>OX411548.1:47763611-48208538 GCA_948146395.1 Fragum whitleyi
CAAGTTCGCTTCGATAATTTAACCTTTCATTATAAGAACTACTTAATATTTTAATTATCTATTGAATAGGTGTCTAGGTATTGAACTCCATAGGGACATCGCTTGAAAACCGGCGTTCTATAGAAATTCAAGCACACTGTTCAATGCGGTAATGCATGTTTAACAACTGGTATTGTGGAGAAAATATACGTACAGAATTTGTATGAGAATTTCAAACGTCAGCGATTATAACTGATGTTTGTCCAGGAAAACGCGCCTAAATGAGGTCACTTTAGGATTTAGATGTCTTACTAAGTAACATGTAGGCTACTACTACAATTTCTTTTTAGATTAATCCGGTTACAAAGAATTTTCAAGCGTTAATACAATGTGCGTAGATTTAACGACTACTATAAATTTTATTGTTATTTAGGCCGGATTTACTGGATAACAGATCAATGGTATTACAAAAAATACTGACGCTTGTTAAACTATAAAATGATGGCTAACCGTCAACATAAATGTTGAAGGGTAGTCGTCACAAGCCTTATTCCAATTGTGACGGATGAACATCATAGGCTATTTTTAAATCACAAATCTAAAAATAGCACCAGTAAGGGTGACGTAAATGTTGAAAGTAAATTGTCATTCAAAATTGTCATACAAACACACCGAGTTCAAATTCCCTTTGAAGCACGGTCAGTCACATCGCGACGACTGGAGCAACTAACCATGGGTTCTAGGTACTTCTCACGCTTTTTTACTTTTATATCCAGACAGAACTCATAACTGCTCATCCCATTATCCAACCTTTAATTGGAAACATATTTCAAAAAAGAGGTTCGAACCCAGGCTAGCGTTCAGGGAAAAAAACAACAAACAAACAAACAGACAAACAAAAAACAAGCCTGGTACAACCGTTTGAATATTATACCACGCTTTGGATGTGCACTTGCGTGCAAAGTGGGATATAATTTGCAAACAGCTTGAACCGTTTTATCATCCTGAACGCAGTTTTGGCCCTCATGGTTGGGAAAACGACGCTGTACCAACTTGTGTTCAAGCTCTTTGGTTTTGATAGGATAGTTAACCAGAACGATCACGAATGTCTTTCCTTAACAACTTGCCATACTAAATTTAACCCTTGCTTCAAACAATTTGCCAAATTTTGGGACATTTCAACCCGTCTATCTTAGGTTTTCCCAGTATTAATTAGATAGAAAACAGGCAGTGAAGGCTAAGATCAGACTTGCACGTCTGTGCAGGCTGAGCTAAGTCTATACTGTATGCAAAAGCTTTGTGTAAAGCAGAAATATGCCGTGAAAAGCATAAGAAGGGTAATGGTATTATCAACTATATCTATTTAAAGTAAGCTTATTCAGCCACCTCGGTGATATTTGCAAATCTATATAGGACAATAAAGAATTGAATAAGATATTAATATTAATATGAAATCTAAGGTGCATTCATTTCTTTACGTAACAGATAAATAGATTTGTAAGTAACCCATTTCTACGTCATAATCCTTGTAGTTTACAACGCCGTCGTTATATAGAGAAGTTGGTATAGCGCGGTTTTGTTGACTTGAATTAGACCCCTGCTATTTAGATGCATAAAAACTTATTATTCCTACTTGGCTTTGCACGTGCTTTCATGGGAATGATCAACAAACGGCACTGAATGTAATATATATTTTGTTCACTGAAAAGTTATGTCGGTAATTGTTATTTAGGCAATTTTTTCAAATTAACCAAGGCATAGCGCCTTTAAACCCCAATTATCATGAAAATGCTCATTCATTGGGTCGCAAGCTCGATCTCCAGCAGCGGAACTCGGTGGTCGTTTCTGTCATTTGTTTCCAGCCAATGGGAGTATAACCGTAAGCCTAAGATTGAGATCAGCTGAGGGCTAGGATAACTTAGGTTTAAAATGGAAAAACTTGGGCAAGAAATACATGAAATGCAATTTTACTCCAGTCTACAGGATGTGCCTAAAAAATCGTTAAAAGCGGTTAAATCGCTTAACCCCATTCAAACGTGCAAATAATAATTGTGACCCGTCACGCGAAAAGGGTAGTGCCTAAATTAAAATGTCGACCCATTTCAGACTGCGCGGAATGCGCAGGCTGATTAGGGTCGACACTTTTCGAATTTGGCTGATTTTCTGTATCTAGAATGATCATTCTACCTTTCTGTAAAACGTTGTTTTTTTAGAAATGCGACCACTGGCTATAATTAAATAGAGGATAATCGTTTGTTTAAGTGTAAGATCGATTTATATTTCATTGAGTGAACAACAAAAGCTTTATTTTCACGAGTGGCAGAGCCACGAGTGAAAATATAGCTTTTGTTTTTCACGAAATGAAATATTAATCGATCTTACTCGAGAAACAAACGATTATTCTATTTCTTTAATGCAAAAATGAGACAAAATGGGAAATTTCTAGGACATATTTTCGTAAAGCGCGTCATTTTGCGCGTGATTGCTATGCAACGTTCATTGTGACGTCACTTATTTCGCCCGGCATAGATGACGTCAGATAGGATGAAATGCACAAAAGCAGGGTATAAGAGTTTGATAATTTCACTGCTTTTACGGTGAGTTTATCAAGTGATAATCTACCGTTATTTCTCGATAAACCACCGAAAAGCATGAAAGAAAAACTTTAATTTGAGCTAGAATTTGACGTGATCCGAACCCATTTGTTCATCATTTATTCATGTATTCTACATAAACTTCCAATTGAGCTAGATTTTGACATGATACCCCCCTCTATTCATCATTTATTTCCGTGCGATACATAACCTTCCATTTGAGCTAAATTCTAACATGACATGAAAATCGATGTGCTTCAATAAAAAGGTCTATTTATAAGTCTATTGATTATCGATAGGTAATTTAAATGCCTTTTAATTTAAAAATATGGAAATCTATGCATCGAAAATGAGCCGTTGTCGCATTTGATGAAGTTATATGAAATTGCTATGGTAATATATGGAACGCTAAATGATGCCGGGAAAATAAATAAAAGAGGGTAAAGCTAATGTTTAAAATATTTATTTCTCATTAAAAGCCTTTGTAGTTGGTACCCAATGGAATCGTCCCAACCAGTGCCCACAATTTAGGATTTATGAAATAAGAATTATATAGATATTAAATATTTTCGTCCGAATTAAAAACAAAAATCTAATCTTTAGCTATTGAACCCGGCGTTGATGTACGACACACCAGATTTGAAAACCGTATGCCCAGCTCGGCACGAGAAAGCAAGTCGTCAATGGGAAAAACAAACGCCGTAAAATCTTGTATTCTTTTTTCCCCCCGCTTTTTTATACAAAGCGAGTTTTCTAAAATCAGTTTTCCCTTTCTCTCTGATAAAAAAATCTGTCGTTGGCTCCGCCACAAGGAACAGTGAATTTTTATTCAATTTAATTATTATTATTATCATTATTTTTACGTATAGGCAATTCCTACTTTTTTAAAGCACTGACTGCTTTTTGGTGGTTTATCGAAGAATAACGGTAAATAATCATTTTGATAGACTTACTGCCTAACCAGTGAAATTATCAAAAACTTGCATCCCGTTTTCGTTCATTTCACCCTATCTGACCTCATCTACGCGGAGTAAAATAAGCGACCTCACCATGAACGTTGCATAGAAATCACGTGCAAAATGACGTTCTTTCAGAAAGTTTGTCCTAAACTTTTCACATTTTGTCTCATTTTTGCTTTAAAGAAATCGAATAATTGTTTGTTTTTTCGAGTAAGATTAATTGATATTTCATTTCGGGACTACAAAAGCTATATTTACACGAGTGGCTTCGCTAGTGGTGAAAATATAGCTTTTGTTGTTCACTCAATGAGATATAAATCGATCTTTCACTGAAATAAACGATTATCCTCTATAATTTATCAATTGAAAATCTAGAGATATTCTTCATCTTGTTCGCGTTTTTAATCAATCGCGAATATCAGCGAAAATAAAACCCTCGCACATAAAGCCGGGTTATAGAGAATAACATGTTAGTGTAAAAAAATAACAATGTTATCTGGTCGAAGTTGGGTTGTATTTATCATGACGAGGCTTTGCCGAGTCATGATAAATTCTCACAGCCGAGACTTTATAACATTGATATTTTATGACACTTGCATGTTATTCTATTTATCATGCAATCATTTTCCAGAGCTTAGATTTGATAAACCCTTAAAAATCAAGTTGTTTCTAAAAAATAGACTGCCTGATATCATGTTATGTTATCAGATAGGTGATTTCAGGTCAATACAGGCTTCATTGCATGATAAAACAATTATTCCGAACAACCCTGACCCCAGACAACAAGAGTGTACATGTTAATTAATAATTAATGATGTTAATGCCTACATGTACGTGTCATAAATTCATCTATCCCATGGTTATTGCGTCGTGAACTGGTGCTTTAAATTTTAATGTAGTTTCCAATGAAATAGATGCGTTTTCAGAAAAGGCTATTGATATTGAAATTAGTCTTGAATTTTAAAATAAGTAAGGTCGTTTTAGCCCGTTTTTAGCGGCAAACCCGATAAAATACAAACGTACACTTCAAAGCGCGTTACCTTGGTAATAATTTTTATTATTTTTGTTTTAAAAAATATTTTAAATATGATTTGCCCACATTTACTGCATTTATAAGTGATGTGCAAATTCTACAAGCCTAAATGATTGCCGTCAGAAGAAGGTACGGCACAACGGATTTTGTTTTGTTATTTTTTTTTTACTGACTTCGATCATTCTAGAGCGATTTAATTCGGTACCAATTCTAAGACTGGTAAGAACTTGAAAATTATATCAACGACAAATGACATTTAAATGAAATAGATCTAAACAACTACAAAAGTAGCACTACCGGCGACAATAGTTACATCAACATTTTAATTATTTTTGCTACAGTCATTATTTCAAAGCGAATTTGTCTAAGAGCTCAGCACACATTACAGACATGTTACGGATACCGATATGAAAAGAGATTCAATCGTGATATTGCTACAATAGGTCTTGGTGCTTTTAAAGCCCATTACAAAGTAACGGTGCTTATCCTTCTAAAAGCGAGAGCAAACACAAAAGCGTACCGGTTTAGATACAATAACCAAACAATAGGGCCATAGTGGCCCTAAATCGCTCACCTGAATGAACTGTCAAAAATTGTTTAAAGTAGGTTTAGAAAGGATGAAGAATTCTGACCAAATTTCAGGTCGATTGGGCAAGAAATGATGCCTCTACACTGCTTACAAGGTTTTTCTAAGATTTGATCTCATGACCTATAATTTGACCGCACTTGACCCAATTTCAAACTTGTCCGAGATTTCATCAAGATGATCATTCTGACCAATTTTCATGTTGATTGAACAAAAAATATGGCTTCTAGAGTGTCTGTAAGGTTTTTCTAAGATTTGACCCCGTGACCTCATTTTTGACCCCACTTGACCCAATTTCGAACTTGTCTGAGATTTTATCAAGACAATCATTCTGACCAAATTTCAGGTTGATTGGGCAATAACTATGGCTCCAAGAGTGTCTACAAGGTTTTTCTAAAATTTGACCCTGTGACCCCATTTTTGACCCCACTTGACCCAATTTCAAACTTGTCTGAAATTTCATCTAGACAATCATTCTGACCAAATTTTAGATTGATTGGGCCAAAAATATGGCTTCCAGAGTGTCTACAAGGTTTTTCTAAGATTTGACCCCGTGACCTCATTTTTGACCCCACTTGACCCAATCCCAAACTTGTTCCAGATTTCATCAAGACAATCATTCTGACCAAATTTCATATTGATTGGGCCAAAAATATGGCTTTTAGAGTGTCTACAAGGTTTTTATAAGATTTGACCCCGTGACCTCATTTTTGACCCCACTTGACCCAATTTCGAACTTGTCCGAGATTTCATCAAGACAATCATTCTGACCAAATTTCAGATAACTGCAAAAAAATATGGCTTCTAGAGTGTCTACAAGGTTTTTCTAAAATTTGACCCTGTGACCCCATTTTTGACCCCACTTGACCCAATTTCAAACTTGTCCGAGATTTCATCAAGACAATCATCCTGACCAAATTTCAGGTTGATCGGGCAAAAGATGTGGCCTCTAGAGTGTCTACAAGGTTTTTCTAAAATTTTACCCCGTGACCTCATTTTTGACCCCACTTGACCCAATTTCGAACTTGTCCGAGATTTTATCAAGACAATCATTCTGACCAAATTTCAGATTGATTGGGCCAAAAATATGGCCTCTAGAGTGTCTACAAGGTAAATGTTGACGACACACGACGCACGACGCACGACGGACGACGGGCGACGGACATCACTCGACCACAAAAGCTCACCTTGACACCTATTACAATCAATTTTACATAAATCAAAAATTAAAATTTAAGTTGCTAATACAGTAGTAACTAAAAATGGAATTCTGTCATGCAATATCTCATTTAAATCGTCTTCAAAAGACGTTTCCAATGAGATATTACAAGGCAGCATCTAACAATGAATGAAAACACCAGGTACGATTCGTGATTTTGACATAAGATTATTTTTTTCGTAAGAAGTTTAGTAAAACTGGCCCCAGATAATCTGTCTCAGTTTTGGTTATCAGAGGCGTAAGTTTCTGCAGACGCCGTCTCAATGCCGCTGGTAAAAAAACAGACTTCCATTCCTTAGTTATGGGCCGTCATGAGTTCGATTTATATTACATTACATTTCTCCCGACCGATGGGTGGGTAACCGTAAAGTATGTTGGATATCAACTAGCTGGCTAGAAAGGTTGTAATAACAGTATTCTGGTGCGTGAGATAACGGGGAATCTATTGATAGGTGCTCTAATCATCGCGATATGAGTAAAAATTGTTCAAACCGGTGTTGAAACCCAAACAAACAAAGCAAATGCTGAAATTGAAAGGTACCCGATGCCATGATTCTGGTCCATAACACTGACGGGGGAAAGGTTACGGGTTATGTGACCTGTTTTATAATAGACATTGTAACCAACAATAATTATCCGATTTTCTTATTTTCCCATTGATTTTTCGTGATTCCTACCGCACAACTTGGATTCAATCGATAATGTTGGGTGATAAGCATAAACCGAAATCTAAGCGGTGATCCCCAGATTCATTCCATAATATTTGATTCATTACAAAAAAAAAAAAAAAAAAAAAAAAAACGATGCCCCGTGACCTATCGTAAGCCCCCCCCCCTCCCCCAAATTTTGACAGCCCTGCAAAAGGAAAGTGATGTTTTTAGTTTTTTTTTTAAAAAAAGACAACGGTCCAGTGTAGAGACAGGCAGTTTTTATTCTTTGGCACAAAGGTTATGTGTCTATTGTTACACACCATCGGCGAAATTAACCCTGTAGTTTTGCGATTGAAAATGTACTTACACTTTCTTGTTGTTTACGTCCGTCATCATGCACGTTTCTACCCTGGACACTTTTGTACTACACTGTATCAGGTTTTTTACTATGTTTTGGCCTGGTTTAACAGGCCATAGGAAACAACCCTGTATCCTGGAAATGGCACAGAAAAATGATTATCGAGTCAAAAGCCTCGTGTGTACTACGTAGTTTTTTGTGCCCACGCGCGCGCAAAAAAGGTCTAGTATACGTCATCAACTTTTGTGCAACACGAAGTCGATGTGTGCTCAGCGCAGTGTTTGCAAATCACTACGCAGTGATAAAATCAAAGTACTGACAGTACTGAAGGCGAGGGAACTGAATAGACGAAACAACAATATAACCTTGATTATTCACCTAGTCCTTATTATGTTTACCAGATATTTTCTTACTTATCACTGCCAAAATCACTGCTGTGTTAAAGATATAAGGCTTTTATATTTGATCTTGACGAATGACCTTGCTAATAGGGAGAAGAAGAAAATACTGCTAACTATAACTTTCTCTTTTCTCCCTAATATTATCTACCCTTTCTGCTACAAATTCTACTAATTTAACATATTGTATGTTATCTTCAACCCTTTACAATTTGGACCTGTCTAAACATGTCTTGTCTTGTAATGGATTAATGTAACTTAGAAAAATTTAACAAAATTTTAGAATGAAGCAACTTAAAACAGGTTGCAGACAATAATTCAACATGAGTTTTAGGGTGGAACATATTGTGTGAAAGGGAGAAATTGACCCTATCAATTTCTTGTGTTCCCACAGTAAAATACGACTTCTTTATGGAATTCAATTGAATGTATAAGAAAGAGCCGATGGGCTTGTGCTCCTAGAAAAAACAGCATTACTACGATTGAAAGACGGAATGATCGAATGGATAAATTGACTGACTAGTAGGAAACCAATCAACTTAACTTAAGTTATAAAATCGAGAGTTGCGCCTGTCTGCAAAGCGGTATCAGGCGTAGTAATCTTTACCTTGGGAATTACATGTAGTTGTTTTTGTCGGACTCAGCGCTATATAGTGAGCATGCCGTTCGACACTTTTCCTTTGAAGTGAGTTCGGAATGTGGCTTACGATCCATATCGAGGTAAATGGAATCCTTGGTTTCCCTCGCCTGAAAAAGCGTTGCTTAAAAGATTCAAAGTTGGAGTGGATGCCTTCAAATGTCACCTTACCTCTATATAAACCAGGCCTTCAGCGCTTTTAGCGCTTTGATACTAAACATCTTACCATCATTTTTTGCGTACGTCAAAAATTAGAATTGCTTCTACAGCAGTAACCAAATACATGTATTGAATTATGCCATGCATCATCTCATTAGAATCATCTTCTTAAGACTATTCCAATGAGATATTGAAAGGCAGAATCTAACAATGAATGCTAACGCCAGGAACAATATTTTATCTTGACTTACGTTACGATAATTTTTTATTTCGTAAGAGGTTTAGTGAAACGGGATCCAGGTTATACCCCTTTCTTTTTTGTACCCAAAGCGTTTTTGCATGGATCTACAGCACTGCGTCAGTAGTTATCGATCATCTTTACCGATCAATGGCCCTCATTATCTAATGCAAATAACCCACACGTCATTTTTCAAAAAAGTTAATAACTTTTTCTCTACTTCATACATTTTTTATAATAGGATAAGTAATATCTCATAATTTCACGTCAAAAAACGTCAAAAAACGTCTTTGGTCCATTTTCTTATGGTGACGTAAGCATGTTGCTTAATGAGAAAAAAAGAACTTTTATGTTAATGAAGAGGGAAAGAGAGATAGAGAGAGAGAGCGAGAGATAGATAGAGAGAGAGAGAGAGAGAGAGAGAGAGAGAGAGAGAGAGAGAGAGAGAGAGAGAGAGAGAGAGAGAGAGAGAGAGAGAGAGAGAGAGAGAGAGAGAGAGAGAGAGAGAGAGAGAGAGAGAGAGAGAGAGAGAGAGAGAGAATTGACGGGAGTTTATTGATGTATATAATGAATGATGACCGATCGCGAAGTAAATTTATATATACCTCGGACAATAAAGGCTCATTACCTATTCAAGTCATTTTCTCTTGAAAACACTTCTGCAAAAAAATGTTATTTTAAGTACAAAATGTCTAAAACCGACCAGTGTTTCGAGTACTTTAGAAAAATGTTATGATATTTTATCATTGTGGAATATGACTTACACTTTTGTTTTTTAATTGTTTGGCACGAAATGTTTGAAATTAACATTGCATGTAGTAACGATACGTTAATCACTTTTCGAAATTTACAAATAATTGTTGAAGTTGATCGTGGCTGGAAAGTAGAATTGTTTAAACTTTTCTTGATGATTGGGAAATGCTAGTTATACACTTATGAGATGAATAGAGTTTTTAGTGATTACATGGAAGTATGAAACTATATTTCTATCACACCATTTGAATACGCGAAGCGGATTCATACATGAGTGTGATAAGGTTTTTAGTTTCATACTTCCATGAGATTATCAAATACTTTCTTAAAATTTATCATTTTAGATAAAAAAAAAAATGCGAGGAATGATCAATAATTAAACAGATTTCGGCAAATGAATGTTTTTCGCGGAAGCCTACAATATAGCTTTGTGAACAAAATTATTTTCATTAAGGAATAATACCATATTTTTCAGCCAATGAGATTGCTCGAACCTTGATTGACCTCATTATCAAACTTTTTCGGAATTAGAAAGTTTGTTTACGGTTGGTGCTATTCTCGATCTAGGTAAACTTTGAACCTTCTACTTTTTGTAAGAGATGAAGAGCTTAATTTGTAGGTTTTATACAGGCATGAAACTAAAAACCTTATCACACTGTAAAGCGAAGCGGATTTATACATGTGTGTGGATAGGTTTTATAGTTTCATACATTCATGATATTAACAAATTTTCTCTTCATATCTTATAATTCAATATCTTGGTGCAAAAATCTAAAGATTCATCAATCAAAACTCATATTTCGCTTAGAACTACTTTGTTTGTAAGCTTTCAAAATAGCTGCGCACTCGAAACTGTTTTATTGAGGAATGCAACCAAATTTTCAGCCAATTAGAATGCTTGAAATGCGATCCCCAGTTGCCGCTTACAGGAACCAATCTTTTTTCATAAATCTGTTTAAGGAGATCAGAGGCGGACTTCTCCCGTGCCGGATCACATGAAATTTAAACGAGGTTTCTTCGACAATAAAAGGAACAGTAACTATAGACTAAGATCAATTCATGTTAGCCTGCCTTACCTCTCTTGTTTCGTGCCAACGTTTGATAAAAATAATAACGGGACAGAGAATAACAGGGCAATGTATAATTTCATTTTTATCAATCTATCCAAATTTATTATGACATGACCTTACGGTTATTCAAAAACAATTCATGTAAAATACTTCTAAAAGGTATCATTTTGTTACCCAGAAAAATATACATGACATAATGACTTGGGTCAACCAATGCGTTTCGCTCACTTTCCAGCTTTCCATATAGTGTGTAGGAATACTTTCTTGAAAATCTGAAAGAGTGAGAGAGAGAGAGAGAGAGAGAGAGAGAGAGAGAGAGAGAGAGAGAGAGAGAGAGAGAGAGAGAGAGAGAGAGAGAGAGAGAGAGAGAGAGAGAGAGAGAGAGAGAGAGAGAGATACAGAGAGAGAGATACAGAGAGAGATACAGAGAGAGATACAAAGAGAGATACAAAGAGAGAGACAGAGACAGACAGAGACACAGACAGAGAGAGAGACACACACAGAGAGAGAGACAAAGACAGAGAGTGAGAGAGAGATGCCGAATTTATTTTAGCAATTGATCACAATATACAGATTTAATGCTATTATATACATCTAGACTGTTATACTACTCAAAGTTTGCTTAGCTCGTATAAGAATGTTGGAAAATGGTCAATTGTTATCAGTTTATCAAATTGTAAGAAGAAAATAAAGCTTTATAATGATAGGAATGTAGACCAAACAAGGAGACCTTAGAAATTGGTCTGTTTTCTTGAAAATGGAAAAAAATCGAATTTGACCAATGAAGGTGTTCTTTCAATTGTATTTCGTTTAATAACGAGTATGAGAGAAGGAACTGTCAATAACAGCCTAACAGCGCCTCTGCATACTCCTTATTAAGTTCTGTATTACTCCTTGGGGCATAACAGACCATTTTTCTCTAAGGATCTGACCGACCTTCTGGAGTGTCCGTTGCTGGACCTTGCGAGCCGAAACTCGGACTTGTGGCTCATTCCACATATGCTCTATTGGATTTAAGTCCGGTGAGCGAGCCGGCCAGTCCAGACGTGGAATGCCCTCTTCTTGGCGATACTCTTGGGCTATACGGGCCCTGTGTGGATGGGCATTATCTTCCATTAAAATGAGTCAATCCCCAATAGCACCAGCGTAAAATCTTACGTGGGTATTGAGGATTTAATCAATGTTCCTAAGAGATGTCAGAGTACCCCTTTCTAAAATAACAAGATCAGTCTGTCCATCTCAACTGATGCCACCCAAACCATGATGGACCTACCCCCATTGCGATCGGGTTTAGCACTGTTTGCTGCATTAAACCTTTCCCTCGGCCTTCTCCACACCTTAGTCCGCCTATCAAGGAAGACCAGGCAATACATGGACTCATCCGTGAATAGCATGGGGCGCATGCGTCTTATGTGACAGCCAACGTGGACCAATGCAAATGTCAACCGACGCCGACAATGAACTCGGGATAGCAGAATACGAATACATGACCCAAGGTTATACTCATGTAGTCGTGTTTGTATGGTTTGAGTCGAATCTTGCACTCCCAAGGCGTTTTGAATGTCGGAACGTAGCTGCGTTGCCGTAGCAAACCTGTTCCATCGGTTTTGAATTACCAAAAAAACGGCTTTCTGCAACGGAGGTAGGTCTACTCCTACCTCCACCATCTCTCCGTACAGGTGTATCATACTGTTGGTATCGTGCCCAAGCTTTAGTTACAACAGTATGGTGTACCCCAAATACAATGCTAACATCACGGTGGGAAGCCCCTTGCTTCATCATACATACAGCACGCCACAATTGTTCGACGGATAAAAGTTGTCTGACATTTGGATTAGCCATGAGTAACGACTTAAAAGTCAATAAAGTACTGAAAAAACAGAAACTAAGCATCTACACGAAACCTGTACTTGTAGAAAATGAGAAAGGACAGGTAAGAAACCTGGGTTCCTCATTTTGCATCAGTCTCCCGAGAAAATTGTCAAATTTGGTAATGTATACATTAGATATCTTGTCAATACATTGTTGTTCAATTTTAAACTCGAACACGAATGTTTTTTTTTCTTTAAATCAGCTCCTGTAGGACAGCGAAAATCTCATCAACATAAATCTATATCTTGCAATTGCAAGGTCAATTATCAAAGTCTATAGCTCACCGTTTCGAGGGCATTGGAGCTCTATAAATGAATCTCGTTCTATTTACAGATATCATAGATAAGATACATTTATAGGCAACCAATGCTTTGTGTTCAACATGCATTTTTTCACTTATTTGGTCATAATTTTATCGAACCCCAAATTCACATGTGAATGATAATTAATTGACATCTGTTTTCTTAAGCTTTGTCTACATCGCTTTTTTTTTTGGACTTGATAAAAATGTAAAAAAGCTTATTTATTTACTGTAAATTTTCTGTTTTCTGTCTTACGCTTTCAAAATTGAGATAATACTGAGGTAAAAAAAAAAGTGTACCATAAAAACCAACTCTTGTTTTAGTTAATATGTTTAACCAATTAGTCTACACAGTAAAGTATGATTATTTTCGGACTTCATTAGTTATGCGGTTTTTTGCCGAGGTATATGACGAATTATTCCCGGCTAGAAAAATATATGTCATCCGAGTCGTACTAAGAATTTACTATTCTTATTAGACCAACATTTTGACGAAAAACTCAGAATTGAACTAATGAATCGTATTTTTGTCCTTACATATCATATTTTCCAACTAATTCCATGAAGATTTTTAATTTTAAGATTTTTTATTGTAAAATAATGATTTTGTCCGTCCGTCTACATGTTAACTCTATGCCTTTAATACCTTCTTGTGACTGTTTTACACGGAACAGTTTATTGTCTATCCAAAAATAGTTCTGTGTGATTTGCAAAGAGCCGAGTCAAAGGTGCATGATTTTGAGTGATTCGTTTTAGTATAAGATCGAGTATTTTTGTAATATTGATTTTATCGAAGATTTTCACATCCATAGGATATCAAGTATTATTTATCTACAATGACCTGGCACTCATTTAATATTCCTTTTGACCCCTATTGATAGTCGGTAAATGTTTCTTAATATAGACTTATACTCGCGAGGTTAAGAGCTAAGAATATGTTTCACAGCTGATAGTACATACGGAAATTTAACGGTGGTGGTTAGGGTGCGTTCCTATAATCGGGAGGTCACGAGTTCAAGTCGGACCATGACCAGAAATATTTCTATTTCTTTTTAGGTTTACCCCTTTTTGAGCAAAGATTTTGATTTTTTTTTTTTTTTCATTTTTTTTAAAAGTGTTGACAAAAGACTATTGGTATTCGGCACAGTCTTTCCGCCAGCCTCAATTTGACCATTGCAAAGTCCTGTCCATAAATCACTGAAAATTATTGAAAATAATTTTAGATTTTGAAATGAATCTGGATCTATATTTAAGAGATGCAGAGGCATTTTTTTAATTTATGGCGGTATGAAATTAAAAACATATACTGGGTTTGAACACGTAAATCGAATTTCTGTTTAACTCTATTCTTTTCCGATGATATGTTATAATTCAATATCATAAAGCAAATGAGTTCTTTGATCGGACTGCTTTTTGGTACAAGCTTACTTACAACTTATTATGTTTTTTTTCATTGAGGTATGAAACAAATCTTTGTCCCGATCAGAATCCAGTAATCTTGGTTAGTGCAAACAACCAAAAATGAATGATGTAAGAATAAAAAATAATAATCGTAACGGACAAAGAACTAATGACAAAATAATAACAAAGAAATGTATTTCTTTAAAAATTACAACAACAACAAAAAAAAACGAAAAAAATCATTATGTTAGTTATAATCACAATGATTATGATATGTGTATCTGTTGGGAATTGAACTCGATCCGACAAGTTATCGGTGTTCGGGAAGGCGTCTGTAACCACTGTTCTATCGTGCCTTTATAAAAGTATTTGAAATAATATAAGTAAAAATTGAAACGAAATTGAGTTACGCTACGGGAATACTCGCACAATAACGGAAGTTAATGAGTGCCAGTTCATTTTAGATGAATAATATGAGTGTATATTGTCTTTGTTCAAAACCAATCTGACCTGATAATTGAAATATTTAATCTAATCTGAAATGGACCTTATATTCCCTTATCCAGACCAATAAAACAGCACTATTACTTTGGGATTTTATCGAGGAAAACTAGTTAAGCAGGCGAGTAATAACGGTACAAATCACGTAATATTTAATTTCAATATGGAATGACCGTCGATATGCTAATTAGCATGTCCAAAATAAGGAATAATGGACATTTCTTCTGTCAAATGTTTGTATAAAACCATGTGTTTTTACAATATGTTTACAATTTCTTACGACTTAACAGCCTTTATCACCCCTCGTGTTTAAGAGCGAAAAATGCGAAAATATTAACATTAAACAGGTTGACAAAATCATCATTTTGAAATCATTTCATTTTCAAAAACTATTTTTTGGAATGGTATTAAGCTGAAATTAAGATTTTACCAGATACAAATCCTTCATTCAAACGCAATTTTGTGTAATTGTGGAAAAGGTCGGTCCATATAGATGTCAAACGAACTATAATATAAAATCGGTTTTTTGGCTGAACCTGCGAGAAAGTTGACACTTTAAATGGACAGATTGGTAAAATTTTAAGGTAGTTTTAGGTATTTATATAGTTTTAACTGTAGGATATGGTGTACACTCGGGTCGTGTTATCAGCGAAGCGAGAGAATCATGACTTCCGTTATCGGTTCGAATCTCTGTCCATATTCCCTGAAGTTATACCGGTGCAGACGTAGATATCAAATGTTTGTCAAGTCAGTATTAACCAATGAAAATGCTAGAATTTTCTTTGCAGTATATTAAGGACTCTTGCTTTTGTTGATGGATTGAAATAAATCTCTAAACAATTATTCTCCTTCATGATATGATGTGCCCTATGATGTGTCATATGTCAATTCCCACATGGCTCCCGAAGGTCAAACCTCAAGGTCAATCACTACATAGCTCCTACAACGGATTTCAAAATACCTTGATATGATAATCGTTTTTCACCACGAGAAGATTTTCCATTCTATTCACATGTAGAGGTAGAAAAATATTTTTCAATCACACATATATAATACATACTTAGTGTATTAGATCTATATGGAAAAAAAATATCTAACGAGGTTAGGAGACTAGTTGAAAATTGTCGAGGCTCTGCCGAGACAATTATCAATTCTCTCAACCGAGTTAGATATTTTTTTTTCATACAATACACTAAGTTCGTATCATATTTATCTTATAACCTATATTTCTCTTATTTTCGTCGATGTTTCTAACTGAAATGCAAGTTTCTAAAAATAACCGCATTATATCATTGTTCTAAAAATAACTATGTGATATCATAAAAAGATATCATACAGGATGTTATCACACGGATATTTGTATAGTTATAAGATGAATTTCATTATATTTCTTATGAAGTTTAACGAAGAGACTCTTCTAAAGACCAAAACGGTGGTTAAATTGTTTCCTTAACTCTTTGCTGTTTAAACCCTGCTTTTTACGTGCCTGTGATTTTATGATTGAAAAAACATTGTGAAAAATGTAGAAATTGCTTCTGTCAAGCAATTTCTTCTTTTTTCCACACTATTTTCTACCTTACTGAATGGTTATTTTTCAAATTAAATCTACTTTAAATTTTCGTCTGCAAAACCTTTGAATTTGGACAGGTCCAAAATTTTGTAAAACAGGAAAGGGTTAAGACGCGCTTTCTGCTGTTTTTGTCATTTTCAACCGAAAACAGTGGGGTGACACCGTCTGAATAAGTTTGGCAAATAAAATAGGAAACTATTTTTTAACCAAAAAGTTGTTTTTTGAGAGACTTTCAATATGCGATTTTGCATAATGCTTTATAACAAAATGGTGTAACTATTTGTGAAAATAATTTGGACAAAAAATATGAAATTTGGTGTTTTTGTGCCAAAATATGGATTTTTCTTTGTTGTCATGATTACAACTCACGACCCATGGACTTCAAATAAGTTACATACAGTCACCTCTGCCGGTGACATAACGGTATCACAACAATATTAAAACTATTATGAGATTAAAGAATGCAAAATGGTAATAGTTATGTGCTGACTGAACTGGAGCGATGTCTTCGCCGTCTCAAGATAATCTGACCCTATTAACACCGGCACAACGTCAAGTAAATAACGACTCTGAACAAAATGACTCTCAAACGTTAGTGAAACAATTATTTGTATCACAGCATGAGAGGGTTGTTGTAACACCAGAGAATCACGATGAACTTTTTAGAAGTATATGTCAATATGAATCTCCACCATCGGATACAAATTGGCCACTTGTGGATAAAATGCAGCTTTACTTTCGTACCTATCCGAAAGCAACATTTATATCTCAAATCCTATCAGACTCATCATCTCAGGAAGAACAGTTAGATGTAATTCGCAATACATTACTAGAAGCCTGTTCGAAATTAGAGGACTTTCCGTACCCAAAAGACGCAGAGTTAAAGCGTCGAAAACAAACTCGAAACGGAAAATCAGTTGCATCAAAGCTAGCGTCCGATATTTACACTCTAACTTCGGTGATAGAAAATGTTTCGTTTGAGGAAATGAGAGATATGATCAATTTTGCAAGACCCAGGACAGATACTGAACCAAGAGATGTTAGTCTGGAACAACGGCTTAACTCGTGCCTCAATGAAGTGAAACAAATGCGGGATAAACTGATTAAATGTCAAGCAGACATCCTAACTCTAAAGCAGGAAAAAATTGACATGCAAAAAAGTTACGACGAGAGTCTAAAGTCCATTCAATCTGATGTACTAAGTTTGAGAAAAGAAACAAGTAACCAGATTCGTAACATGCAGTGTGATATAGAGAGAATAGATGATAAAAAAACGTCAGGTATAGTTAGTATGAAAAACTCATTGAAGTTGACCACAAACGATATTACAGTAACTCGCGAGCAAATTGTAAGTGAGAGTAGAAGCCTACAAGATAGACTATCGAATATACAGAAACAGGTCGATAGACGAATTGGTAGAATAGAATCAAAGTTTGCGGGCTTTGAAAAATCGCCAACAAATAAGATTCAAGAAAAAGGCCATAATGAGTTAAATGTGGAAACCCAAGGACAAAATATATATCATGAGCAGAATTCCTCGCAACATCAACTACTATATCGCGACGCACTCATCCGTAATACAACTATGAGCGATCCGCAACATCAACAAGATAATCAATATCAGAGCGAGACCAGTGTACAACAAACAGGTATACAGCGATCCCCAGATCAAAGTGCTAACCCGCCGATCCACGTAATCACAAGTGTAAACGCACGTTACGGCGGTGGTGAATTATTAACACAAAACGCCCATGATAATAGTTATTTCGTTACAAATGACAAAAATGACTATCAACGTGTCTCTGAGATAGATGGAAGGCAAATTCCAGTACTTATTTCTGGTAAAGATCAAAATTTACGCAAGGAACAATTTTCGCGTAAGGAGCATACAATGAGTAATAATTAAGCCCCGCAAGTGAACAAACATGTGGACGATCGACGATCGATCAAAAGTGACGATGGTGATGGTTTTATCCTGAATGTTTCTAGGAAAACAAAGCGATCTATTTCGGCGGTGAAACTAAGCCCCTGTCCACGAGTAGGCCATGGGTTTTGTTTCATGTGGCCAACCAGCAGCCAAAATTCGCTGAAATTGTCTATCATTTTTATGTATCTCATGTATATATTCAACCATGTTAGGGGTCACCAAGTTTTTCGGGGCCAGTATATTTGTGTGTGTGTTCATTTGGGCGCCCTACGACGAGTTGTCGGTGCCATACAAGTGTTAGGGCTAAGGATAACAGTGCTTAGGAGTACAATTCTTTGGGCTCCAATTGAGTCGAATTTATTTTCTCTCCATTTGAGCTTAATTTGTTCTTCTCCACTTTAGCTTTAATCTGTCCCACTCCACCTGAGCTTTATTCGTTCCGCTCATTTTGAACGGTATTTGTTTCAGCTCCATCTGAGCGCAAGTTGTATATATTATGGAAAAAACATTTAGTGGTTTTATTGACATGCTTTATTTTGTGGAATTTATTGTAGGTTCACGCCCTTTGTTATGCCAAACTTAAGCATTATATGTAATAGAGTAGAATTAAAATGTATAAACTTATTACCGCCTTGACTTAGTTCAGCAAAGTCAGGCGGGGGCCAAGGGCAGACAATATAAGTTTCGTTGGGCTTGAACTTCCCAACTCATGCCCAGAATTACATGGCCGTCTGCTCTTGGCCTCTGAACCTTATCATGCCTATGAAACAATAGGGACTATTACTAGTTAATAGTCCTCGTTGTTTCCATGGCATCTTCCAGTCTACAAAATCGATTAGTAAACTGCAAGTCTAGGTGTGACGTCACTCACCTCCATTTTTGCTAAAAAACAAAGGTAAATGATATCGTTACGATCTTTTTGTTTATAAAAAGTTTTTAAAGAACCCTCCCTTCCCCCCCCCCTTTTTTGAACCCTTGTCTGTGCTGCTTCGCTTTTTCCATCTCTTTACAGAGCCACGATAGATCTCGAAAGAACCAACGGAAACGGCTTTCCGCAATCGATCCACAAATGTCTGGTGTGAACCTACAGTCAACAGATGAAAACAATCAATAAACAGTGAACAGTCGGAGCTCGTGAATCAAGTGTTTTTAGATTCGGTTATCCTTAAATCACAAGTGTCTCGTATTATTAAGCCTGCTAACGACGCTACCTAGTTGAGCAACTACAGTGAAAATATTTCAATTATCCATATTTCTCATGTATTCAACCGTTTGTCGGTCACCAAGCCGTTCGGGGCTAACAATCAGTTGCATTCTTTGTAAACAAGCCAACCAGCAGCCAAAATTCGCTGAAATTGTCTATCATTTTTATGTATCTCATGTATATATTCAACCATGTTAGGCACGGTGATGTCCATAATCGGAGCCACCGGCTCCGCTTTCAAAATCATGTGTGGAACTTCCGCTCCACGTGGGGCTCCGATTATGTAGATGTAAACATTTCATATTTTGAATGAAAAATGGGGTAGGAGGTCGGGATTTCCTCATTTATATAATATTTAATTCATTAATCATTAAAAAGTCGAATGCTATTCGACCAGTTATACATTTTGCAACGTAAACGTACTCAAAAAATGTAAGAACGCTCGTTGGTTTTTGTTAAAAATGATTTCTTCTGGGAGCGGTCTTGAGTCAGGAATGTGAAAACATGTGTTTTTTTCCCTCAAAAATGCAATATTCTGAACAGAATTTATAAAGCAGACGATTGTTGTCAGTGTACACGAGTTTAACAAAACAACCACAATACTCTAACCCAGTGTACCTTTCTTCATAATGATATAGATCAAAGAAAATAGTTTTGTTCCGATTATGTGGATTGGCTCCGATTATGTACTCTGGCTCTGAAGTTGTGGAGTGTCTTCTTCTTCTTCGATATAACATCTTCAATATGAAATTTCTACTAGTTTCGTGGGGCGCTTTTTCATCATCATTCCACAATGCAAGTTACTTTACGTTTCACTTCTACATGTTTACTTTTATTATAATATTACATGTACGTGCAAGAGAATTGTCGGACTATAATCCAGGATTAAATGTGAAGAGATATAAAGATTTCTTCGGAGCCTGTCAATGGTTTTTCTTCCTTATTATACTTCGCACGCTAATTTTAACAACGTCACTACTAACACTCTTTCAACGTCGATAATTTCATGAAATTTTATCAGATATATTTTCCCAGTGGTATCAAAAAAAAAGATGTTGCGAAATTCGCGTTCTTTTGATACATATTTCAAGAAATACGTTTAATATATCTTACTAAAAAAGGACTCAATTATTCTTAATACTCCCTTTTTGTTCGATTTTTAGCGCATCTGAGCAGGAAGTGCTCATGGTGAGCTATTGTGATCAAGCTGTGTCCGGCGTCCTTCGTCCGTCGCCCGTCACCAATTTGTGTTCACTTTTTTGGTCCAAATGTCTTAAACTTGGTCAGGATGTCTGTCTCCATCAAATTTTGGTCCAGTTCGAGATTTGGTCAAGTGGGGTCGAAAATGGGATCTTGTAATGAAATGGGTCAAATTTTAGCAAAAGTCTTGTGTGCACTTCAGAGGCCACTTTTTTTGCCAAAATGTCTTTAAACGTCATCAGAATGTTTGTCTCCATCAAATCTCGGACAAGTTCGAAATTGGGTCAAGTGGGGTCAAAATTGAGGCTAAGGGATCATATCTTAGAAAACCCTCTGTTCACTTTAGAGGTCACATTTTTGGCCCCAATATCATGAAATTTAGTCAGAATATTGGCCTTCATCAAATCTTTGTCATGTTGTAAACTGGGTCAAGTGAGGTCAAAAATGAGGTTAATGGGTTAAATCTTGGAAAAACCTTGTGTGAACTCTAGAGACCACTTCCTTTACTCAAATGTCTTGAAACTTGGTCAGAATATTTGCCTCCGTGAAATCTCATTAAGTTCAAAAAATGGTTAAGTGGGACCAAAAATGAGGTCGATAGGTCAAATTAAGGAAAATCTAGAGGACATTTATTTGTTTTAACATGTTGTCAGGATCTTTGTCTTGAAATCTTAGACGAGTTGGAAAGAAGATCAAAAACTGGAACCTCTTCAAATCTATGAAAATTCTTCAGTATTTTAGAGGCAACATATTAGACCCAACTGTTTTGAAATGTAATCGGAATGATTGTCTTTTTGATATCTTGGACTTTTGTTGAGCTAGTCATGAATTTCAAATAAGTAGTTTTGACACTTTACAACATTTGTCAAATACTTGTAAATGCCTCAGGTTAGTGCTTAAGGGCCAATGGTCCCTTGTTTTTAAGCCCCGCGTAACATTTAGTTCCGAATTTTCGCAAAGATTTGAACATATTTATATAAATTCCGATTAATATCAGAATTTACTACTTCATCCCCGGATTTGTCAACTTTTCAATCGGAAAGTAATTAAACTAGATTTGATAAAATTAAAACTTATTCAAGACTATGAAAATCAAATACTGAAAGTGTCCCTAGCGCTTTTTCGGTATAGGGGTACCGTTTTATAAATGCGATGTTGAAAATTAAACAGAAGTATATAAAATTGACATTTAGCAAAACGGATCAATATACAAGGGCGAAAGCACGTCTTATATATACTGAACAACAAAAATAACGCACCACTTTTAGATCCAACTTTTTCCATAATCTAGAGTTTGGAAAATTGGATATACCAAAATAAACGTAAACTGATTATTGATCTGTCACAAAATGGATTACACCGAAGACATACGCATTGGAGAGTTACTGGTGACCACCCCCAAAATCAAAATTTTGAAACCAAAGTCAGTTTTCATTTCTCCGTAAAATTCAATAGCTTGTGTGTTCATGTGCAATATTGCTCTCAAATAATAATCGACGTGGATTTCTGATTTTGCCTGGATTAAATCCTAACATGGCTATCCAATTGCTCTTCATTCTGCCTTAATTTGACTCAAAACCTTGCGATTTTTCGTTCTTTTGTGAACTCTCATTGCAAGCTCGTTTCTGATATGCTTGAGTTTGAGATAAGTCTGGTCGGTGAAAGAGAAGGCATCGGTATAACTTAAAGAAGGTTTTCGTTATAAACAATGTTTTCTCATGCAGCAGATCGAACGCATCGTACGAAACTCAAGTTTGTCGAGTAATACAGCTTATAAAGGTGGAAACGATAAACCGTGAAAACATTTATCAGATAAAGCCAAGTTTTCGAGTTTGGTGGTAGTGACAAAATGAATTTCGGAACGTCATTGCGCATAGACATATTAAACTGATTCATTTAAGCGTTTAAAATCAAGGATACTGAGGGGTCATAACTCGACCATTCCCAGGTTAAAACGCCGATAATAACAACTACCGATGCCGAACTTCAGTGCTGACTGGATGGGGAGGACGGATTGTACTACAGTTTGTGTTATGATCAGAAACGTATCGTGGACTCATGGTGACAGTGAACCACAAAGATGAGGTATCTGGGCCGTTTGTCGACTCCTTCAAAAGCAATAGCCATAGGGTGAATCCCTATAAATAAGTCAATGTTATGGATTCATCTCATACCATTGTGGATTTAATCCGTGAACACCTCCTTAATGTGAGACCAATGCCTATTCTTTCACCGACCGGACTCATTTCAAACTCGAGCTTATCGAAAACGAGTTTAAAAAGAAAGTAAAAAAAAGTTGCGAAAACCCAAGATTTTGAGTGAAATCGAGGCAAAATGAACATCGAATGCATATCCATTTTGGGATTGCTCCTAGTGATAGTCGCCTTCACGCGCTTACAACTCTTCAATGCGTATGACTACGGTGTCATTCCTTTTCTCACTAACTAACTAACTAAATAAATAGATAGATAAATAAATAAATAAACAAATAAATAAATGTAGTTTCTAGGCAAGTGATTATGAGTTTCGGTCCCTAAAGGCTAGGCACTCCAAGACTTTGGAGCATTGTTACATAATTAGACACAAATAATTTTCTTTCAAATATCTAAAACTTCAGTAAAGAACAATTTTCTAGAATATTGTGGTTATCTTATTGAATTCGTACACACTGAAATCAAGGGTCTACATCAGACATTCTGTTCAGAATATTGCATTTTGGAGTTAACAAAAGTAAACGAGAAAGGTGAGACGTAAAATAGACAACGTGTGCCATGGAATGACGAGAAAACAGCGCCCCATGGAACTAACAGAAACTTCATATTTAAGGCTGTGGGGGCATATGCAAGAAGAAGAAGAAGACACTCCACAACTTCAGAGCCAGGGAACATAATCGGAGCCAATCCACATAATCGGAACCAAACAATTTTCTTTGATCTATATCAATATGAAGAAAAGTACATTTGGTAAGATTATTGTGGTTGTTTTTGTTAAACTCGTATACACTGAAAACAATGGTCTGCGTTATTAATTCTGTTCAGAATATTGCATTTTGAAGGTAAAAACCACGTGTTTTGACATTCCTGGCTCAAGACTGCCCCAGAAGAAATCATTTTTAACAAAAACCAACGAGCGTTCTTACTTTTTTTAAGTAAGTTTACGTTGCAAAATGTATAACTGGTCGAATAGCATTCGACTTTTTAATGATTAATGAATTAAATATTATATAAATGAGGAAATCCCGACCTCCTACCCCATTTTTCATTCAAAATATGAAATGTTTACATCTACATAATCGGAGCCCCACGTGGAGCGGAAGTTCCACACATGATTTTGAAAGCGGAGCCGGTGGCTCCGATTATGGACATCACCCCCCGTGTTAGGGGTCACCAAGTTTTTCGGGGCCAGTATATTTTTGTGTGTGTTCATTTGGGCGCCCTACGACGAGTTGTCGGTGCCATACAAGTGTTAGGGCTAAGGATAACAGTGCTTAGGAGTACAATTCTTTGGGCTCCAATTGAGTCGAATTTATTTTCTCTCCATTTGAGCTTAATTTGTTCTTCTCCACTTTAGCTTTAATCTGTCCCACTCCACCTGAGCTTTATTCGTTCCGCTCATTTTGAACGGTATTTGTTTCAGCTCCATCTGAGCGCAAGTTGTATATATTATGGAAAAAACATTTAGTGGTTTTATTGACATGCTTTATTTTGTGGAATTTATTGTAGGTTCACGCCCTTTGTTATGCCAAACTTCTTTAAAAACTTTTTATAAACAAAAAGATCGTAACGAAATCATTTACCTTTGTTTTTTAGCAAAAATGGAGGTGAGTGACGTCACACCTAGACTTGCAGTTTACTAATTGATTTTGTAGACTGGAAGATGCCATGGAAACAACGAGGACTATTAACTAGTAATAGTCCCTATTATGTCGGAGGGTTTAAACCTACAATCACTGTTCCAAAGCTCTCATCATATGTTACCAATCGTGGATTAAAAGTAACTATGATTCGAATATTCAGAAAGAGATTTGCAAGAACCGTTGTTATCCGGCTTAACGTCGAAGTTGAACACTCGGAAAAATCAACCGAACAAGGTTTTTGGCCGAAAGGTGTTATCTGTCGGCCATGGATGACAAAAATGCGTACATGCAAAAGTTTCATTCTTATGTGACGAATGAGCAATGTGATGGACACGACATCGATTTGAGTGACGATGTAGCACAAAAACATTTTCGTGGAAACATCAATAATAACAACAACAACACAGTTAGACATAAACAAAGCGTTCACCATCGCACAAGTAATAAAAATGATCGTAATTCAGCGCATGATCGCAACTCATATGACTATGGAGAATCGTATCATGGTCATTATGATAACAGTGATTGTCACGGTTATACATACCGATCAGGATACGAGTCCTATGGTGATGTAAACAATTACTAGAAAACTGAATGTTGTTGTTGTCGTTATCAAAAGATTCATTTTCATGTCACATACATATATTCAGATAGTTTTTATCATAATGCAGACTTTAACAATAGGGACTTGGAATGCAAGTGGACTCATGTCTAGTTCGTTATATCTAAGCAATATGCTAGAGAGCCAATCTTTAGACATTTGTGGTCTGTCTGAACACTGGCTTTTTCCAGGCGATTTACATTTTCTGAGTTCCTTGCACCCTGATTATACTGGTCTAGGTGTAAGTGACTCAGACTTATGGTACCGATCTGGACGCAGGGTAGGTAAAGGCGGTGTAGCATTTTTGTATAAAAATAGTTTAAAACATCGAATATCGCCTTTAAGTATTGACAGCGACCGTTTACTTGGTCTACAACTTCAAACAAGCAAAAATGAGTATTTATATATATTACAAGTATATTTGCCTAGCTCAAATCATGGTATATCGATTTACCGAGAGTATATTGAATTGTTATATAACACTATCTGTTTATACTCCGAGATGGGGTCTATGATTATAATGAGCGATTTTAATGCGCATTTAAATGGAAATAGTTTTATTAAGAAAATCGACTCTCGTGGAAACGCTTTACTTGATTTGATCAATTTTTTCGATCTCACAATTGTTACAACATTGCCAGTCTGTTCGGGTGCACATTCGAGTTATGTCTCTTGTGATAAGAGCTATACTACTCTTATAGATCATGTCATTCTAGGAAATGATTTATTAAAGCTGATGAAAAACTGTACTATCTTAGATGACAATTGCTTGAATGTCTCGTCTCATCGTCCAATAATATTTAGTATTCATGCCCCAGTTGCATTTAAATCAAACTTGTATTCTAAATTCAAAGCTTCCAACACAGTAAAATGGCAACACGTGAATTCAGAACAATTACAAAGATTCACGATTAACCTTGAAATTAGTCAGAGACAAGACTTTAACCAGTTCTCATCTATTATTTCTGACCAAAAAAGTTTTATAGATAGTGCATATCAGAGTATAGTTAATAGAATCGAACAGGTTTCCACGAGTTGTCTCCCTTCAATTTCTTATCGACCGTACCTCAAGCCTTATTGGTCAGCTGACCTCCGTCGGTATCACGCCGTAATGAGAGGCAAACGACGTGCATGCAAAAGGACTGGTAGACCAAGAGGTGACGAGCATAGTACATATCATGCATATAAGGAATCCAAACGGCAGTTTAGGAAACTTCATCGTAAATGCATTTTGGCGTATTTGCAAAAAATCAATTCTGATATTGATACAGCTGCAGAAGTAGATAGTCCGTTATTTTGGAAGCTCTTTAATTCTAGAAAAGCAGCCAATAGCAATACTGTTTCAAACGAACTATGTTTTAAAAATAAGTCTTACAGAGATCCTGGACAGATCTGTAAACAGTGGGGTTATCATTTTGCTGATCTTTATTCAGACACTAACTGTGAAAATTATGCCCACGTCACACACTATATAAAAACTTTTAAGGAGCAGTCACACTTAAACAATTATGATCATATAACACTAGACGAAGTTAAAAATGCTGTGTTTACTTTAAAACGGGGTAAAATATCCGGAATAGATAATATTCAAAATGAACACATCATACATGGTGGCAAAACTCTTTTAGAATGTTTAACCACATTGTTTGACTCTATGTACTGTAACTCTTACGTTCCATCGGCACTTAAGCGTGGGGTCATTATAACACTGTATAAAGGTGGCGGGAAAACAAAAAGTGATTGTAACAGCTATAGAGCTATAACGCTTTCATCCTCTATTTTGAAGTTATATGAAAAGGTGCTTCTTGGACGCTTACAAGTATCCATTAAGTCTCACATTAACCCGCTACAGGGAGGGTTTCAACCACATATGAACAGTTTGATGACGTCTTTTGTTCTGAATGAAAGCATTAACCATTGTAAAGAGAAAAACAGTAAATTGTTTGTTTGTTTTCTAGATGCCCGCCAAGCTTTTGACAGAGTTTGGCATGATGGTTTGTTTTACACCCTGAAAGAACTTGGCATAAATTTAAATCTTTTGCATGCTATTATTGAATTGCACTCAAATATGAGTAGTTGCGTAATGTATAATGGTTTATATTCGCACTGGTTTCCTATCTTACAGGGTACCAGACAGGGGGGTGTGTTGTCACCGTATTTGTACTTATTGTACATAAATCCACTATTGGATGAATTATCAAAAAGTAATCTTGGTTTTCAAATTAATGGTACTAGCTTTTGTGCTCCGTCTTTCGCTGATGACATGACACTAATTTCTTTATCCAGTAAATCTTTACAAGATATGATGTCTATTTGTTATCGTTACTCCTGTCGTTGAAGATACCAATACAACCCAACGAAGTGTGCTGTTGTTACTTTTAATGAAACTAAAAATTCATCTAATAACAGAAAAAGGTCTTGGTCAATTGGTCATGACGTCATTAATGAGCAAGAAAGCTATGTACATCTTGGTTTACTAAAACACAAGAATTACAGTCCTATCCAGGATATTAAATATATTGATAGAAAAATCAGAGGATCCTTTTTTGGACTTGTCAAAGACGGTTTACATGTGAATGGTCTTAATCCAATCACCAGTATCAAAATTTATAACAGTATAGTTTTGCCGAAAGCCTTATTTGGGTGTGAAATAATGGCAATTCCTTCTAAACACGCTATGCTGACCATCGAACGATCACATAGGTTATGTTTAAAACATATACAAGGTCTACAACGATTTTCGCGTACTGATGTTGCTCTTGGTCTTATTGGATCGCTCCCCCTTAAAGCGGAAATTGAGAAAAGAAAGTTATCTTTCCTTGGTCAACTGTGTCGTTTAGAAGGAAACTGCGCAACCAAACGTATATTTTTATTGCGTCTTTTTACACATCAATCGGAAAAATTACAAAATGGTTTTATACATGACATCACATGTTTATTAGAAAAAATTAATTTGTATTATTATATGCATGATTATTTAAACAGTGGTTGTTTTCCACATAAGAATGTATGGAAAAACATGGTAAGAAAATCCATTTCTGATTTCTACATAAATGAATGGGACGGTAGAACCTCGGTCCAAGAATTTGTCATTTATCGACAAATACAGATCAATTACTGGTCCAGACCTTTATGGAATTATGCACGGATGAATCCGAAAATGTTGCCTGCCTGCTTTTCAGTAGCACAACTGATTGTGTTTTTATGTCACAACGAAGCTATGTGCTCCCGTTGTGGTATAGAATACAATCATGTAAGTGTCACACATCATATAATAATAAATTGTCAAATAACCCAAATTTGCAGGGAAACATTTAGAGAAAAGATCATTTTATTTTGTGGACGTTTTGTTATTTATCACAAGCTAGATTCTTTGTCTGATAGGGATTATATACAAACCTTATTTGGAATAAATACAGAAATGTATACTACGTTAGGTGATAAATTTCACACTTTCTACTGCATTGTGATCAACTTTCTACATGCAGCCTGGACGTGTTATAGACGTCACTAACATTGGTGTCATCAATAGGTTAACCCAATTTAAGAATACGGACATAAGATTTAGGTTTGTTTGCAAAATTTTGGTCGAATGAAAAGTACAAGACTTTAATTCTGTTTGCTTCCAATGAATAATTTGGACTCAATACGGTGTAGTAATTCCTTTGCTCAATCTGTAAAATTTAGTCATATGAGTATATCGCCTATTTTGCAACTTTTCTTTTCGTTTCGGTAAAGTTGGAATGTATATGGGCTTTATCATAAATGTTTTGTGTTGATGTTTTGTGTAATCATATAAAGGTACGATTACCTTTAATCTAGATCTATTACGGAAAGATATTTCAATGAAGGATTTATATTTTTTTTGTCAAAAGAGCGTATCGTAAGTGGGCGGCCTTAATCAGGGAATTCCAGCTTTTAAATAAGCTGTGGTTTTATGATTTTAGTCGCTCGCTCGTTCGCAAAACTTCTTCATGTTAGCCGAGCGCTTGTCTTTTTGTGTGTGTGTGCCTGTGTGTGTACGTGTCCGTGCGTGCGCGCTTGTGTGTGATATATGGGTGTTGCATGTGCGTGTGTGAGCTGAATATGTGATGTAGTAAATTTGTAGTTTTGCATATTATCTTTGAAATTGTGGCAACATTTCGATTTATTTGAATAAAATTTAGAAGACTTTTATTAAATTCTTAATTGAAGTCTCGCTCATTCAAGGTTGTCATGATTTTAAAAGATTTCCAGTTTCATGTACTCTATTTTGTTAACACCACGTTTATATTCTTTGTTTAAAATCTTCAATATGTATGGAGGAAATAAAGATTATATATATTAATAAAAAAGGTACGAACTTTAGTTAGAAAAGGTCACACGTGTAAAATGCTAAGAATAGCAAACGTTATGAAAAGTATCGACTGGAATAGGATTTTTCTCGTGCATTATTAAATCTCCCCGATGTTAAGGTATTTCAATATGAAGGTAAATTACCATTCTGGTTACGCAATCCGGACATAAAGCATTGGTATCATTGACGATATTTATTTTCTTCTATACCCTTAAAGCGCCAATCTCCAATATGTCTCTTTCCTTCTAGTTTGCGGAAGATAATAACGATATAATTTCCTCATTGCTTACGTCTTTGTAGTGCATTGTAATGGAATTTGTGGCATTTCAGTATTTTTTAAAAGATGATGTAAAACTGCAATGTTTAACCATTTCCAATGAATTTTTTACCTTGATTTTGACCTTGATTTCAGCACTCATAATCTTTCAGAATGTTTACCGAGCTTTCCTAATGAATTTCATCAGAAAACCTCGGTTAACACTGTTAAAGTTCATTACTTCCGAAACTTTGCGGAACAATATCGGGTCCATTTCCTTAAATGTTCATAAGTAAAAAGCACTACGAATCAGACAAAGATTTGATGCCATTCTTGTATTTCAAGGCTCAAACCGCAAATATTAAACAAGAGGCCCATTGGCCCTAAAGCGCTCACCTGATTCATATAGTTGAAAAAGGTGGCAAAGTGTAACTGTTTACACCACTTATTTCAAATTCATTACTAGCTTAGCAAAAGTCAAAGATATCAAGAAGACAAACATTACAGTCAAATATGTTGCCTCCAAAGTTCTAATAAAGTTTTTTTGGGATATGAAGGTGTCCTAGTTTTTGAACTTCTTTCAAACTTGTATAAGATTTCAAGACAAACATCGAAGAGTGCACACAAGATTTCTCACAAATCATAAATTTGATCCCTTGACCTCATTTTGACCCCTATTTGACAAATTTCCAATTTGACCTAGGCTTCATAAAGACGCACATTCTGACCAAGTTACAAGGCCTGCAGTTTGGTCACGAGCTTTTCTAAAATTTGAACCCTTGACCTAATTTTTAATCCCTATTGAACCAATTTCGAACAGGAACCAGATTTCATGAAGGCAGGATTCTGACCAAGGTTCAAGACATTTTGGTAAAACATGTGGCATCTAGAGTGCAGACAAGGTTTTCTTGAATTTGACCCTTGACACCATTTTTGATCCCACTTGACCCAATTTCAATTTTACTGCCATTTCTTCCAGACAAACATTTTGACCAAGTTTCAAGACATTTGAGCCACAAAAGTGGCCTCTACAATGCACATATAGTTTTTCCAAAATTTGACCACTTGACACCATTTTTGACCCCACTTGAGCCAATTTCGAATTTGACCGAAATTTGATGGGGACAAACATTCTGACCAAGTTTCAAGGTATTTGGACAAAAAATGTGGTCTCTACAGTGCACACAAGGTTTTACTAAAATTTTACCCCTTGACCTTTTTTGACCCCACTTGACCCAATTTCGAATTTGACCGAGATTTAATGGAGACAAACATTCTGACCAAGTGTCAAGACATTTGGGTCAAATATGTGGCCTCTAGAGTGCACAAAAGGTAAAAGATGACGATGAAAGATGGACGGAAGATGGACAACGGACGACGGAAAACGGACAGCAACCGATCACAAAATCTCACCTTGAGCACTTCGTGCTCAGGTGAGCTAATAAAAAAAGAGATAAAGTCTTCAAACGTATGCATGCTTTTGATGTACCGTGTAGCTTTTTAAATCAAGTCACGATTATGGCGCCTGCACTTAAATTAGCTCGAAAAATCAATACAATTTTCAGAAATCCCAAATTTGAAATTTACAAGGGTAATTTGCAAAAGACATGAGAAATTATGGTGGCATACTTCTTCCATGAGATACGAGATGGCATTATCATAATAATTTTAAAATTATCGTGGTAAAATAAAGTTTACAGGAAATTTTTATCTTGATCGTTAGTTTTTTCGTGATAAAATTATTGTGATATTAATATTTGTTTTCTAACTTTTTTAACGAATAGTGCCCACTATTGACATAAAGATAAATGTAGGTAATAGAAATTTCGACTTTATGAATATACTGAGTGACTTTGATAACGCGATACTTAATGACATCACTAAAATGCAAGTATAAGTGAACAGACTAGGATTAAAATATACATTTTTTGTTACCTTAACAAGTTACCTTTGATCCAACATCAATGTCATTTTGAAACATTCTCTTGTTTTCCCAATACGGTGACAATTCTAAACATACCCTCGAAAAGGGATTTTTTTCCATAGCCCAACTGTTAGGACGATATTTTCTTTTCACACAAAACGAAAGTCAAACAAATTACAGAGTTAAGTTGAATTTATCAAGAAGTCAATGAAAATCATCAATGCTGCGTTTAAGCGTGTTTGGTCCAAAGACGACACTAAAAAGTCGTCTTCTTGACCAGAAATGACGTCACTTACATGCTTTTTAATTTCTTTCGTAGAAACACTAACGTGGTTCATGTGAATTCATGCGGATTTGGACCTTATCGGACATGTCCTTCTATAACTGAGATGACATTTTGAGCGTGTTTTCGGCATGACACTAACGTCATTTTAACATTTAAAGTCTTCTGAAACTACTTATTGGCAAGGTTCTACCTTAGAGATATTCAATTATTGATTGAATAAATCACTATTATTTTAGTCTAATCGAGCTTAACGACGTTCCGATTGTAAGGAACAATTTCCATTTTGAGAAACTCGGTTCGGAGTACAGTCTTTTCAAAGTGAGTGAGTCGATGTCATTTCTTTTAACGGTTTTTGAAATGATTATAGTTAATTACCTTCCACACACTTCTGATAAGTTAAATCACTCAACCATGAAAAAAAGAGTGAACAGTAGATTGCTTTGCCGAAACTAACCAAAGAGTCAGATCAAATGAGGATTAAGTCGATTCAACAGAGTATCTTCTTTGTATGATTTTTGCGAAATTTAGTTAAATCAAATCTATTTTTCTGTGCTTAAATTGTAAATTTACTTTGTTGCGTTTTTAAAGTCGCACAGTATATGATTTATAATCACAAGGTTTGAAAACGCACAACTTTAAATTCCGATTTGGTACAATTTTATTCATTGACTCTACATATCTTAGAATTTATTTACCTAAATTGTTTTCAGAATTACTTTGAATGTTTTGGGGTTTTTTCTGTACTATTTTGAATTGCCCTCATAAATTTAATGCGGGTTTTGTTTAGAAAATCGAAAAAGTTGTAAATATGAAAAGAGGTTTAACAAACCCTTTCCGTTGCTTCTATAATGAATATTGTTTGTCACTGACTTGATTGAAATAACCTTTCCCTATTACGTCCTCTTGTATGCTAGTTACAAACGAATTATTCCCAATCGGAACTTTAAAAGGGTTACAGTGACAGAGAAACGTTTATTTCATTTGCGATTTTCTGACGAACAAGTGGATAGAATGACATCTGTAAAACAACATGCACCCAAACTATCAATGTAGCTGTATGAAAAAACAGAATATAAAGACCTGGCCCGCTTCAGTCAAATTCGAAACTTCTTTGGTTTCAAATAAGATTGTTCTTTTCAAGCGTTCATCTTGTTATAACATATAACAATAAATTGGAAGCTGGACAGAGAAGGAATTCACACATGAAGAATTCCTGGAACTACTAACCACCTTGAATTAGCACGTAAATGATGAATGACAACGCTTTTATTCTTTATTACAACACGATGGCGTAAAACCCTTAAAGCTGCTCTTTCACAGATTTTCATAGAAAAAATACATAATTTGTTCTTAGATTTAGAAATGTGTGTATTTTTAGACGATTAAGAATAGCCCAAGGGCATTGGCATTAAAAATAACATATTTCTATAATTTTGGAACTTTTTTTTCGAAGCGGCAGGATCTGTTAGGGATCCAGTCTATTTATTTCGAGTCTATAAATTTCAAAATCGTTACTTTCCATGAATAATCTTTAATATTTGCTTGTAATAATATGAAGTTTCCAGCTGTCAAAGATTTTTAACTTTAGCTTTGATTAAATAAGACGAACATGCGGAAGTCAGATGCGTAAGTAGTTGGCTCGAAATCGAAGAATAAATTTTAAAGCGTTAGCAGATGCTTTATTTTTCCAGAATGATTTTCGCTAAATTTAGGAATATCAGTCTTTCTTTCCATGCATTACCAGATTGGATCTTATTATTTTAAAGGCTCCAAAATAATGAGGTCGTTACTTCCAAATGATTTTACGAAAATTTTCAGAAATCATAATTTCCTAATCTGTGAAAGAGCAGCTTTAAATGAAAAAAGAAGAACTACACAGTACTTAATTTGCAATAGAATTTATATGTCAGGTGCTTTACTGTGTACACAGATAGCTCCGCCAATTTTTGATGCCATTCATCATCCTAATCCTTTCCTGTTTTACAAAATTTTGGACCTGTCCAAATTCAAAGGTTTTGCAGACGAAAATTTAAAGTGGATTTAATTTGAAAAATAACATTTCAGTAGGGTAGAAAATAGTGTGGAAAAAGAAGAAATTGCTTGTCAGAAGCAATTTCTTCTTTTTTCACAATGTTTTCTCAATCATAAAATCACAGGCACGTAAAAAGCAGGTATTAAACAGCAAAGGGTTAAGCGGGAACGTTAGTGCTTTTGACGCCATCTAACCCTCGTGCTAAATGGCGGACTCCGTTTCCTGTGAAATTCTTTCAATGGCAATATCATTACTTACATTGGATTTTTATTTTTGCATTAATGTGACCATGAATAAAGTCTGATGCGAAAGGAGTAATATGCTTCGCCCTCGGATTTTACCTTTTGCAACTACACATCCTTCAGACTTCATTTATAGACACATCAGAGCGAAATTGAATGATTTCATAAACATATTAGACAATATGTTCAAGCGTGAAAAATCGACCAAAGTAATGCCACAAACAATTACAAACCGACAATGTTTGATACATTAGAAGAAGTTGACGTAGGAAAATATTAAAATAAGGTCAATACTTTTGCCTTACTGAATGAAAACAATTTTGAGAATGAAGAGATGTCTTGTTTGTCTTGTAATTTCTTTGATTCCACACTTTATCTTATAACTATACAAATATCTGTGTGATAACAACCCGTATGATATTTTTTATGATATCACATAGTTATTTTTAGAACAATAATATCATACAGTTATTTTTAGAAACTTGCATTTCGGTAAGAAACATCGACGAAAACAAGACAAAAAGAGGTTATAAGATAAATATAATACATTCTTAGTGTATTGTATGAAAAAAATATCAAACTCGGTTGTGAGAATTGACAATTGTCTCGGCAGAGCCTCGACAATGATCAATTCTCCCAACCTCGTTAGATATTTTTTTTCATATAATACACTAAGTATGTATTATATATGTATCACATTTTGCTCTTTCTTCCTTTGAAGACTTACACATTATTTTGAAACTGATTCAGTGAAATTCAAGTCTTCGTTTACAGTCGAGTGGCCTGTTATTCTAAACATCTTACGATCGTTTTTGTGCAAAAAGTTGCTTTTAAAGTAGTAACTAAAAATGGAATTTAGCCATCTATCATCTCATTGGAATTGTCTTTTAAAGACGAATCCAATGAGATGTTGTAGGGCAGAATATAACAATGAATGAAAACACCAGGTACGATTAGTGATTTTGACTTACGATTATTTTTTTCGTAAGAAATTTAACAAAACGGTCCCCTCTTTTCTTTTTCAGATTCATCCGTGATCAGACTGAGCAAGGAGAACATTGAACTGAAGAATGTAGATTCTACAGGAAGATTTCACATTTTGATATATCCCGATTTTACCCGAAATGCAACTTTTACCACATCCAGGAGTCAAACAAGTCATACATGCTTCGAAAACGCAACGATCCTTTTGTTAATGTTACTGATGGGTCATACTGCAAAATGGCTATTTATATAGCAACATTCTGATAAAATGAAGGGTTTAAAATAAAGATAATTTTGAATAAGTGGAAATGAAGTACCGAAATTATACAAAAATAGTCTTAAACGGATATTTTAAACAATGCTTTGCTGAAATCAATCAGCCATTGTAAAGTTTTCGCTTGTGACGTTGTAGCTGCGAACATTGCTTGTCGTAAACATTCCTTTTTCTCTATTTATACTGTGCAGCCACGTGCTAAGCGGGATGAACTTGAGAGCACGTCAACATTCACCTCATAAAAGCGTTTCCTGAATCTTCAATAGTTAACTAGAGCTACGACGAGTAGAAATTTTGTACCCGGGTACCCGATGGTTAATACCAATATATTTATTTTATGAACTAAATACATAGACGGGCCCAGTACTTCTGTTAAAAGGAACAAACATATAAATTTCGACATGGTTTTACGGGACGGAGATGTTGCGAGTCTGTTACTCGCATATATATATATATATATATATATATATATATATATATATATATATATATATATATATATATATATATATATATATATATATATATATATATATATATATATATATATATATATATATATATATATATATGAGAAATAGTTTTGTTCTAACAGTGTTTAAGTAATGTATTATCATTTTATAACCCTAGCGCTTTCGAAACTCAATGTTTCTTCAGCAGGGGTTCAACGAGAACTGACCGTGAAAGTGAACAGCAACCCTTATATTGACATGTAAAAAGTAGTGAGACTCTCAAACTATTTCATAGAAGTCCATACGACCATCTCCAAATCAACTTCAGAAAAAGAATCTACAATTCTAAACAGTCTTCAATTCTTGCCTGGCTTGTTTCTTTGGGTGAGGTTATACGCCACTTTCAACAATATTTCAGTTATATCGCGGTACCTAAAATGGATCCCTGACAAATTTCGCGTATTGATACCAAGAAAATTTTCTTTTTGATAATTTCTAGTCGTCATCTTGGATTACGCTTTAAAAGTTCGAAGAAAAATAAAGATGCTTTGAAAAAAACAATTTTATGGCCTTAAACAAGTTTGGGAAGAGGAACGAAATAATTTGGGCGAACCTTCCACTGTAAAGAAGTTAGGAACGACAACTTCGACAACAATGTTAACATCCGAACACATTTGGAAATCGACTTGGTACCGAGATGGACATATTGGAAGAATTGTGAGGTCTGTGATCACTCTATCCCCTGAGATGAGTATTCAAAATCAACTTAGGTTCAGGCTGGATTGAGTGTTTGTCGCTTAAACTACAATGTCATCGGATTTCGAACCTTCGGAAAACGCCTCAAAGTCACAGAAGGAAGAAACAGTCGTTTTAGGATAGCTACTGTTTTATAACCTTTTCGGGGTGTTGCGTCGTTCATGTTATTGTTCATGATTGTTCCGTTTATTTTCTATTTTCCTAGTCCATGTTGATGAACATTTTTTGATATCTATTTATTTAAAACTTTTCAGTTGTTTTAATGATAAAATAAAAAAAAAAAAATACACGTATTGACATCTCAATGCCAGATAAAGATATCGGCTTAGCATTCATATCATATCAATTTTCCGACCAAAAGTTTCCATATGAAAAATATCATGTATGCCTAGTTATGTTATCATCTTGTCAAATATTATGGATTATTTCGAAAGTAATGCTCATTTTGAAAAAAAATGTCTCTCAAGTCCGTAAGCTGTCTCACCCGTCTTAATGAAGCAAGAAGAACACAAACAGAGGGGCCCAAAGAAACCGTAAGCTTTCATATAGCCTACATACAGTAAGTTACAGTAAGTTCGAGTGTGAGTGTGTGCGTGTGTGTTTGACTTAAAAATATTTTGTGGGAAAGTTAATGTGTGTTCATTTGATTCTCTTGAACGAATTTGTTAGATGGCCATGTTGAAAATAAGCCTTGTTGTCTTAACATGTTACCTTCTTTAATTAAAGTTATAATTATAGTATTATTATTATAAAGTATATAGACTTTTTAACGCCCGTCGAAGACGGGACGTATTGTGGGATCACCCGTGACGTCCGACGTCCGGCGACTTGCACTTCTTTGTCCGGAGCATATCTCTAAATGTATAAAAGCTATCACCATGAAACTTCAAAAGTACATAGATCTCATCAAGGGGAAGTACGGTGCAAAAGAACCATAACTCTTCCTGGCTTATTTTTTGAGTTGTTGCCCTTTGTTAATTTTCATACTAGGATCTTGTTCGGATCACATCTCTTAAAGTAGAGGAGCTATGATCATGAAACCTTATAGGAAGATAGATCTCATCAAGGGGAAGAGCAGTGCAAAAGAACCGGTTTACTACCTGGCTTATTTCTTTAGTTTTTGCCCATTGTTGTTCTTCGTGTTTGAATCTTAACTTTTTAGTATATGAGCTTTGATTATGATAATATTATACTCCTTCTACAACTGTTCATTTGAAATTGTCTGAAAGATATTCATTTAAAATCACTTCAATTCTAATCTTAACCCAAAGTAACATCAAGCTGTGTGACGGGCGTATCTTGTGACAATTTGGCACCTTGTTGTATGTAATATCGCCTTGTGGTCTTGTTGTCTACTAAAAACTGCTACTCTGACTTGAAAAAGGGCCATTTGTTTTATGGTTTAAAAATGAACAAAGAAGGGATTTTTAAAAATTCTTTTTTTTCCAGCCCTCGAGAGAGTGAACCTTGATATTTGGATTGTGCCTTCATCAAAAGCTACTCTTTCGAAATACTTGTTGTAAGTACTCAGATTTTACAATAAATAAATAAATAAATAAATAAATAAAAAAAAATAAATAATTAAGAAAATAAATAAATAAATAAATAAATAAATAAATAAAAAAAAAAAAAAATAAAAATAAGGATGTATCTAGAAAAAAAAACCCTCTCCTTGCAAAGTGAAAAGCATAGAGTCTCGGTATTTGGAATACTTTCTTGCCCTTTCTTGATGAAGCAGTGTCTTTAGCACAAGATATGCTGCGCTGATTTCAAGGTACAGTCAATCTTGCTTGAGCGACCACGTCTATTAAGCGACCATTTTCATTAAACGACCGTTTTCAAAAAAAACCTCTTCTTTAAGGTTCATGTAAAGTGTTTGCGACCCAATTTTAAGGGCGCTTCATTAGCCTAGAAAAAGCAGTATGTCCAGGTATATTGTAGATCAAAATAAGGCTATTTTTGAGCACAAGCAGTTGAGCAACATTGGACCGCCATAACTATAGCGTTAAAGCCAAAACATTGTGGAAAAGGGTCATTTTGTACAGATCAAGCAACTGCATGATGGTTGGATAAAATTGGCTCATATTTTAACAAAGTACAGTCTAAAGTACTATCCAGGTAGTACTACAACCGTTGATATAAAACTCGGTCTCAAAAAGCTCCTTTGAAACAATCAATTTCCATTTATTTTGTCAACATACTTGTCAAACCGGTTTGGTCTGTTTTCAAAATAGATGCTATGTATGGTGCAACATCACACCATAATATTGTGAAATATTTTCTGCAATTTATTTCAAATTATAATTTTGAAATCACAGATCTTTGATAAATTACTTTATATTTATGATTCAGTGAAATAGAAATCGATATATTGCTAAACAGTCTTACAGGCAAATAAACTATTAATGTCTATTCATGTTGTGATAACACACCATACCTTAAAAAGATCTACACGTTTACAAAATTAGAATGACATATATGACATATGTGTTTATAAAATAAGTCAAAATAAGATGCTTGCATAACTACGTTTTGGGCTCGAGTTTTATACCAACTTTTGTAGTAGTACCTGGGTCGTACTTTAGACTGTAATTTGTTAAAATATGAGCTAATTTTATCCAACAGTCATGCAGTTGCTTGTTCTGTACAAAATGACCCTTTTCCACAATGTTTTGCTATACCGCTATAGCTATGGCAGTCTTATGCTGCTTAATTCCTTGTGCTCATAAATAGCTTCAATTTGATATATAATATACCTGGACATTTGCCTTTTTCTTGGCAAATGAAGTGTTTTAAAATTGGGCCTCAAACACTTTACATGAACCTTAAACCAAAATATCTTAAAGTGTAGTCATTTTTGGTCTAAAAATTATTGAAAATGAATGCTATGTTGTTAAACACAACAGAATCGTCTCAGTGAGACGATTCAAATGAGTTTAACAACAAAGGATTATTGAGAATTTCGCAATATTATGCATATTCAGTCAAAAACAATGTTACTTATTTGTAGACAAAACGTGTATTAAGCGGCCATTTACTTTAACGACCGCTTTATGGGGGTCCCGTTTGTGGTCGCTTAAAACAAGTTTTACTGTAATAGTTTCAGGTCAAACGACCAGATATACCTGAGCCGCCACGGATCATTTTTAGGGGTTAAATTTGTTACCTGTTGAGAAAAGAGTTAACCAATTAACTTTTGTCAATTTGTAGAATCTTTGAAATAACGTCTCTTCCTTCTCGGGTGAACATTTTGCAAAAGCAGGTACCAATCACAATGCTTTGTCCCGAGTCTTGTTTCAGAATTCCCAAAATGAAAAGGATTTGGCATTAGATTGTTTTCCAAAAAAAAGATTTGTGGAATCAATTACCATTGGACATTAAACGTGGATCATTCAAATATGTTTAAACGAATGGTAAAAAGAAAGTTCTTGGTATTTCTAAACACACTTGACGGTGATATTTTATTGTTGTAATTCCTGTACATTTCTACATTGAGTGTTTTTGTTGTATGTTTTTCTTTCTGAATTAAGTAAACTTGTGTGATTTACCAGGACATGTCTTTGTTTATCTATGGACCACTATGGGAACAACGAAAATAATCATTTCCTTTAGTAATATCCATGATTAATGAATAAATGTCTTAGTTCAAATATTGTAGTTAGAAAGTGCTAAAAATTGTAAATTCGCCAAATTCATTTTGTATAAGTCTTAAATATTCGTTTTGATTGTTGTATATATATAGCTTATTGTTCTTATCATAGTAAATTTCTTGTATTATGTCCGACTGTTTTAATTTGTTGAAAAATTCTATCTCTTTTTAGCCAGAGAATATATTTTCATACGTTCGTCGAAAGACTGAACGTATACGGTATTACATGCTTACCAACCATTTGGCCGATTTCAGTGAAACTAGGCCTGGATGTTCCTTGAGTGACCCTCTTCTTAAATTGTTAAATGAATCATTTCCTTTATAGTAATATATGATGAATGAATAAATGTCATATTTCAAATATTGTATATAGAAAATGCTAAAAAATTGTAAATTCACAAACTTTATATATATTTTGTATAGGTCTTAAATATTTGTTTGTTTTATATGTATAGCTTATTTTTCTTAACCATATATAATTTCTTGTACTATGTTGAATAAATTCTATCTATCTTTTTAGCCAGATAATATATTTGCATACGTCCTTCGAAAGACGGAACGTATACGGTATTACATGCTTACCCTTGGCGTCCAGGCACCATGCGTCCTTTTCTTTGTCCGGAGCATAACTCGGTCACCTTATGTGTGATTGACTTTAAACTTGACTGTAATGTTCCTCTCACGAATACGGAGTGCAGTGCACAAAAACCGCAACTCTTTCTACTTTTTTTTTTATTCATTTCCCTCTGAATTTTTTTTATACTTATCGATCAAGCAGTGTAACGGGTGTATCTTGTGACAATTTGCCATCTCCTTTCTCACATAATCACCCATATCTTCTATGACGTACAGCCACAAGAGATATCCTTGTCTTACACATGTGTGAGATCACATTCTGAATGACGTCATAACGAGGTCATCAAACGTTTTCGCGTTATTTTATTCCTATGGGCGATCCAAAGATGGATTTTAAGGAACAAAATTGTTATTATGTGAGAAAAAAAACTGACCCGATTTTCTGTAGGATAGGGTTATCTTTACCTCGTCTGGAATAGAAAAATTATTAATTTCGCAAAGGCTCACTTGCTTATATTTCTATTTTAGACTCAGTTAGGATCAGCTTGTCTTAAATAAAACCCAATGACAGATCCTTAGACCTATATATAACAGAATGATGGATTTTATAAATAATTTCACGTAATTTTGAAACTTTACGAGGCGGTGAGCAGAGGGCAAGATTCTGTCATCTACATATAAAGTCAATGTCACAGTTCAAGATCAAATAAGCATCAAACACCATATCCGGAGCGTATATTTTCATACTTTATAGCTGGATTTTAAAGAAAATCATTTCACTTGTTTTGACCAATCACAACAGCAAGATTTAGTGACGATTTGTCAACTTTTACAATGCATGTCTTCCGAGTAAATATTTGGCATCGCAAGACCATATGCATATATTGCTGTTTTCAATTACCTTCGTTTTTTGAAGATCGAGGGTGTAAGTTTGCGTAAAGTAAACAATTCTTTTTGATAGCTTGTCGCAGGAGATCGTTGTGTGTCTCTGGCAGATTCTTGTTTTACATTAGGAATTAAGATGGAAACCCCAAAAATCTACCATTTTCCAACAACAGCAGAGAATGTAATGTGACTCCTGCCAAAATACTGCGAAATTATTTTTGCAATATTTTTGGTATTTCGGGTGATTTACGAAAGATGAAGAGGATCTAGGAACCAAACATGATTCAAACAATTTTCAGTCTGAAATGAAATCGTTGCCCTCTCATAAAGGCCAATGGCAAAGAGAAAGGAGTACTTAAAACTGTGAACTTGCATGCTCATGTGAAAGATATAGGATAGACATGGACCTCTTGTTCTGTCTGTTTGCTCGAAAGACACAACGCCATTTTCATAGTATTTGGGTCATATTACGAAAGTTTCCGCTTAACGGTGAATCTCATGCATTTCTTTCACCATTACTACCGTTATATGATTTTATTTTATTTTGTTGTTGGTGGTGGTGGTGGTGGTGCTCGTTCTTTTGAAACTATAGAAAAAAAGATATCTAGCAAAGGCGTTACTAGGATTTTGAAAGTTATACGTACTCAGGAGGCGACCAACATAGAATATATTTAGGGCGAAGGCAATATGTGGACTGTGGCAAAAGATGAATGTCTTCCGTCGGATCCCGTTTTTTATGATATGAGCGTTGTTGAATTATCAAAACATCGTAACTACAGTTTTATTCATTCATCAACGACATTTTTCGAAAGAGGATTTATTTCTATTACGCACTTGAGTAATGGTACGCGCTTGTCTAGTACCTCGTGATTTCCTACCAAAGGCACGATATTTTGATCACCCACAGATGACGTGCGGTCAAGCGATTTATTTGATCGTGTTCATATCAGACAAGTTTTAAAGTTGAATCGGCTTGAATGCATCCCCGGATCCCCGGGGTCTTCCTATTTGCTACCTCGGGATAAAGGCGATATAGTATATGGACTGTCATAAAAGATGAATATTATTCGTCCGCTCCCCTCTTTATGATTTGAGCGTCGGTGAATAATCAAAACATCATTACTACAGCTTAAATAAGCTGTAGTAACGATGTCATGATCTTTTATCAACGACATTTTTTATATTTTTTGAAAGATGACTTGTTTCTATTACGCTCTTGCGTATTATGCGTAACTGAAGATACGCCCTCATAGGTGGGAAACCAATGTGATTGATTTTACGATGACGTCAATATTGATGGGTTCATTTTACGAAATTGCATTCTATGCCTTTCTTTTGGTAATGTTCCGTCTATCCCTTTGTGAGGTTCGGATCACAGGGGTCCGAAATTACCCCCTTCCACCATATAGACCAATAATATAAACACATAGTGGTCCGAAATTACCCCCTACCACCATATAGACCAATAATATATTATATTATAATATATTAACATTATATATATTATCTATATTATATATTATAATTATTAGTATATATGGTGGTAGGGGTAATTTCGGACCCCTATGGTTCAGATATTTAGAAAATTGCATAATCATGCTTGATTTTTTTTTAACTCTACGCGTTTCAAAACCGTATGATAAGCTCTTTCTCAGTACCTCCATAAAAGGATTTAAACCAACACATACATACTCTCTTCATCTCCCAATTTAAAATGATTCCAAAATTTCTACCTAGTTTTGAATATACTAACTAAATGAAACACGAATGCCCCAGAAACGGAATTTTTCTAGAAATTTGACCTTGACAGATGACCTTGACCTTTTCACATGAAATTCAGACCTTGGTACCAGCAGAAGCGTATAATTGAGATCTATTATCATACCAAATATAAGCATTGTATCTTGAATAGCCTTGAAAATATTGGCAATGTTATTTTTTTTTTAGTTACGTAGACATACAGACGGGCGGACGGACGGACAGAAGGACAACGGTCAAACAATATGCCTCCGATCTTTCGAATGTGATGTAAAGTAATAGATAGATGAGCAGGTCTGAGACTCAAGGACTTGTGTAAGCGTCGACAAAGGATGAAAACAGTTTTGCATTCACTCGTCATTCTTTATTGTCTCGGAAGCTAGTGTAGACATTAACTCAGAATTTACTGAATATTGTCTGCATTGCTTCAGATGATGGTTTGTATAATGCGTACTTAGTGTATTGCATGAAAAAAATATCTAACGGCAAAGCTTCGACTATTCATCAATTCCCGGGGCCAACCGAGTTAGATATTTTTTTCATGCAATACACTAAGTACGTCTTATATTTATCTTATAAACTCTACTTGTCTTGTTTTCTTCGATGTTTCTAACAGAAATGAAAGTTTCTAAAAATAACCGAATAATGTTATTGTTCTAAGAATATCCACGTGATATCATGAAAAATATATTGGTTGTTTTCACACGGATATAGTTATAGTTATAAGATAAAATTGTTTAAGCTAGAACTTTCAGTTTACAGGCGGAATTGGTCTTCTTTGTTATAGCCATAAATATGAACAAACGAGTTTTGCCTTAAAATTGTCTAATTAGAGTGGCTTGCTTTTTTTAATTAGCTTGAATGAGTATAACATGTATAGATATAATTGGAAATTATATACATGTATGTTTAAACTTATGTTTCAGATAAAGGAGATTCGATGTCGGCTACAGAGTTTGCATAATTAGTCACATAGTATCCCATCTATGTATATATATAATACGTACTTAGTGTAATATATGAAAAAATATATCTAACGAGGCTTGGAGAATTAAAAATTGTCGAGGCTCTGCCGAGACAATTATCAATTCTGTCAACCGAGTTAGATATTTTTCATACAATACACAAAGTACGTATTGTCTTTATCTTATAACATCTAGTTGTCTTTTATTCGTCGATGTTTCTAACTGAAATACCAGTTTCTAAACCGCATTATATCATTGTTCTAAAAATAACTAAGTGATATCATGAAAAAATATCATACGGGATGTTATCATACGGATATTTGTATAGTTATAAGATAAATAAGGATACTTTGGGACTAATTGCAACAGATATCTTTTATTTCTTTTATTTCAAGTTCTTGTGGCTCGAACACTTTAATCACGGGGTCGTTTTCCTTGCTTTAAAACTTGTGATTAGATTTGTCCACTAGAATAACTAATTGTTATTTGCCATACAGTGGGGTTTATTTGAACACCCAACCCCCTTTGGATCAGCCTCTGTTAAGTTTTATAAAATACTCTGATTTGAAAGATGGTGTAGACTCAATAACTTGTCAATAAATAGAGATAGATTTTGCTAAAATCTTTTAACATTGGTAAATGCCGTTGTCGAAACAACAAGATGATGAGTCAACAAAAAAAATCATCAATTGGTATAATCAATTAAGAAAAACCGATGTCTTTTTTGTTCCTATTTGCATTGTTTCCTTTTATTGGCGATTTCAAACTTACCATCCGGCGAAATCAAACCTTTGTATGAAGAGTTACTATTTAAAAGAAAATGGAGAATGAAAAATAAAAGAATACAAAACCTTAAATTCATCATTTTTGAAAGTTATTTTTTTTGTTTGTTTGTTTCTTTCATAGATCATAGGAATATAATTGCATTTGAAATAGAACAACTTGATGATATGTGTAACTCGATAATAACAAATTCATTTTAAAAAAAAACACTAAAACTAGAAAACAAAGGTTTTTTTATTAGTTGACAGTGATGGCACGGTCTAGCGCCCGCCATGTGCAGCCAGTTTGAAACTGGTTCTAGTACATTTGATGAGCATTGAAAAGCTTGTCTTCTACTAACGGTAGATTGAGACAGGTCAACCAGTCTACAAAATTATTAGGGACAAGGTGTACAGTGTATTGTTCAAGTCGCTGAGAGGCTTGAAGCAACCGCGTCCAGTAACCAAGAGTGATTTTGACGGTCCTGCAAAAAAGAATTTTAATTTTAATTAAGTGTTTTACACTGGCATGGTCAAGGAAAAGACGAATTCGATTCGAACGTACGATGAGGATGGTTACAGAAGACGAGCTGCTTGCTTATGTTTTCGTGACGAATCCGAACAAGAGGTTAGATATGTTTTTGGTTGCCAAAAAAATATTTCAGGGGTTCACTGCAGGGAAATAACTAAATTATGATATGGAGTGCATTTAATTTTAGAATGACATTTCCAGAAATTTCATGGCTAATCAATCTTGTTTTTCTTGGTAAACTAGTAAAAGTGACTGCGGATACAGTCAACTAGCCAATAGCGGATCATGACCAATAGCGGATAACTTTGATTTCTATCTTCAATTACTTTCACTTGCAAATGCCGAAGAAGAAACTAATATTCTATCCTAAGACACTGTCCATCTCTTCGTAGCATAACAAACTTTTGACAGTCCACATTGTTGTTGTAGTGCTTCAGACCAACAGAACGCTAGTCAAGCGTCTGTTCGACTGAAAGATTACGTCATAGGAATTTCAAAGAAAAGAATTTGTCTGCAAAATTGAAGGGGAGTAAACAAGTACGACTTCAAATAGTGGATGAAATCACGAAAAGGGGGCATAAATTGTTGGTTCTCTATGCTTTCGCATGGTTTTATCCACCCTATTGTGTACAATAAAGAGAAACAATCCCCAACTCTTACTCGCCATTAGCGGATCAGCCTTGCGCGTCATAGGGGGCGTCTCAAAATAAGCAAACCAAATATTTTGTAAAGATAACCGCGCCGACTCTAGCTACTTATGCATTTTGACTTATTATATTGAAGTTCTTAAAGAAAAAAAATGATAAGAAATTTTATCGATCCCAATTCTTATCTGGTTTCGATTAATTCTGAAAACATTTTATTAAATTGAGAAATGACCTATATTTAGATCATTTATCTGTTAGGCAATGGTGTTCTTTGACAGCAGTAGCTGATGAAATTTCCTAGAATTTTTGCAAATCTGGCTGTTTTTTTTTTCTTTCTTTTTTTTTATACCAGTACATTGGAAGATCGGGATAATATTGCTTGACCATTTTCCGTCTGTCTGTCTGCAACACTTAACAAAAAAAAAAAATCCCCACATTGCCAATTAAGCCTCGTTTACATTTGGCATACGGAGCCCGTACGGCGCCCGTATCTCGCCGTAAGCATAAAATCATGCGGTGCCCGTGCGGTGACATACGGTGCCCGTGCGATCATCGCACGGTCTTACGGGCACCGCAGATACTTGCGATCTCGTTTAAAAAAATGTTATACACGTCTTTGAAATTGCAATCCTGTAGCCTTGTGTGGACACCGCACCGACATCGCACGGAAGCCTTGCGATGATAACGCGGAAATCGCACAATATCTTAACTATCAAACATCCAAAATGAAACCCATAGATTGGTGCGGTGACCGCACGGCATCCTCTCGTACGGAACCCGTATGATCTCCGCACTGGAATTTTAGGATTACCTTGCGATATCTCACGGGACTCATACGGTCTCATTTAGGTATGTTCCCTCTCAAATATTTTTTAAATCGTACGGTCACTGTGCGGCACTGTGAACACATACGCCGCAGACTGTAGCTGTCTGCAATGTCTTAAAAATTGTTAGAAAAATCGCAGGCTGCGATATCGTACTGCGACCGTGGCAAATGTAAACTAGGCTTTACTGCAAGGTTATTCAAGATACCATGTTTATAGTTGGTATAATGTTAGATCTCAATAGTGCGCATCTACAGATACCAAGGTTAACCTCATGTGACGAGGTCATGAAAATGGCCTTTTCTGGGGTATTCGTCTTTCACTAAAAAATTCTTTTTTTTTTTGTAAAAAAAGTGTTTTAAATTGTTAGTTGAGTCTAAATGTCAAAGGGCTATAACATTGGTAGGTTTTTTTTTCCCAAAAATACCTTAACTAGATCTACGTCTTGAATGAAAAAGGTGGAAGTTAGGAGATTACAGAAGTATCTGGCCATAGAAATCAGATTTTCTACCTATATAAATGTATCAAACCAGAGGGGAAAAAGTGTTGAAATTTTGAAAAATTAGCCCAAATTGTGGTGGTTAGAAAAGTAATTGCTTTTGGGGTATTATTTTATCATTTTCAATCGATCTACAACTCTAATGTTTTAAAGATACTTAGATACTTTTTTTTAAAAAAGAAAACAGGACTGTAAAAGAAGCCTCGGTTGCTTGCCACACACAATTTCTTTAAAGATTTTATTTCATCAAGTATGTTTAAGGCCCCATCACTTCCAACCGGTTGTCTGCAGCCTCCATAAAAATTTGATACAGTTACATCATGAAAATAAGCTAAAGGCACTGTTGTCAACAATACCAGAAGGTTCTGCAATAGAACTCCTCTAAATAAGTGTTTAGATTCACTATATCGCAAAACAAAATAAATGATTTGCCGCAAGGATAAGTGTAAACATATATGGATTTCTGAACCATGCTTGGCATGGGCCAGGAAAACAAAGTGTACATGACGATTTGGTTGTAACAAATTACTTTTTGTTTCCCATGCTAATTTCTACCTAGAACAAGAAGAGTTTTTTCAACAATACATGCCGTCGTTGTTAATATAAAATCTCGTGACGACAGCTTTGATCAAGCTGTAGTTACGAAGTGAAACTTTTGTCTGGTAACAGGTAGGTGGTTAGAACTGTTATTCTAGTTACAGGTGTACACGTGATTTCTATTTCACTCCAATGGTTTCAGCTGAAAAGGTCCATACTTTCAATTTTCCATAACAGAAAAAGGTGATACTTTAAAATTCTGGTACAGTACTTATTTTTTTTAAATTTCAACCAGCCCAAAATTGTGTCATGTGTAAATGGGTAGATACTGAAGCAAATGATAATTTTTAGGATTTGAAAAATCAGGAATTGGAAAATGAAAAATGATAGGATTACAAGTATCATTTTGATACAATGTTTCTTACACAGAAGGCAATTAATAGAATATTACAAATTCAAATTGATGCAGTCTAAAAACCAGTCTAAAAACCTAGTTTAAGTTGGATTGATGAAATATATAAAAACCTTTTGTTTTATACATTTTTTAGACGGTTAAATCTTCAATATGTTGATTATTAGTTAATTTGTGTTGTAAGAAGCTTAATAAATAAATGTCTGCTCAATTATTTCGTTTGTCCTACTCAATTAATATTGGAATGACAAAATTAATGTAAAAATCACTTCAAACAGAAGAAAACATATTGGTTTGACAGTGATGACAGGTCAAAATCATTTTGAGACAGCCCCCAGAGTCATCTTATCACGTGATCCGCTATTGGCCAAATTGATCCGGAAATGGCTAATTTACGTATACTACTATTTCCCGGACGATGCAACTGTTTTGATTGTTTGACTAAAGATGTATGTTGCACTTCAAAGTGTACAAATTTTATTGCCTCTTAAGACCAAAATCGGGATTCTGTCACGTTTCTTAGAAAAATAATCAACAAAGTTCTCACTAGTGATCCGCTTTTGGCCAGTTGACTGTATAATGAGTTTATAAAGGGGATCAATATGGAAGGGGGTAAATTTAGTTTTTTACATAATCTGTAACAATTGAAAAGGAAACAAAACAAAATCGGAAACGCCATCTAAAACAGGGTTTTTCCCAGGCCCTTAAAGTGTATCGGTCCCAATTCGCCTGTAAGAAATCAAACAGATTGCTGATACACATTAAGATCTCCAATACGCTTAAATTTGGTCACCGATACAGCTTAATTTCTATCTGAACAAAGTGTCAAAACAAGCACTAAAACTGACTGTAGTCAGTCGTTACAACCGTACCTACAAGAATTTCTGGAGAAAACCCTGGGATCTATACTTAGTTGTAACTTCTGTGAATAAGAACTCCTAACCTATGAAACCAGCATGTCCAAGCTCAAAGAAAGGAGTCATAATCAATGGGAGATCATTGTGGAGAAGAAAAAATTGCTTGTAACAACCAATATTTTCTTTTCCACGAAGTTCTCCCCTAAAAGATGGCTTTCTTGCAAAATATTATTATACTCAAATGCAAAAGAAACTAGGCACATAGTTGGAGACTTTTTGCAGGTATCTATATGACCTAAATCTACACGAATTTGGTACCAAACTGCAGATAATTCTATTTTCCACAAAATGGGATGGTTTGTTTGGAATCATAGATTTTAAAGACATGTGATATGTATTAAGCTGTGTAAGGGTCAAAATGAAAAATACACAAAGTTTGAAATGTTGGTAAATCTGGTTGGGAACTAACTGAATTGCCGTTTTAGACCCCTCAAAGGATGGATATGAAACAACTTACCCCTTATATTGGGTATGTCTTCTATGTTGTGCCTATACAATAGGACATCTCATTGAGTTGACATAACATTGTACGACCAACTGAGGAATGCGGTTCCATTTGACCCAAAAAGCCAGCTCCAGTTCCTGCAAATTTTTAACATTATGCCTGGCCCTTACTTTCAACCAAGCAGATCTCAAATATGCTTGATAGGGTAAAGGTCAGGGGAAACGGCTGGCCAGGCAAGATTTCAACACCATTTGTATTCAAATTCCCCTGACAGCGGCACTCATTCTTTCCGACTATTTGTCTCTCATCAATGTGTTGATTATCGTAGACAGATGTGAGATAGCAGCTGAAGGCTAGGAAAGGATGTGGTGGTTGAACTGGTGAGAGAAATACCAGGAAACCATTGTAAGGTGCTCCAGCCACCGTGATATAACTGAAAAAATGTTGAAAGCGGTGTAAAACCCCATTCAATCATTGTATTCAATTTCAATTATTGTGGCGTGATGCGAGCCATATGTGGGCAAGCATTGTTATGCATAAATGTGACAGGAACATGCTTGTGGATGAATGAAACAGCAACAGGTCTCAACACCTGATTAATGTACTCAGCAGCATTGAGATTGCCATGTACAGTTACCAGGTTGGTTTTCAAATTCCCCATCCCACCCCACACCATGACACTTCCCCAATCAAACCGTCTCTTTCAACAATGCAGGCCTTAGCGAATCACTCACCTTTTCTCCTATACACCCACAGCCTGCCACCATAGTAACTGAGGATGAACCTAGACTTGTCAGAAAAAAGGGTTTGATTCCACTTAAGCCTTTGCCAACTGAGGTGCTGCTGTGCCAAATGCAGATGATCAGCACAATGACTATGCGTCACTATGCTTCCAACCTTTAGAGGTCTGGCTCGCATCAGCCTACAGAGGTGATGAAGTCGTCTGAGAATGGTGTCCCTAGTTACACCATACTGCATAGCTGTAGTAGTTGCCGTCTGGAACCTGTGTCTGGCGTGCTTCAATTTAAAATGACCCAAGGCCTGCCACTTAGAGGTCGATCGCAACTGTGCCTGTTTGCCAGAACCTTGCATGCAGATTCTTGATAGCCTTTCTGTTGCAATTAGGGCACAGGCAACATTGGCAATAGTGGTACCTCCACTGAGCATCAGCAACTTTTCTATTCGCTGATGTTCAGATAGCCGTGGCATAGCAAGTTATGATTTTTCTTAATTGGTTTTGTGTTTTTCCTACTTCTGAGAATTGCAAGAATTGAATGAGAGTTCATTTAGTTGATTTAACATTCGACAAGGATTTGCATGGGAAAACCCTATGCTTTGCTTATTTCAGGTGTTAGGTAACTTTGTACCTGATACTGACCTGGTGTCCATTGTTAGAAAAAGTGACACACATGCTTCTTGTGGTACAAAAATGAAATGCCTTTAACCAATTAAAATGTATCTAATCTTAACCCTTGTCATGCTGAATAAATCTGGCTTAAAATTTTCATCAAAATCAAAGGGCAAAAAGCACTGAAAGCACCAACTGTATGTCAATTTTTATTGGAAAAACTAAATCTATTGACAATTCTGGTTTGAAAATGAGAAACAGGTGGTGTAGACTAGAATCAGACTGCACATATGTGCAGGCTGATGTTTGTCTATAGCTCCTGCCAAAGCAGGAATATTCTGGTTTCAGCATGACAAGGGTTAACTTGAAATTTACCTAGTTTCTTTTGCAATTGAGTATATATGCAGGCAAAATTTTTTCTTCAATAACCTATGTTGTGAAAAATAACTACAGTTCCTACAACTGGGTTGAAAACAATTGCCCTGACTATGCAATTTTTCTCAAAATATTTTAGTATGGTCCTGGGAAACTATGGGACTCCTTACTTTCAAAATGACAGAGTCCAAACTGGTAAACAAAGAGTCTTGGACTCCTAGACTCCCCTTAGTGTCAAACTCTGGAACTCATATACAATATGAGAACTCACCTGATTGTTGGCATTTGTTTGTATCCAAATGTCAATAAAACAACATGAAGATTTGATATGAATAGTTTAGCATTTGATTCTCCAACTGACATTGTAACCTGAGATTATCAGAGTTAAAGAAACTACATCTACCTGTACCAGGGCTCCTGTTTGACCCTCAAATCAGAGTTTGGACCCCCAAAAATATGAAAATATCCTAATTTGACCCCTTGAAATTTTTCCCAAGGTCTTTTTGACCCATTGAAAGGAATTACTAAGGGTCAAAACATGCTTTTACAGCTAAGATTTTTACAAATTACTATCAAAAGCTCTTCAAATTAATTACTTGTTGTATATCATTACAAGAAACAGTTAAAATGGCTCTTGAATAAGCAAAATTATTCTTATGATTTGCTTTTTCTGCTATTTTGACCCCTTAAAATCATATTTGACCCCCAGAATTTCTTAGCTGAGGAGTCAATGACTCCAAAATATCAAACACTAATTGTACACAAGCCGTGGGTAAATCTTATTTAGTGTCACATCAATGAAATGGGGTCTCGAGGACTCTATAATTAGGCTTATAGGGGTCCTTGTTTAAGTTTTGGCAAGTCCCTGCTTTAAATGTGGACTCTTTTCTTTTGAGCAATTCTCATTTTTTTTTGTAAATGATAAAATTTACTTTGGATTAAGCTACATGAGGTATTGTATAGATATATACTTTTTATGCCCCCGATAGGGAGGCATCATAAATTTGACTTGTCCGTCCGTCCGTCTGTCCGTCCGTCTGTCCGTCCGTCCGTCATTCCGTCCAAAAACTTTAACATTGGCCATAACTTCTAAATCAAAGCGGTGTCGGGGGCATTGTCATCTTACAGTGACAGCTCTTGTTAATATTAACATCAGAAAAGAATTAAAGCCTGTTTTAAAAATAGTCTTCAATTTATCTCTGAAGTTGATCCCAAGAGGATCTTAAAGACTAGCATCAGGAATTTTTTAGCGTCCTGGCCACTTATTTAAGAGTCTCAGACTTGCAGAACCTGCGTCTATAAAACCTTTGGTTTTCAAATATGATGAGATATATTTAGATTATGTATTGGAAATACCGGTACCGTTCAAATAGTTTGTTGAAGCCTATTATAGTTTTAAGCAAAATTGATAGAATCCAACCTTTTGATCACTTTATTCATGTAAGTGATAATATTTACATAAGTATTCTGCCTGTGAAAACTGACATTTGAAAGAGTAACAATTGAACTTAATGGTACAACTAGACCAATATCAAGTCAATGAGGGCTTATTCAAATATTGTAAAATTTTGTATCAATTAAATGATGTGGAAAGGATGATGATAGATCATGCAGAGCTCTAGATAGGGGGTGGGGGTATTTTGGATTTTAGATCAAAGTATTTGAATAATGATAAGTCAAACCTCATGTTTATATAGTACTGAGTACTAATAATCATTGGCTTGTTGAGATGATTCAATTTAGTACCAGCAACATAGAGTTACATTAAGAATAAAGATTTTACAGGGGTTGGCACTAACTCCTGCGATTAACGAGTCAATTGGACTCCTAACACACGAAATGAAGGAGTCCAAGCTCAAAATAAGGAGTCCGAATTTTCATAATGGGAGAACATTGTGGAAAAGAAGAAATTGCTTGATATAAGCAATTTCCTCTTTTCCACAATGTTCTTCCAAAGATTTGTTTTTCTAAATATTCCCTTTTGACTCTTGGAGTCCGATGGAAAGTTCCAACTGGTAAACAAGGAGTCTTGGACACCAGGACTTCCTTTAGTGTTGAACCCTGTATTAGACTGGCTTTACCCCCTGTTAACTGTACCTCTATTTATGTTTTTGAATTACTTGTGGTATGAAAGAAATGTGCTAAATGAGACCATTTCAAGGGGTTAGCACAGAACTATTGTAAGTGCCTATATATCAGTAGGCACTTACATTAGTTTTGTGCTAACCCACCAATGCACAAATGCCCATATGATCCTGCTTTTAGGGCATTTACAACTGTTCACACCAAGCCGTTGTTATGTGTTTTGCAAAGACCTCTTGTGCAAAAACTTTTTCAATCTTTTCACTGCTGGGGTATCTGCTTTAGGTAGTGGAACTGCAATAGTTCCGCAACATTTTGGACCATATGTTCTTTCACAATGTTAACAGAGGTTTCCGAATGAATATCATTAGGAAACCTCTGTTAACTCTGTTCAAGTTCATTACTCCCAGAATGTGCCGAACTTTTATTTGTCTACTACCTTAATACCATGATACCTTGCTAGATTTGTGATTGTGCAGGTACTGACTAACCACTCAGACCAAGAATATAGCACTGTTTAGTTAAATTCCCTCTCCTAAATTGATTGAATGAAAACAGAAAAGGCTGTCATATAATGTGATTTAAACTTTTAAAATGGAGTCCAGTTAGTTACAGAATAAATAGTCAGCCAATTTATTGACCTAATATCCCTAGTACTGAATTCATTCATTGTGAGTCAGGATTTATTTCACAAATATGCTTTCTAAACTTTTGTGGCTAAAAAGGAAAACCAGGCGGTATAGATTAAGATTGGGCTGCACATGTATGTAGGCTGATCTTTTTTAATGCCTCCTGCCAAAGAAAGAATATTCTAGGTACTGCATAATAAGGGTTGAATTGAAAACTATTTTATGCCTCATGTTACTTTAACCCTTTGCTGTTTAATCCCTGCTTTTTACATGCCTGTGATTTTATGATTGAGAAAACATTGTGAAAAAAGAAGAAATTGCTTCTGACAAGCAATTTCTTCTTTTTCCACTCTATTTCTACCCTTCTGCATGGTTATTTTTCAAATTAAATGCACTTTAAATTTTTGTCTGCAAAACCTTTGAATTTGGACAGGTCCAAAATTTTGTAAAACAGGAAAGTGTTAAAGAAATAGATGACTATAACTGGCACATTGCTCTCAAGCTGTGTCAGAGGCACATTTCTAATCTTGACATACGTGTACATTTATTTTATGAAAATCTGGGACCATCTGCAAACTCCATAAGGTAAAAACTTGAAAAAGAGAGTTGGTCCATTATGGGTCAATCAGATGGCTTACAATTTTGAATACGACTACATGAAAAGGTAGAGGGATCATTCCAGATTCAGAAAATCAGCTAAGTTCTTAGTCCCTAGTAATAGTCCACAAAGACTGACAGAGGTTGACACGTCTTTAAACTTGGTCAGAATGACCATCACAAGGATGATTCTTTTCAAATACATGTATGCGCCCAAATTGTAAAGCATCACTGGCAAATGGGCCAAATGAAAATAATTGAAAAATTCAATAAGAAAATCCTTTGTAATGATCTATATATATAGTCAACAGTTGTCATCCGATTGTCTTCTTACTTGGTCAGAATGATTGAACCAACTCAAAGATGGTTCCTTTCAAAAACGAGTCAGATTTGTCAAGTGTCATGGAAAAAGGAGCCTAATTGAAATTTAATTAGAAAACTATCCCAAATTGTCTATGTAAATCAGACAGATTTCATCTGATGGACTTCAAACTTGCTCAGAATAATTGTAATATCACAGTCAACAGTTGGCCCTATCCATCAAGCATCACAGGAAAAGGTCAAAATGATAATAATTGAATATCCTCTTTAAGGCTCTTAAATCCACAGTTTTGAGCCTATTAGCTTCTACTTGGTCAGAATGATTGGACCATCACCCTTTTTAGCTCAACTGGCTGAAAGCCACTGGGGCTATTGTCATGGCGTTGTGTCCGTCGTGCGTCCGTCCGTGCGTCAGTGCGTCCGTGCGTCCGTTCGTAAACTTTTACTTTAAAAATCTTCTCCTCAGAAACTACTGGATGAATTTCAACCAAACTTCACAGGAATGATCCTTGGGTGACCCTCTTTCAAAGTTGTTCAAGAAATTTTGATCCAATGAAAAACATGGATTTAATGGGCGTGGCTAATTTCCAAATATGGTAAAAAGTGAGTTTTCTCAGATTCTAATTGATGGATACCAATGAAATTTTACATGAATGATCCTTGTGTGACCTTTTATCAGTCTACAAAAGATTATTGAAATCGGATGAAAAATATGCATTTTATGGGCGGAGGTCATTTCTCTATATGTTATATAGTGGAAACTTTCAAAATAATTTTCTCAGAATGTAAATGATGGATATCAACCAAATTTCACTGGAATGATCCTTGAGTGACCCTTTATCAGTCTACCAAAAATTATAGTGATCGGATGAAAAATATGTATTTTATGGGCGGAGGTCATTTCTCTATATGTTATATAGTGGAAACTTTGAAAATCATTTTCTCCAAAACTAAATGATGGATATCAACCAAATGTCACTGGAATCTTTCTTGAGTGACCCTCTATCAGTCTACCAAAAATGATTGTGATTGGATGAAAAATATGTATTTTATGAGCGGAGGTCATTTCTCTATATGTTATATAGTGGAAACTTTCAAAATAATTTTCTCAGAATCTAAATGATGGATAACAACCAAATTTCACTGGAATGATCCTTGAGTGACCCTTTATCAGTCTACCAAAAAGTATAGTGATCGGATGAAAAATATGTATTTTATGGGCGGAGGTCATTTCTCTATATGTTATATAGTGGAAACTTTGAAAATCATTTTCTCCAAAACTAAATGATGGATATCAACCAAATGTCACTGGAATCTTTCTTGAGTGACCCTCTATCAGTCTACCAAAAATTATTGTGATTGGATGAAAAATATGTATTTTATGAGCGGAGGTCATTTCTCTATATGTTATATAGTGGAAACTTTCAAAATAATTTTCTCAGAATCTAAATGATGGATATCAACCAAATTTCACTGGAATAATCCTTGAGTGACCCTCTATCAGTCTACCAAAAATTATTGTGATTGGATGAAAAATATGCATTTTATGGGTGGAGGTCATTTCTCTATATGTTATATAGGGGAAACTTTGAAAATCATTTTCAACATCAGTAGAATCCAAAATATTTAAAAATCTGTCAAAACTATTACTACTTTACAAGAATTTCAAGCCTGTGGAGCGACTCAAGCCATTCATGGCTTTCTAGTTTATAAAAATTATTTGCTGAATTTTGATTTGCCCATAGATATGGGGGTGGCAGGGCAGGGCTTATTTTGAGCCAGAAATCTTTGATTGACATCTCCTTTTGAACCACTGGGCCGATTTCAATGAAATTTTACCTGAACGTTCCTTTGATGACTCTCTTCGAAACGTTTATGCAAATTTTGATTGCCCCATAAATATGTGCATAGCAGGGTGGGACTTTTTTTGAGTCTCCTCAGTACTGAATGAGTGGACAGGGTCTATTATCACTTTAATCTCTTGGAATAACATCTCCTCTTCAATAATTAGGCAAATGTGAATGAAATCTTGCCAGAAAGTTACTTGGATGAGATCCACTGGACCAATTAAATTCAGGTGAGCTGTTTGGGGCCATTTTGGCCCTCTTGATTTAAATTGTCCTCTAGCTATTACTGTTGAAACCAATTGATTGCCTAAATATTGATTCTTACTTAGTATAAATTTATTTAAGCTTAATTTCCCCTTACTGGACCCCCTTCAAATTCCTTGAAGGTTATTAGAATTGTCAATTTTAAATAGAAAGATTATGCAGACTAATAGAATACTCTAAAATTCCTTTCCTGGTAGTATTCTGATTGTTTTGGATAAAATCCATGCAAAATGTTTCTTCTTTGGAATTCTTAGCTTTTAGAAGTAACTTGGTGAAATTGTACATCATTGTGCATTCACCTTTTAAATTCTTCACTCGTGACAAGTTTGTTTACCTTTTGCAAGGCTGCCCTTGAAATGACAAATTTGATTGGTTTTCTTTTATGTTTATTAGGTCAGTTATTTATATACATTCTTTGATTGGTGGATATGTATTTCTGGATTACCCAGATGAATATTAATAGCTTACTACAGTATGAGGGTGGATCAAAAAATACGTGGACTTTTACCATATCTTTGGAATTTCCCGTCGGAAATAAATGAAATTTTGTACACGTCTCAAACCATTTGATGTTGGCATAATACTAAATTTACAGAAGTCTGCTATGACTATGATGTGAAAAATCCAACATTTGATATTCCTAGGTAGGTGCCACCGGCGCAACCCATTTTCTAACGTCACTTCCTAGTCTTACTTGCCCCCTCAATTCGGACCAAACCCTTCAAAACTTTTTTTTTTACGTGTTGGCGTAATCTGTTAGGATGTTTAAAATTTAAGCATAATCCATTTACTATTTTCGAATTCAAAGTCAGAAAGCTAAGGGCACGCGTCAATTTTTGAACTCCAAAATGACGGCACCGGCGCAGCCATTGGAAACCGGGAAATGAAAAAGTTCTACTGTACCTATGGAAAACCTAATAGAGAGGTTAAAATGATAAATTATGCTCAAAGGTCTTCAAATGTAAGCAGATACCTTCTTTTTGAATGGTTTAGAAGGTTTGTTTTAGAATGGAGAGCGTTTCTGAAGGATGACACATTGGGGAAATGGAAAACGTCTCCTCGACGTTTGATCAGTAATTGCCACAGATCATCATCAGTTCAGTATCTTTAAGACACATAACACATTTAAGTTCATCGTTTTAGGTAAGATTGATATGAAAATAGTACTTATCTAATGGATAGGTGATACAGAAACTGTGTTTACTGTTGAGTTGAGTATTTTAAAAAGTGTGCTGACTTTCAACGAAAGTAATCAATATCGTAGCGTCATATTGACCTCGTTAACGTGCGCCGGTACCAAATGGCTACATGTTTTAGAATGGTTGATACAAGTGACCAACTGGTTAGATTTCAGCCAAATTTACACGACAAAAAGAAAAATGTCCAAATTTAATAATAGTGTGGTTTTCTTTTCAAAGTCTGAAATCAAAATTTTTGTAACGAAAGTCTACGTAATTTTTGATTCACCCTCGTATATGTGGTAAGGTGAATTTAGGTCACTGCATTCAGCTAACCCTTTTAAGTCTGGCAGATTATGCCTTATCTTAACACCTTAAAAAATGAGAAAAAATGCAATTGATATAAACCTTTATTCACATATTCAAAATCTTGAAATAATATATATTCTTTTGTAAAACATGATACAAAAGTCATATTCAGTGAAACTTAACCCATTACCATATAACAAATTATTCAAATATTCTAACTGATCCTTAGTGAAGTAATTTCATTTTCAAAAGATGACCATGAAGGTTATTCGAAGTAATTTCCTATCCAATCAAAATATTTTTCAAAGTCTTGAATTTGAGGCTTGTAAATAAGTAGGACCATGTCAGAATGTGGAATTAATTATGCAATTTCTTGTTATTCCAACATTTACAGTGCCCTCCAAATGTCTTTGGATAATATTTGCAGTTCCATTAAAATGCTGTTGGTGGGTCCAAGCAATGAAACAGCGGAAGAAGTGGATGCTTTTGCTATAATGCTGTTGCCGACATATGCACGGGCCAATTCAAGTCTCAACTTTGCATACACCTTAAAGCCTTGGAAAGAATACACTACCTCAAACAGTTAATTCAAGACTATTTTTATCCTAGTCTAAAATTATGTACAACATTTCCCCATTATCAATTTTCTATGGTGTTAAAAAGGATTGCTAACATGTTCAAATGAGCTTATTAACCTTCCAGTCAGGTCACTTTTTATGACCTGATCATTCTAAAAACACTGGCCAGAAATTTAATCTAGAATGAGGGAGATGTTGAACATGTACATGCGGTTTCAAAATTTCATTCAAGATTTTTTTTAACCATCAGATCCCTTTTCTGATAGACAAGACTGAATTTCGATAATTTTTTATTGTTTATTTCAGATTTTGTTAGTAAGCAGTAGTAAATATCAAGACAGATGGGTTGTGCCAGGGGGTGGGGTAGAGCCCAAAGAGGAGCCCCAGTTAGCAGCAGAGCGTGAGGCCCTGGAAGAAGCAGGTGCAAAAGGTCGTTTAGGCAGGTTGTTAGGAGTATTTGAGGTATGCCTGTTTTAACCCTTGTCATGCTGAATAAAAATCTTTGCAAAATAAATATAAAATTAAAGTGCTAAAAGCACTGGAAGTTACCATATGTGAGTGAGTATTGATTTTGGAAATGCATTGTTTTAAACCTATCTGGTTTAAAAATGGAAACCAGGTGGTATGAACTAAGATCAGACTGCACATATGTGCAGGCTGATCCTTCAGACTGCACATATTTGCAGGCTGATCTTTTTCTATACCTCCTGCTAAAGCCGTAATATTCCAGGTTCAGCATGACAAGGGTTAAAAAAGCCATCCCCCCCCCATCAATTAGATCAAGGTATATTGTTTTACCAGTTTTGATCTGTCTGTAAAACTGCAAACCAAACAATTCAACATTGTCAATTACCCAAAGCCTAAGATAAAATGATGATATATGTCATGATGATAGATCTCATTGATATGCATCTGCTGATTCCAAGGTCAAGGTCATCTGACAAGGTCAAGGTGTTCTTTCAAGCCAAGGTCAAACTGTTGAATAAATTGCTTTTTTGGGGGGGGGGGGGATATGATTTTAGTATGTCTTTAGTCTTGTTTGAGCGAGCTTTGTTGTGCATAGTTACAGAGCAAGACATAGCTATTAGGAATTTGTAGGATGTGGAACTTTGGTATTACGGGTCCACTACCTTTAGTACATAATAGGTAAAAATGGTTTGAATATTATTGTTTTTCTGGCAGAAGAAATCAAAGGATTAAGCCCAAGACAGGTTTATCAACACAGCCATACTTGAATTTTAAATGGTTTAAGCCAAGCTGTTAAGCTCAGTTATCAAGGCATGCTTTCCACCATTGGCTCAGCCAACACTCATTTACATTTTGATAAAGTCATTGTCCCCCAACAGTACTCCTAAATTGTTTGATAAGCTTTGTTATTGAAATTTGAAAAAATGTTTGTATAATCCATAATTATTGCCCTGGCAGGGCCGGGCCTAAGTAACCGTTCATTGCATTTAAGGTTAAGGTAAATCAGCTTTTATTTCAAGCAACTTACTTCTACCGAGTGGACATAAATAACACTAATCCTTAAATCGTAGATTGGTAACCGAATCCTCGTAACTCCAGCTTAATCAAGCTGAAGTTACGAGGCTTTGGTAACCAAACAATGAAATTAGTTCACTCTCTCTAAGCACATGAATCCCTCAGGTTAATTACAGTTATTTGCATGCGTTAACAATAAAGCACCCAAAGTTTTGAAAAGTAAACTCACCAAATTACGTCACAGCTAATCTGCCCTGCCAGTTCATTAACAATGCAGAATACTGTGGTGTGAGAAAAGACAGGAAACAACAGGTAGCACTAAATGAATCAGCCACTGTGATTTAACTCAAATAATGTTGAAAGTTGCATTAAACCCCATTCAAAGAAATCAACATGTACCATTGAAAAAGTTTAAAGACCACATACAACCAATAAATCAGATTGTTGATGTATACATAAAAGTAGCTGTTACTGACCTATTACCTTCCCTAAATTTTTTAATCCTGTGGAATATACATGTTTATGAAATATCATAGAAAAAGATGAAATGATGCAATTTCTCCCTTTAGTAAATATTTGCTACAATATGGGTTGATTTCTTTTCAAATGGTATGTTATTTTCATTGTCATCAATAAGATCTCTTTCATTTTGAATCATGTCATATATATTTTGGGAAAATGGTAAAGGGTTTAAAGTATGTACAGTTTGTACTGCATGGTTAGGTGCTAGTTTGATTCCCAGTGGCGACACATATCCTTTTCTCCTATCAATAGGCTAATAACTGAAAACCGTATTGGGATAGCAGCTGGAGACTAGGAAAGAATATAAAGGTAGTACATGTACTGGTTTAAGAAATGCCAAGAATTCATTGTTAGGAGCTCCAACTGCTATAACATGGCTGAAAATGGTTAAAATCAGCAATAAACCTTATCTTGCTGTCCATAACATAAACAAATCTCTTGCAGACAGTATAGATAAAGATCAGCCCGAACAGATGGGCAGTCTAACATAAGCCTAAACTGCCTGCTTCTTACATAAAAACTGTTGGAAAACTTAAGCTGGCTGGAACAGTCCTGAGGATCAGGGTGAAATGTAGCCTTACAAAACTTGTAACTAAACTCATAGATTTTCAAAAGTGAATTGAAGCACAGCAAAGATGGACAAGATTAATTCTTTTTGAACAAATTCCATCAATAGAACTACATGGCTCACATAATACTTGTCTGCATGCATACATGTTATACCTGTCATGCACCGTTTTTTCAAGTCTGTTAGGTTACATGGTACATTATGTAGTGATAGGTATTTTATCAAGGTATTTACCTATATCTTTATGATAGGTCTTGTCTGTAGTGTCTGCTTCAGTATCGGTGCAGACAGGTTAGAATTACTGCAGGAATTTTAAATGCAACCATCTGTATTTTGGAGCTGGTAATCCTTTACTATAAGTTTTGTTGAGGTTAAACTCTGGTTAAACTGAATTACAATTTCATCGTAGCAGGTGGTGAAAACTTCCCATGTTTTCCTTATGTTTCTTTGACACATTAGTACAACCATAACATTTAATCTGAGTATACACTTTCCTATACTTTCCCAGATTTTTATGCCCCCGTATTGAGTGATCGGAGGCATATTGTTTTACTCATGTCCGTCCGTCTGTCTGTCCGTCTGTCCAAAAACTTAACCCGAAAACTTAACCTTTGCCTTTTCTCCAAAAGTATTTGACATACAAAGCTGTACACCAAAGTCAAGGTCATGTGACAAGGTCAAGGTCATCTGTCAAGGTCATGTGACAAGGTCAAGGTCATCTGTCAAGGTCAAACTTTGAAAAAAAAGCTGTTACGGGGGCATTTGTGTTTCACAAACACATCTTGTTTTTTAACAATAATTTTATAGTCGAAAAGAAATTAAAATAAAAAGAGAAATAGCTTGTAACAAGCAATTTCACCTTTTCCAAGAATGTTTAAAAAAAAAATAAATATACATGTATTTATATATAGAATAAAAAATAAATGAATAAGTAAAAATAAATTGAACAAATATCTATCTTATACATGTATTTATATATAGAATAAAAAATAAATGAATAAATAAAAATAAATTGAACAAATATCTATCTTAGTAACCTAGCATAGGCACATGTTCTTGCTCTTGTTTGACACAAAAATGTTCTAGGCTAACCAAAGGATAGATCTCAATCATTATAAAGTTAAATTGTTACCCACCATCCATGAGCAAATATGATTTATAGAAGAAAGTGGTTTTAACAGACACTTTTTTTACATTCTCAGAATAAAGACAAGAAACACAGAACATCATTGTATGCTTTTACAGTCACAGACCTGTTAGAGGAGTGGGAAGACGGAACAATGATAGGTAGGGAGTTGAAAGGTCTTAGACTGGTCCAAAATGAAAGAGGGTGCAAACAACAATGTACAGTGGGTTCATTTGAGATGGAACCTACTTATGTTGAAGGAAATACTGTGGGAAAACAGGAAATTGCTCGTTGCAAGCGATTTCTTGTTTTCCCACAATATTTTCTCAAGTATGAATCAAATCTAAATCTAAGAACTGTGTGTATTCATATATGAAAAATGTTTAAGACTGATTGAAGAACTTGCAGACAAGAATTTTAAGACGGTGAAATGTTAAAAACTGTGACTCAAAAGAGTAATTAAAAAATATTGTGGTTAGTCAAGAATTAACTTGTTTCAAGTCAATATCCCAGATTTTTTTTTAATTAAAATTACTTTGTTGGTCATGTAAAAAACAGGATTGAGTTGGAAATGCATTTGTACACCTCGAAGATTGAATTAGTTACAAAGAAAAAATGTTCAAGGTTTCTAGGAAAGATTTGGAAATGGGAGTCCATCTTGCAAAGTGAAGGAGACCTGCCCCCCCCCCCCCCCCCCCCCCCAATTAGAATCTCAGACTCCCAGACTCTGCTTAATGTAGAACCTTGCTTTATTTATGTTATTGATATTTCAGGTCGCCAGCGACAATGGTTCAACATACATGAAGCTAGAAATCACCTATCACATAAACCAGTACAAGTGACATACTTAGAATTTCTCTCAAAAGACTTAAATGGTGTTGTGAAATGACAGATTTACTGTTAACTGACCAGTTAGATAGAAATGTGAAAACCTGTACAGAGGACTTTCTGTCACTGTAAAATAAACCTGGACCCAACACCTACAAGGAATTTAATTCTAATTGAGCCTGTGCGTAACATTTCCAACTCTTTAGCATGTGCGTGAGGTACAAATGTTAAGCATCCTAGACAATGACACAAAGCAATAATAATTTATGCTGATTGCCAGAAGAGGGATTAAGACCTTATCTACCTATATAGTGCACAGTTAAGACTCTGGTCAGACTGTGCGGCTGCACAGGCTGGCCAGAAGCTATGCTTGGCGCACATGTAAGAATGTTGGAAATGTCACATGGTGGCTAAATTATTAGTCTTGATTACAAGACTTGTCACAAAAAATAGATAGAATTAGTTGATCTCATTTAATGAAATGAAAACAGAAAATGAATGAAATTCAGAATTTGACCCCAGCTGTACTAAAGGTCTTGCAATATAGAAGGCCCAATGTTATGTTATACTCAACTGAGAGTTTAGTCACAATTAAACTTAAAATTAAAGTCGATTTTTTTCCCCAAAGAAAATAAAGATCATATTGTTGAATTGAAACTTGAAGCCAATATTGTGTAGTTAAAGTTAAGAAAAAAAAATATTCAAGTTTGAAGTTTAAGCTACAAGTTCTCATTTGAGAAAGGAAAAAATATATAATCTTAGGTCCAAGATTAAATGAGCCTAGGTGTGATCAACAAATCACATTTTAGCATTGTCATTTAGGCAGGTTTTCTTGGATAATGGAGGATAATGGATCATTGTTATTATGCCCCCCCCCCCCCCCCCCTTTGGAGAAGAGGAGGTATATTGCTTTTAGACTATGAGCCAGTATACACCCCCCTCCCCCCCCCAGGGGGAATTTTCGGGACTATGTTTTTTTGAAAGCCCAATGTCTAACGAGTATATTCTGAAAGTCTGCAACTTGGCTGTTGGGGCTTTTAGGATTTATTGAGGTCAAAGGTCAACAAGTGCACTTTTTCTATGAAAGAATAAATGAGCTGGATTTGAAATGGTATATTCAACTATCTTTTCAGGAAGCAGTATGCAGGAAATGGTTCTAGATGAATCACTAAGTATTTTTCTGCTAGGAAATTTCATTTTAGGGTAATTTAATGATAATTTTTATTAAATCAAAGTACTGAAGGTACTGAAATCGGTTCATATATAAGAGATTAAACCATAGACAATAGGCCATTTCAGACCAAAGGAGGATTTTTTCTTTATATTTTCCCATCAACTTAAACAATAATTTGCCTGAAGGTAATTTGTATCATTTGTCATTTGATTTCTATTGTATTTGTTGGTTTTAAAGCTTAAGTCAGCCAGTGTATTTAAATGAATATCATATATTTACGTAGATAAATTGAAAGGAAAACTTATTTTTTTAAGTTTCTGCGAATTAAATGCATTTTGAGGCAACTTTAACAACTCAAAATTATTGAAAGTAACAACTGTGGCACCTTTGAGAGTAAACTGCACCTTCATAGATTTAATCAAAGAACTGAAATGACTGTATATCTTTGCTTATATACATGTTCAAACATAGGGAATACCCTTTTTCATTCTTAAAAGTGGAGCATCCCTTTTGCTTTCTTTATATCTTGTGTTCCTTGTAAAAGTTCATGTTGGTGTCAGATTGTGTCCACTGTAGTTGTGCTTTATATTAGTTTAGGTATAGATATAAAAGCATTATAGATTTACTTGTATGTATAATGAAAGTATAGATAAAATGGGACAAAAGCTAGATTTTGCGTTTTTTTGTTTGCATAGGCACTTAATCACAGTTTCTTATAATTAAAACAGTTACTCACTGTCATTTAAATATTGAATGGTTTAAGCTTTAAAGCACATAACTATTACTTTTTTTTATAGATCAAAGTACTGAAAGCACTGAATGTCAAAGATAAAAAAGAGACCAAATTTTTATCTCTCAAGAGTCAATTCCATTTTCTTTAGTCTAACAACAGTTATCACAATTGTGTGAGTCTAGAAGGGTGCCATGGGGCCATGGGCTTTCTTGAATGTAAAATGGAATTCTTTCTAACCAACTCTTTGCCCATTAAGTGAACTTGATTATTTACAATATTCAAACCTTTATGGAAAAAGTTATGTTTCCAATGGATATTCACATTGTTACATTTTCCAAACTTGTTTCTGATGTACTGAATGCTATTTTTTTCTTCAAAATTTGTTTTTGTAAAAACATTTTCATCAGAAAATTCATATTTTGTTTCTGTGTCTTAAGGCATATAGCCAAATTTTTTTGGAAGATGACCACCCTTTCCAGCAGATAAAAATCAAGGGGCCTGGTAGGTCCAGTAAATTGCATAGCTAGACTGAATATCAGTATTCAAATTTAAGTTTATATGAATCCTTTTGTGAAACTTTTTCATGAAAAATTATCATTTATATAGAAGCTGATCAAAATGATAACTACATCAGCTATAAATTCATACTATTGAAACTTATTACAGAGCTCACAAACAATTTTTTTAAAAAGTCACATGTTTATCTTAAAATGTATGTGCAGAAATCATTTTTTATCAATGGCTCTTTGAAGATTTTTTAGTTAACAATCCTTTTAATATGCTTTGTGTGTGGACATAAGCACTGTTAGCATTAAGTTTTTTTTTTTTTTTTTTTTTTTTTTTTTTTTTTGCTAACATTGCACACTAATCACACCAATTTACTCTTCAATCTAACAAAGATATGTTTATTTAATTTCTGAAATAAATTATCTTGTAAGATGAGCATAATCATTTTCAGTTTGGTAAGTGTGAAAGAGATATATATTTGAGGCTTTTTGTTCATTCAAAAATTCTATAGCGAAATCTAAAACTCCAAATATAAATTTTGTGGCCTCCCCACAGTCTCTCTTCTTGCCAGATTTTGAATGCAAAATACTGTAAAAAGGTCTAATAAATACAATAAAGCTCTCTTCCAGGATGTCCACCATGACTTGAATTTAACATGAGTGTTTGTTTTCTCTGTTTTTTACCAATTTTGATAATATCATTAATGTATATATAAATATGGATCATACTGAGTGCAAATTAGTAATCACTTAAATTTTGATGAAATTCTCTAAGGTTATGTTGCAATACTGTTGATATTTTGAAACTGATGAAACGAAATACTTGATAAAATAGAATTCTTGTTTTTTTACCTGCTTGACTCATTGCTCTCACACAAGGTTTTTTTTTCATTTTCAAAATTTTTAACTTAAATTTCATTTCATTTGTAATTCTAATGCAATTTTTACGATGTTGCAGGCTTAAGACAAAACATGAAGTTTTATGGAAACAAAGAGAAGCTTTGGAAAAGAGATGTTTACAGAAACTCAAGATGTATCTTTTCCCTAAGACGAAGGAAAATTCATTGACCATATTCCAATATCATTTTACAAACCACTCTTATAAAAGAGTATGTGATGACCATCAGTTTGAATTAGCATTAAGCTATGTCAACTGGTATCGTTATAAGGTTATAATGTTAACAGATTGAATGGTTTACTATTTAGCACCCATTTCTATATCAATTTAAATATGATGCCCATTTTGTGTATGAAAACCAGTCATAAAATGCTAATTGTATTATGTCAATTCTCTTTGATCTGTTTCACTAATTGATGTAGGATATTTTCATAGTGGCAAAAAAATTCCTTGGTAGAAGACTTTTTTGCCAGATTTCAAAGCTTCCGGTATATTGCTTTGTAAAAAATGAATCTAACAAATATACACAAATCAGTTGAAATCTGAATAACTTTTTAACTAGATTTAATCATGATGTTCAGAATATTGAACAAACCACAGAACTGACATTACTGACAAAGGGATGAGATATGCAATTAGGGTATTTTATATAAGGAAATAAAAGTAAATTGAAAAAGAAATTCAAGATTATAATATGCAAATCATGTTTCGGTACTTTCAGTGCTTTGAATTTCAACAAATAAGCCTGTTATCTTCAAAAATGTCTTGAAACTTTTATGAATTTGAATCACCTGTTCATTGAATTGAATCATGACGTTCAGAATATTGTTCAAACCAAATAACAAATATTACTGGCAAAAGAGTGAGACATATCTGAACAAATGGAGTGAATTTGTCACAATAGCTCCCCTTTACCAGATTTTTTTTATCAATTTTGGAGAAAAGCTAAGGTAAGCAAAACTAAAAAAATCACATATGATAGTTTCAAATCATTCAATTGTATAACAATTGTAAGTAAATTTGAATGGACTGGAAAATAAATTCCTGTTTATATTGTGTTAAAACCTTTATAATAAAAAAGTCATATTTTGGTAGTTTCAGTGCTTTAATTAGCTAAAATTAACCAATATGTTTACAGTTGGCTTGAACCTTTTTTGTAACTGTGTATTTTATTGAATTATTACATGCTGAACATGATCATTCCAAATTATAAGCATCTAATGAAAATAGATTTACTTATATTTTAGTATAGTTATGACACTGGCATACTCAGGCCATTATAGTAATCACATATTGGGCACATTTAAGCAAGCAATGTTAAAAAACTTTGTTCATATGCTTAAAGGTATCCTCCAGCATGTCTAGACTAATATAATTATTGGAAAAGGAAGCAGAAAAACTTTTTAAATCATGTAAAATCTATATAAGCAAAAAACGTCGGTTTTCAGTACTTTCAGTGCTTTGATTTGCTAAGAATAAACCTGATTTGTGCTCAAAGGCCTTGAAACTTTTCTTTTTTATTTACCTTTAAGAATTATGTAATTCAAAATATAATTAACATCAAATAAAAACATATATTGACAATTGGTGAAATATGAATAATAGTATAGTTATAGCTTTGGCTTGATCATGCCATGGCTTAAATCAGATTTTGAACAAATACAAAAAGGAAATGTCTAATAAACTTTGCTTGTAGGCTTCAAGGTATCCTCTAGCATGCTTAGAATAAAAGATAATGTTATTAGAGACAGAAAAAATCTTTTTAAATCTTGTTAAAATCTTCATTAGCAAATAAAATTGTTGATTTTCGGTACTTTCAGTGCTTTGATTTGCCCAAAGCCTCTCTGAAAATCACACAAATGTGTTTAATCTTTGTTATAATGTTTTGGGTATTGAATTATGTTGAAAAAGGTCCAAAGAAATCATCAATTCAACAAAATAAATATAAATTTCTGACTAGAGGTTAAGATTTAAATTAGTGTGCACTGGGTGACCTTTGACCTCAATCATTCCTAAAAGCCCCAACCGCCAACTTGCAGACTTTCAGAATATACTCGGTAGACATTGGGCTTTCAAAAAAATATAGTCCCGAAAATTCCCCCTGAGGGGGGAGGAATCACCCTACTGGCCCATAGCCTATTTGCACTTGCAGGTCTTTTCGTCTGTCCGTAGACCATTTTTTTTTGTCCAGAGCATATCTCATAAAGTATGCAAATTAGAATCGTGAAACTTTACAAGTGGAAAGATCTCATTGAGAAAAAGTGCAGTGCACAAGAACGATAAGTCTACTCATCATATTATTTGAGTTATTGCCCCTGTTGATTGATAAAGAATAGGCTATCGACCTGCTTTTATGGGGGGGGGGGGGCATAAATGTTTTACAAACATCTCTTGTTAAAAAATGTTGTTATCCAGGGGCCTGTTTTACTAAACATCTTACGATCATTTTTTGTTATAGGCAAAAATTAAAGTAACTTCTACAATAGTAACTAAATATGGAATTCTGCCATGCATCATCTCATTGGAATAGTCTTCTAAAGACAATAAAATGAGTTATTGCAAGGCAGAATCTAACAAAGAATGAAAATATGAGCTACGATTTGTGATTTTGACTTACAATTATTTTTTTTCATACAAAGTTTAGTAAAACGGGTCCTAGACTTCCTGTAGCACATGTGAAATTGTTGGAAATGTATCACACGGGCTCATGAATCTTTATAATCAATGTCTACAATATTCAAGATATTGTTATGAAACAAATCCCTTTATTGAACAATTCACTGTGACAAGGGCATTGTCAAGCTCTTGTTTGGTTATTTTTGTACGCCACTGATGATATTTCATACATATTTTGATATTTACATGAATAATGAAGTGCCAAATTTGATTAAATATTGCTCTTAAATTTTACAATTTATCAAATGAGTTCAAACAGTCTTTGTTTATTGCTACGTAAAACAGCATATCTGTCCAAATACTTTTAGGTAGACAGTTTCCAGAGAAAACCTTAGTTATTTTTATTTTCTTGGTGTCTATTTTGTGATGTCTCTAAACTTTAAACTTGGCACACATGTTCGCTATCAACAGGAAAACCTATACTGTCAATGGGATTATTCTAGATGTCTTTTGTGCAAAATATGCCCATTGTTAATTTTCAGGCATAACCTAAGTTATTGCCATCACATTGGTGTCATTCATGTTGGTGGTGTTAATGGCGTGACAATCATTTACTTTAAGGGATCCCCTTGTTGGTAAACTTTGTACGCAATATTTCTCAGCATCAAATGGACATATGGTTCATTCAAACTTTACAGATATGATCAATATCAAGCAGAGACTTGCATTTCCTATTTTTGTTACCGTCTATTGACTTTTGACAGAGTTATCACTCTTTGATTGACAAGAGGACCACGATGGTCCTATATTGTTCACCTTTGTATCTTTGACTGAATTAATAATTATCTAATTTTCGAGCAAGAGTCGTAAGGGTTCTTTTATGATTTTTGGCTACAAGAAAATTATCATTAAGGCCCCTTTTCTAGTGATATGTCATGGATCCTTCCAATTTACAATAGGGATCATCCTTGTGACCTGCCAAAAATTTATGAAGGTTCCCTTTCCTGTGATATCAAATGGATCCTTCCCATAAGGGCTCACTCTTGTGTCCTGAAAAACATTCTGATCAAGTTTCATGAAGATTGAGCCATATTTGAGGCCTCTAGAGTGTAAACACCTAACGTTTGACGTTTGATGATGCACTACTGATATTCAATGATCACATAAGCTCACCTTGAGCTTGTTGTGCTCAGGTGAGCTAAAATGGCATTTCATTATGGACAAGAACTTGTGGGGGTAAAAGTCTGCTTTGTGACGATTATAGTTATATCTCTACTATTTTTAGGGACAATCATTTACAACTTGTCAATGTCAATGATCACCTCAAATGTTTTTCCGACCATTCAGCACCCAGGAGCTGAGTGTTGGAATCCGTAGGCAGTGCCAATATACCTGCTAACTAAATTACAAATAAACATATCAGGGAGTTTGACCAGTATTCTACACATGCTAACTGTCTTACTTTTGCTTATAATTGAGGGGTTAGCGCAAAGCTTATGAAGGACTACAAAGAACAAGTGAGTGCTCACTTTGTTAGGTGATCCAAGTTCATTAAAGTAACTTATTAATCATTGTTAGATATTGGTGTATAAAGAATGTTACATTACAGGGTAATAATTGAGAAAATATAAATTTCTAATTATCTAGTAATACTCATGAATGACAGCCAATTATCCCTTATGTGCTGATTTTTAATTTTGTTTGAAACAAAATGCTTACATTTGGGACATTGTGGGCTAGTTTTGGACAAGATTTTCACTTGGAAGATTGAGAAGAAAGGAGGCAGTGTATTCTGAAATCACATTGCACATGTATATCTGTGCAGGCTAATGTTAGTCTATATTATTACCTGATCTATAAAAAAGTAAATCAACCATTTCAATCTGTTTCATGGTTTAGTACATTATCCGTCACATGATGGGGCAACAGTACAAACCATTTCATCTGTGTGCTCTGAGCACCAAACTGTTGCCTGCTTGTGAAAATGGCACCATTTAGTTCCATATGTTCTAAACATGTGTAAAGTGCTCTTAGGGACTTTATCTGAAAATTTGCTTTTCTTATCTGTATGTCTCTTTTTATAACACCAAACTGTTGTCCTTTTGCAAAAATGATGTCATGTTGCACATATGATAAAAATTGTATAAGAGGGGTATTTATGAAACTCAAACACATCTTGTTTTGCATTTTGTTTGGCTTTTTGATTAACTATGTGCCTGAGGTTATAAACACTTATGCTCAACTGAGAATTTTCTCAACTTTCAACTTGAGATTAAATTATGGTGTTATACTAGAATAAATGTATTCTGCGTAATTAATGAACGGTAGGGCGGGGCTAAACTGTGACATAATTTGGCGAGTTTATTTTTCAATAGTTTGGGTTCTTTCAAATTTTAATCGGTAATCATCGTTAACGTTTGCAAATAACTGTATCCTTAAACCTAAAGGAATCTTTGAGAGAGTGAACACATTTCATCTTTTGGTTACCAATGCCTTGTAACTTCAGCTTGATTCAGCTGACGTTACGAGGATTTGGTTACCAAACGACAATTTAAGGTTTCAAGTTATTTATGTCGACTCTTAGGAAGTAGGTTATCTTAGATAAAAGCTGATTTCTCTTACCCTTAAGTGCAACGACCTGTTACTTAGGCTCCGCCCTGCCAGGGCATTAATCATGGATAATATAAACATAGAAGATGATATTAATGAGTTTATTCATAATAACTTATGAACATTATCTTTTTTGTTTATACATTTATTTGAATTCTAAATTAGAGAAAATTCTCAGTTGAGGGCAAAGAAAGTTTTATGAACTTAGGCAAAGAATACTAATGATGCCAGTGACTACTAGGCATATTTCATTATCAAGTTTTAGAATACTTTGCAGTATTTATTACAACTTTTGTTTGATGTTGGTTGCTTATTTTATATGTAAGAAGTGTCACTTTTTAATTGAAAAGGGACCATCTTGGTGATGCTTTAAATGGCAACTCTTGCCAGACTGCAAAAATTGTGCAGGCTGACTATAGTAGGAACATTTTGCAGTTGGCTGATGTTCTGAAACTAAATTGGAATGTTCATTCTACCTTCTTGTTTTTATATCCAGCCTCAGGTTGACCTATATTAGTACCAATTGCTTTCTCAAATATTTATTTCAAGGAATTCCTAATCCTTTTTGTAAGACTGGTCACATATGATAACCGATACAAGGGGATATGTAGTTTCTAAGGGCAATTATTATAATCAGGATCATTTTATATCACAAAGTAAAACAATACCAACAGTAAATGGCTAAAAAGGCTAAGATGACCCATTTTAGAAAAAGTTGATTTGTTGATGTGTCTCTCTAATTTGTACTCCTGATTTCAGCATTATTATGGTACATGAGGAACTGTTATGCAGTAACTCTACACTTGAAAAAGTCTTTTACAGTCAATCTTGCTTGAGCGACCATGTCTATAAAGCGACTGTTTTCAAAACCCTCTTCTTTAAATCAATATATTTTAACCCTTGTCATGCTGAATAAAAAAACGTGGCAAGATTATTATATATAGATCAAAGTGTTGAAAGCTCTGTATTTCCCAATAGTGAGCATTTGAAACTTTTCTGGTTTTAAAAGGAAAATCAGGTTGTATGGACTAAGATCAGACTGCACATATGTGCAGGCTGATCTTTGTCTATAGCTCCTGCCAAAGCAGGAATATTCCAGGTTCAGCATGACAAGGGTTAAAAAGTCTAAACTATTGCTCTAAAAATAATTGTTAATGAATCCTATGTTGTACAAACTCAATAAAATCGTCACTAGTTCAGACAATTCTACTGTGTAAACACATTAAAGGATTACTGAGAATTTCACAATGGTATACATACAGTATTTTATAAAATGTAGGTTAATTTTTTGTGAAATCAAAACTTGTACTAAGAGACCATTCTCTGTAACTACCGCTTTATGTTGGTCCCATGAGTGCTCGCCTAATACATGTAACTGTAATTCACTAGCTTGTAACAAAACATCAAAGACACCAAAAATTAACTATTATGAATGTATTTCTTAGTTTTCCACAATGCTTATTTTTCCAGAAAAAGAAATTATTAAGAATCATCTAATAATCTGATACATGTTTGATTATAAAGATTTCTCCATAATTTTGTCCATCATTCAAGAAATGAAGATAGTATTGTTAGGATTTATGGAGGAATGAAAATGCCTAGCAGATTTACACTAATTTAGTTTTAAGCACCACTGGCTGAAGGCAGCCACTGGGGCTATTGTCATGGTGCTGTGTCCGTTTTGCGTCCGTCCGTATGTTAATAATTTTTTTCTTTAAAAATCTTCTCCTCAGAAACTACTGGATGAATTTCAACCAAACTTCACTGGAATGATCCTTGGGTGACCCTTTTCAAAGTTGTTCAAGAAATTTGGATCCAATGAAAACATGGATTTAATGGGAATGGCTAATTTCCAAATATGGTAAAAAGAGAGTTTTCTCAGATTCTACGAGGGTTGTTCAGAAATTAACCGGATTTTGCCTCGCAAAATTTTATTTTTAAAGCAATCTAAATAAATTTGGTTTCATTCCCTGTCGGAATTCAATCCACATATTGTTATGTAGAAATGATATAGTTATTAGTCCCCTACCGGTGTTCACACCGGAGGGGACTATAGGTTTGCCCTCCGTCTGTCCGTCCGTCTGTCCGTCCGTCTGTCCGTCCGTCCGTCTGTCCGTCCGTCCGTCCGTCTGTCCGCTCAAATCTTGATCCCGCGATAACTTAATAACTAAGCAAGCGTTTTTGATGAAAGTTGGTATATGACTAGATGCCAATGTGTAGATTATGCACATCATTTTATTTTTGTTTTTCGACTTAAATTGAGGTTGCTATGGTTACAGAAATAGTGAAAATATGGCCAAAAATGGGATCCTGCGATAAGATAATAACTAAGCAAGCTAGTTTGATGAGACTTGGTATATGACTATATGGCAATGTGTAGATTATGCACATCATTTTATTTTTGTTTTTAGACTAAAATTGTTGTTGCTATGGTTACGGAAATAGTGAAAATATGGCAAAAAATATTGGATCCTGCGATAAGTTAATAAGTAAGCAAGCTAATTTGATGAGACTTGGTATATGACTAGATGGCAATGTGTAGATTATGCACATCATTTTATCTTTGTTCTTTGACAAAAAGTGCGGTTGCTATGGTAACAGAAATAGTGAAAATATGGCAAAAAATGGATCCTGCAATAATTTAATAACTAAGCAAGCTAACTTGATGAAACCTGTTTTAAAATGTAAAAAACATCTTGGATCAGACAAGGTAACTGTTATTGATACTATTTCTTGCATCTGTCTATTGCTTCCATGAATTGTATAGTGGGCACAGCAGAGACAACAACTCATGTAAGTCTTCTTTAACCCTTTAACAAGACCTGGTTTTGACGTCCCTGATAGAATTGGCATGGGAAAACATTGAGACAAACAAAGCCGGTAGGGGACTTATGCCCATGTCCAACATGGCTCTTGTCGAACATAGCGCGCGCGCATCTGCCATATAAAATGCCATGGAAACGAGTACCCGGCGCAGCAGATAAAATAATACATATATTTGGTCTTTGTTTGTAAATATTCCTTCTTTTCTAACTGTTGAAACATTTGAAAATTAAGTGAATTGTTGGAATAAGTATTACAAATGCCTTGTCTTAATTTGAAGTAATTTTACCGTAAAGTTCTCCGATAATATTCGTTTAAAATGTGGCGGGGTAAGTGTTTCGGAACATTTTAGACGACGTCTACTAGATGCTCGGAAATTTGATTTTTAGCTCCACTGGCCGAAAGGCCAGCGGGCTATTGTCATTGCGGGGTGTCCGTCGTCCGTGCGTGCGTGCGTGCGTGCGTCCGTCCGTCCGTAAACTTTTACTTTAAAAATCTTCTCCTCATAAAGTACTGGATGGATTCCAATCAAATTTCACAGGAATGTTCCTTGGGTGACCCTCTATCAGATTCCTTCAAAGATTTTTAATCGGTTGAAAATCATGGCTGTAGTGGGCGTGGCTTATTTCCATATATGGTAATAGGTGGCTTTTCTCAGAAACTAATTGATGGATATAAACCAAACTTCACATGAATTATCCTTGAGGGGCCCTCTATCAGCCTACAAAAAATCATTGTAATCAGATGAAAAATATGTATTATATGGGCGGAGGTCATTTCTCTATATGTTATATAGTGAAAACTTTGAAAATCATTTTCTCAGAATCTAATTGATAGATATCAACCAAATTTTATATGAATGATACTTGAGTGACCCTTTATCAGTATAGCAAAATTCATTGTGATCGGATGAAAAATGTGTATTTTATGGGCGGAGGTCATTTCTCTATATGTTATATAGTGAAAACTTTGAAAATCATTTTCTCAGAACCTAATTGATAGATATCAACCAAATTTTACATGAATGATTCTTTAGTGATCCTTTATCCGTCTATTAAAAAATATTGTGATCAGATAAAAAATATGTCTTTTATGGGCAGAGGTCATTTCTTCAGATAGGTTATATGGTGGAATATCCAATATAGGGTAAAACAAACTATCCTGAAAGGTTAAACAGATGGATTAGATATCATGGAAATTTTATTTTTGTGAAGTTGTATTAGTCTACAAAAAAATATTTGATTAGATGAACAGCATATTTTTCTTATTGGTAGAGGTTATTATAACATATAAAGTGAATATTTGATCACCCTTTTGGTATCATCTCAATAACGAATTTTTCTAGACTTGTTAAATTTAATAGGTGTAATGATTATAGATTAGAAGGAACAAAACCTTTGTTGAAATTCAAATGTGTAGAAACATTAGTTGAAATAAGTAGCCTGAGAATACCCGCTCAGAATTGGTGAGTTTAGTTGAACGAAGGGTGAATCTGCACAGAGTGTAAAATGGGGTAGAAAGAGTTGAGTTGACTACACTCTAAGGCATTGAGCAGAATAAAATAAATATATTGGATTGAATATTTTACTTCTTTCTATCATTAGTTAGAATTTTGTTTTGATGACAAACAATTGTGAAGTAACATCTTTTAGTAGTGTTTAACTAAAAGTGGAAAGATCTACAATCAAAATTTTGCAGACAAAGTACCAGAATATTGTGCAGTAACATTCTGTTAGTGTTGAAATTCTTATGTTTGGATTTTAACAAAATTTCACTAGAATGATCCTTGGGTGACCCACTATCAGACTGCACAAAATTATTGTGATTAAATGAAAAATATTTGTGTAACAGGTAGAGGTCAATTTTCAATGTTATTCACTGATCATGAGTTTTTTATGCAGAAATATTTCAGCATATGACCCTTATTTACTTGAAATAATCATTCACTCATTCATTCACTTCAATTCTCAATTAAACAGCTTTATCATCCTCTAATAGTCATTATCAGGATATTCAGGCCTGTGGAGCGAATCAGGCGCTCAAGCGCCTCTAGTTAATAATTCTTTTCATTATCTACCAAAATAACGAAAGACATAAATCAAAAACTTGTCACGCTGAAAGGGAATGGTTCATTCTTCCAAATGCTTGATTTTCATAGGTGAAGACGCTTCCGTGACCCGTGAGATAAGAGGAAGAACGGACAGAGAGAAACTTGTCAAAGTAACTGTAGCGACGTTACTTGCCGAGTCTCTGGAAGATATAGGCGTTTAACTAAGAGGTACCATTCTGAGAACCTTGACGTCGTACCATTCGATTTTACCTTTATATAAACCATCAAAGCACAGCTTAATTACAGGAACACTGAATTCATCCTTCTTCTATGAATAACGAGTTGTGACAAGCTAAATTACACAACACCAAATGTCTCGATTCTCGACAACGTCGCTAACGTCATGCACAGTGCGCCGCCACCTAATACCAATGTACTTTTGTTTGCGTGTGAAATGAATATACATCGTTCAACTGCTTCAGGTTTTGGCAAGTTTGAGCATATAAAGTGTCACGTTAATATGAGTATACTTTTTTCACATAGCGTTAAATCAGTGATGATTAATAGACCTAATCCGGATAAAAATTGAACATCCCTCGTAACTGATGGATACCAATTAAATTTTACATGAATGATCCTTGGGTGACCCTTTATCAGATTACAAAAAATTATTGAGCTCAAATGAAATTATGTATTTTATGGGCAAAGGTCATTTTTAGCTCCACTGTTTGGTCACCCGGGTGTTGGCATCAGTGTTGGTGCAATGTCTTGGTTAAGTTTTTACATGCAAGTGTTTAAAATCTCTGTTACTACTACAGCTATTGCTTTGAAACTTTGCACATGCTTCTGTGATCATAATATTAGCATCTAGACAAAGATTCATTACTCTGATATTGAATTTGGTGGAATTTTAACCCTTTTCGGACTTAGAAATCTTGGTTAAGTTTTTACGTGCAAATGTTGTTTATCTGTAATATTTCTGTTTCTATAAAAGCTATTGCTAGGAACTTTAAACATGCTTCTGTGACCATAGTATCAGCCTCTTGACAAAGATTCATTCCTCTGATATTGAATTTAGTGGATTTTTACCCCTTTTCCGACTTAGAAATTCTTGGTTAAGTTTTTATGTGCAAATATTGTATATCAGTTATATCTCTATTATTCTTAGGCTAATGCTTTGAAACTTTGCACATGCTTCTGTGACCATAATAACAGCTTCTAGACAAAGATTCAGTACTCTGATATTTAATTTAGTGGAGTTTTAACCCTTTTAGACTTAAAAATTGTGGTTATGTTTTTATGTGCAACAGTTTTATATTTGTTGTATCTCTGTTCCTACTAAAGCTATTGCTTTGAAACTTTGCACATGCTTCTGTGACCATGATATCAGCCTCTTGACAAAGATTCTTTTCTCTTGACTTTCATTTCATTGAAATTCCATTGTCGATATTGATTTGCTGTTACTATCCAGCACTAGGAATAGTCGAGCTGTGCTGTCCTCCTACAGCTCTTGTTCTATATGTTATATAGTTGAAACTTTGAAAATCTTTTTCTCAAAATGTAATTGATGGATATCAACCAAATTTCACTGGAACAATCCTTGAGTGACCCTTTATCAGTCTACCAAAATTATTGGGATTAGATGGCAAATATGAATTTTAAGAGCTGAGGTCAGTTCTCTATGTGTTATATAGGGGAAACTTTGAAAATCATTTTCTCAGAATGTAACATATGGAAATCAAACAAATTTCAGTGGAATGATCCTTGAGTGACCTTTTATCAGTCAAACAAAAATTATTATGATCGGATGAAAAATATATCTTTTAAGGGCGGAGGTTAATTCTCTATATGTTATAGAGTGGAATCTTTGAAAATCATTTTTTCTGAATGTAACTGATGGATATCAATCAACTTCACTGGTATGATCCTTGGGTGACCCATCATAATGCAGCCAAATATTATTGTGATTGGATGAAAAATATGTCTTTTATAGGTGGAGGTCTTTTCTCTATATGTTTTGTAGTGGAAACTTTGAAAATCATTTTCAACATCAGTAGAACCCAAAATATACAAAAATCTAGTCAAACCTTTGATTTGCTATTACAAGAATTTCAAGCCTCTGGAGATACTCAAGCCATTCATGGCTTTCTAGTTAGCTCTTCTGAGCATGAAGTGCTCAGATAAAGCTATTGTGATGATCAATGACTGGTATTCAAACGGTCTTTCTGTACTACCAGTGATAAAAAACCTTTCTCCTCGCAAACCGTTTATCAGATTTAAACTAAATTGAATGTTTTATAGTACATCTTACTGCATAATTGTGTATTCATTTGAAAAATACCCGGACTGGTCAAATGCTTGGATGAACATCTGTAGGCACAGATATTGCAGTGCTGGTTCTCAAATTTAATTTTACTTGAGAATAACACCATGAAGGGTCAAAAGATTTATTTCCATTAGGGTCATTCCAGATTTTATAGAGAGGCATGAATTCTATCCAATGCTATTATGCTACCCTCTTTTACAGCGGGGTGGACTTGGACTCTTGAAATATTAACTATGTCAATGGAGTGATATAAACCTTTTGAAAAAATATTTAGTCGATTTTCTTCCAAAACCTGGTAACTACAGCTTTAAACAAGCTGTGGTTACGAGATTTCAGCAGAACACAGACAATTTGATACATGTATTACTAGGGTATTAATACAATGGTATAATAACTACGTATATGGGTTATATAGCACAGTTAAGAAAATAGAGTGTTGGCTTTTCCTTACTTTTGAAAATGACATATTTAGGCATTTGATTTTGTTTCAAATCAGGTTTCTTATTTTACTGCAACCTGAGTATTAATATTAAGAACATGATCATTTTATCACAAACATATATGCAGTATTGTAAACAGAATATCAAATGTGTGTTTATAAATTACCAAATTTGTTAAATTCATCATCTAAAACTGATAAAAACCCTGCAAGGCCTTGTTTTTAGCTTGACCATTTTTGGAAAAAAGCCTGGTATCGCTACAGCCTCATGTTGGTAGCTGTGTCGTGAACATTGGCGTCATGCAAAAGCCTTACATTTTGTGCAATCTTTGGAAATATTAACCCTTGTCATGCTGAATAAAAACCTTTACAAAATTACATTAAAATCAAAGTGCCAAGAGCACTAGATGTATTAATTTTGAGTCAGTTATTTATTTTGAAAATATAATATTCAAACACTTCTGGTTTAAAAAGGAAAATCAGGTGGTATGGACTAAAATCAGACTGCACATGAGTGCAGACTGATCTTTGTTTATACCTCTTGCCGAAACAGGAATATTCCGGGTTCAGCATGACAAGGGTTAAAGACCTTTACTTGAAACTTTGCACAGATGTTCACTTTCAAAAGAGCAATCAATACTGGCAAGGAAGATCAATCCAGGTTCATTTTTAGCACATTATGCCCTTTTTACTACCGATATTTTTATCTTCTATCCAGCACCCAACATCCAAGTGTAGGCATTGAATTTGGGGTGTTTTTGTTATCCATTTATGAATGACTTGTTGAATAAAAAAAACACATGAGCCTGTGTGCGAGATTTCCAACAATTTCAAATATGCGCAAAGCAAAGACTGACTAGCCTGTGCATCCTCACAGTCTGACCAGAGTCTTCACTGTGCATTTGGTTGATAGATAAGGTCTCAAAGTATCTGTAGACCATTAGGTAACTTTATATTAACAGTATGTGGCTGTCGACGCTACTCAATGTTTGCATCTCACTATCATTTCAAATTGTTGGAAATGTCACACACAGGCTCACATGTATTTTATAACCACTCATTTGATATCCTATGCATATGGAACAGTATAGCTCAAACAAGTTTATTTAAATTTCAGGTGAGCAGTTTGGACCCAAGAAGGTCCTCTTGTTAATGTCATGATATGATATGAATTGTTTTTCCTTTACATGAAAGATATTCAAATGAAATTAAATAGATTTACCAAATTCTCTATTTAGTTTTTAGATGTACACCAGACCTCCCTACTTAACACTTTCCTGTTTTACAAAATTTTGGAACTGTCCAAATTCAAAGGTTTTGCAGACGAAAATTAAAAGTAGTTTAATTTGAAAAATAACTATTCAGTAGGGTAGAAAATAGTGTGGAAAAAGAAGAAATTGCTTGTCAGAAGCAATTTCTTCTTTTTCACAATGTTTTCTCAATCATAAAATTACAGGCAATTAAAAAGCAGGGATTAAACAGCAAAGGGTTAATTTTGTTATATGTGTATTTCACTAAGATATATTCAAACTTGAACTGATTCAGAAGAATCTATAGATTATATACTATTATAACATAATGGTGTAAAATGCATATATGGAATTAGGAAAATTACAAAGAACTTCATTTGCAATATAATTCATATGTCATTTGTATTACTGTGTACACAGATAGTTCCACCAATTTATGATGTCATACATCATCTGAAGCGGGAAATTTAATGCTTTGAGATCGAAAAAGCCACATGCCAATAAGAATACATAGAACCTTACTTGCAATATAATTCATGTAATTTGTTTTACTGTTCCACCCATTTATGACATCATACATAATCTTTAGTGGGAAATTTGATGCTTTTGACATTGTATAACCCACATGCTAAATGACATGCTTAGTTTTCAGCGAAATTCTACCAACTTCAATATCACTGCAAGTTTATTACATGTATCTAGTCATACACAAAAAAAGGTTATCAAGCTAATTTCAGAATTGTGATCATGTTGTAATGGATATAATTTCCTTTTCACGTTGATGTGTACATGAATAAAGTCTGAATGGGGAGGACTTGTATGCAAAGCAAAATTTTCGGACTCCACCCTCAGATTTTACCTTTTGCATATAACTCCTCCTCCATCAGACTATTCAGGGACACATTAACGCTGCTGCTTACCCATAAATTAAATTATTTCATAAGTTCAGACAGATGGACACAAACAATGACACATCTCATTGGCTAATACAGGGGACTTCAATCTCTGTGTGCCGCTGTCTTAGCGCAGTGGTAGCACGTCAGATTATCATTTAGAAGGTCCAGGCCTCCATTTCCAAGAGGCACATCCTTTCTGACTATTTCTCTCCCACCAATGGTTTGATAAAGGTAACCTTAAGTGGGATAGCAGCTGATGGCTATTAAAGGATGTGATGGTAGTATTGATGTGAGAAATATCAGGAATCCTTTGTTAGGTGCTCCAGCCACCATAATGTATCTGAAAGAATGTGGAAAGCAGCATAGAACCCCATTTAAACAAGCAAACAAATAAAGCTCAGGGTAGCTTAAAATAGACTAACATTGGTGTAAAGTTTGATCTTTATTTCATATATACAAAACAATATTTTCATTAACAATAAAACAAAATAGATTACCCACATAATTATATAATTATTTCAATTAAATTGAATAATACACATAAAAAGTTCATGTTTCATTTCGATGGCTCAGCGTGAAACAGTTGTAACTGCCTATATGTTTATAGGCAGTTACAACTGTTTCGTGCTGAGCCATCCATATTCTTTAAAAGGTGTTATTCCTTTTCATAATAACTGCAAGCAATTAATTCCTTTCCTTTTAATGTGCTTCAACAGATGTGTGGAAAGTCCATACTCTTCTTGTTAGACATGGGATTTTCTTCTAGCATGCAAGTATATTTTTCTATGCCACTTGTTAGATAACAAGTAAATACATGGGCAAATATTGGAAAGGTAGTAAATGACATCTAAATGTTTACAATGGGAGTGTAGAAAACAATGTTTTTTAATGAAGAAAATCCTGGATTCCAGGATTTTTTTTTTCACTAAAACCAATTTCTAAAAATCTATCAATTCACATTTTGCATGTTTAAAGTTTACATGTATTTTGATTTTTGACAAGTAGAAAGTCATCTTGTTCTTGTCAGTCGGGGAAATCGGTATTACACACCCATGTTCTCCAAGTTCTTAGTTAGTTGCAGTTGTGTGATGGGTCAAAGCTTCATTGGCATGCATAATTTGAACTTGCATACCTTACAGCCAAATAAGTCCTCTTTTTTGTAATGACCAGCATTCTCTCTGTTAACCCTTATCTAGCTGGATTTTTAGCTAGGCTGTTTTTTGAAGAAACCCCAAGTTACTGTTATCATCATGGCATCACTGGCTTTGTTGTTGGCAAGGAGGAGATCAACTTTAACCTTGATCATATCTCTATCGTTATTGAACTTGAATTGAATCACTTCTTGAAACTTGGCATAAAGTATGTGTTCACCATCACAATAGCTATCCAACCTATCAAGGGGGATAACTCATTTCAAGCAGTCTGTCTCAAGATTTTTCCCACAATAATCGAGTAGAAAACAGGCAATGCAAACCAATGCAATCTTGGTCTGCATTGTTTGCCAAAGTTTTGTGAACAGCATGAAAAAGATTTACAATCTTTTAACAAACCTCTCTAATTGGACCAATTGGTCATTTTGTAGATTCATGCATCACACCTCAAATACTATAAAAGAGTATTGTGAAATTTGCCGCATAAGTTATCAAATTAAGTTTTGGATATAAATTAAAAATCTTAAATTGACCTAAATCAAATAGGGTTGAATAGATATGTATTGATCAGATATAACATAAGACCAAATATGAGCTTTTTATCTCAAGAACATTGTACTTTGAAAGTTAAAAGAAAAAGAGCCTGTGCATGAGATTTCCATCAATTTCAAATATGCGTGAAGCAGAGTCTGACCAGAGTCTTCACTAAGCGCTTAGTTGATAGATAAGGTCTCAAAGTATCTGTACACAATAGGGTAACTCTTCATTTATAGTTATAGGCTTTCTGGACCTCTCAATGTTTACATATCACAAACATTTCAAATTGTTGGAAATGTCACACACAGGCTCTAATGTAAGTTTGACAGTTTGGAACTGGATTTTTTTTGTAACCTTTAATTCGAGATAATTATTTGATGTGTAATTTTTTGCTTTGCTGTTTTGGGAGAAAACCTGAGGTTTTGCTATAGCTTAGGTGTTGTCGTAGTCATCACCATGCAAAACTTTGACTTATCCGATTTTATTACAGGCAGTCACTTTTAACTTGGCACACATGTTCACTATCACATGAGCAACTTGTCAAGGGGGTAGGAGTAAGTTAGAAGAATAAGTGCATATTATGCCTCTTTTACGACTTTAATTTTTCTTTATCTACTTTACAGAACTGAAGAGCTTAGCATAGGCATCCGTTGATAGTGCTCCCCTTAAAGATTCTTTCATCTCTTAGGATAAATACTGTTGAGAAAAACTTGCTTCCTTTTAGCATCAAATGGGGAATGGAACCTATCCATCATTGACCCAAACAAGAAGAAGGAATAGAGACAGGGAGAAAAAACAGCCATGCGTGCAGCTAGCCAGCTACCTGGATGGGAGCCCACTGATGTGGATAGTGCTTCTACACCTGCACGTTAAATATGAAACCTGGGGGTGAGTCAGTGAGCCCTTGATAATAAATATACCCTTCTATAATACATAGCCTAACTGCTGATGCACTCACGATCAGCAAATTCACCCTCACTTTTTTATAGCCCAATTCTTGGCGCACCACATTTTCAAGTTATATCTTTCTGTAATGGAGGGCGCACAAAATTGTTTCTTTTTATACACTGTACCATCCACTCTATACCATCCATCACACCATCACTGTAAATACACAGAAAATAATGTTTTCTATTATACATTTTATTACCGGTACTTAGAAAGAACTGCTTTTAATTTACCCTTGTCATGCTGAACCTGGATTATTCCTGCTTTGGCAGGAGGTGTAGACAAAGATCATCCTGCATATAAGTGCAGTCTGATCTTAGTATACACCCCCTGGTATCAATTATAAAGCTAGAACACTTATATTCCCAACTAACAATTTGAGCATCCAATGCTTTCAGCACATTGATTTTCATACAATTATTAACAAAGTTTTTATTCAGCATGACAAGGGTTAAACTTTTTGATAAAATTTTGAGAGTTCATTGAGGTTTTTACTGAATATGAACCTACACATATGATATGACCAAACTTGGTAGATGTCCACTAGATGATGCTACAGAGCAAATCAGAAAAAGTTTTTTACAAGATTTTCTTATTATGCCCCCCTTCAAAGAAGATGGGGTATATTGCTTTGCACTTGTTGGTCAGTATGTCCGTCTGTAGACAGTTTTTTAGCCAGGATCTCATTGAGGAAAAGTGCAATGCACAAGAAACACAACTCTACTCATCATAATTTGAGAGTTATTGCCATTTGTTGATTGAGAAAGAATAGGCCATTGACCTGCTTTTATGGGGGCATAAATGTTTCACAAACACCCTTACACTAGCCATCAATTACTTGAACAATACATGTAGAGCCTTACTAATGGAAAATTTCTGCTAAGTTGCATCAATAATTGGCCATCAGTTTAGGAGGTAGAAGAAACTGCAATCATTAGATGACCCATGACAGGCATTGAATGATTAATAGCTCACCTTGAGAACTTTGTGCAACCTAAGCTTAACAACATTTAAGATTTTATATTCCTAGCCATAAATTTTGAAAACTGATGTTTTCTGCTAACCAAAACACCCCTTTTTGAAGGTCAAAGGTGCAATAACTTATCAATCAACCTACCCTTTGAGTGCTGATACACCGTTTACACGACAATCTCTGTGGCCAACCAATTCTCTACTGCTGTTGAAAATAGATTTAATATCTGCTACAGTCACAACATCCTGTGGATAAAAAAAGATAGGGTAGTTAGACGGAGTTATTTTGCTTTCAAAATGAAAAATTTCATTTTAAGTCCATCAAATTCTGTGTTGTAGGTACTCATTGTCTTAATTGTCTTATCCAGTCATGAAGTCACAATGCCAATCAGTACCCACAACATTGGTTTTAGATGACACTGTTGTCACTTCCTATTATCTGAAGGCCGGATAGAATATCAAGGCTAACCAATTTACCTTTTTTGATAAAATATTAACTGTTACTGTTACAACATCCTCGAAGTTGTGTATTTTATTTATCTAAATGTCACAACCTGCTTTGAGCAGAAGAATCAATCATTACTATAATGCTAACAAAATTTTTTATTTCATTCAAGTCTTTCATGTCATTATTCAGACGGCCATGGCCAAGTGCTAACCATGATGTTGATCTTCAAAATATTTCAAATGTGACATGAAATTATAGAAGTTTAACAAATGTGACCTGTCACGTGAAAAGGGACCATCTGGGTAGTTTGTAAAGTGTCGTTCCTAGTCAGACTGCACGGAATGCACAGACTGACAAGGGACAAAACTTTTTGCACCATGCTTATTTTCTGAATCTCGAATGATCAATCTACCTTCTAGTGAACTAATTTTTGAAATGCAACTTCTGGCTGACCTATGCTGATTCCAATCTCTTTTCCAATAATTCATTTTACAGAATTCCCGGATGGTCCCTTTTTTGTGTGATGGGTCACAAATATGTAGAGAGATCAGCACAAAACAATTGCAAGTGCCTTTAAACAAGAAGACCATGATGGTCTTTAATCGTAAATGAGTCTCCTTGACCACTTGAACATCGCAAGAATATGAAGTGAAGTCCATCAGATGATGCTACATGCCAAGTATGAAGTCTGTCTTATTGTTTCACAGAAGAAGATATTTTCAGGATTTTCCTATTTTTTACCTCTTTTAAGTTGCCATGGCAACTAGAGTTAAGGGTGGATTTCAATTATTTGAATAACTTTGGTTGAGCTCAAGATCAGCCCACAGGTTTAGGAGAAGGTGTTTAAAGAAGTTGTGAACAAGGCACAAGGATGACAGACAGCTGAATCAGGACATTTAATGATCACAAATTGAGCACTTTGTGCTCTGGTGACTTTAAAGTAAGCACCTGAAACATTTCCTCACCAGCCCCTTTCCTTTAGACTGCCAGAGGTATTGCATATTAGAACAATACAAAGGATGATTGTTTGCTTTGAACAGTGTAAGACAAATTTATATTTTATTGGATGAACAACAAAAGATGTATTTTCATGAGTGGCTTTGCCACAATTAAAAATATTGCTTTTGTTGTTCACAAAATAAAGATTTATCAATCTGACACAAAAATTTTAACAAACTATTTCTTTAATGCAAAAATAAGACAAAATGGAGAAATTTTATGACAGATTCTCTTAAAGCATGTCATTTTGCTAGTGATATTGGGCAACATCATGACATCTTTTCTAATGGGCCCTGCTTACATAACGTCAAATATGGTGTAATGAACGAAAGCAGGTCATAAGTTTTTGATAATTTGACTTGTTATGCACAAAACACTCCAAGTGGTAATCTACCATTATTTTTTGACAATCCATCAACTTCAATTAACAGTAGGAATTCATTTAGCAAGTCACTCACCTCCAGGTCTTGTTTATTGGCAAGAAGTAAGAGTGGAACCCCTGACAGACTGTCATTGACTATCATCTTGTCTAAAAATACATGAAACAAATGTAGAGATGGGACTAAAATTATACAATGATGGACTTTTCAGTGCATTTTTATTTATGAGATGAATATAGAATTTGCTGATTTCATTGAGGTATGATACTTAAACCTAACTGTATGAAGAGTGATTAGGTCTATTGTTTTTTACCGCAATGAAATCAACAAATTATCTCTTCATCTCTTAAAATCTAATTTCATGAAGCAAAAACGTAGGGATTCATCAGTTTTCTTTTGGGACTACTTTTTGAGGAAGCTTACAAAATACCTGTGTAATCAAATTTTATTTCATTGAGGAATAAAAGCAGTTTTTCAGCAAATCAGAATGCACTAAATCTGACGGAATCGACTAGATTTTAAAAATTTGATAATCACTAAGCGTAACCATTTTTGTCGCCCGCTTGCAGTGAGGTAGACATAGTTGTCATAATGACATGTTAGTGTTAGCGTAAATCCAAAGGTTCATCCCTCTTTCTGAATTTGTCTGGACCATTACTCCTACATTTATAGATAGATTTTAAAATAATTTGGCACAATAGCTCCAAGGCCAAGGTCACAGCTTAACATCAAACTTTAAAATTCAGCTTGTCAGGAGCATATCGGGTAGTTCCAATATTTAAGGATGGATTTCAATATAACTTAGCAGAAATATTCTCCATCATGAGTAGATGTGTCATTTCAAAGAACTCTTAGGAAAGCTCCAAGGTGAAGGTCAAAACTCAATGTCAATTGTTGATTTGTGGACTTTACACCAGTTGTACTTGGACAACATATAGGTTAAATTAATGTTTTAGTATTCTCAACTTTAATTACTAACACAAAAGTGCCTTCACTGCAACATGTAAACTAACTTATCAATTTCTTCATTATCCACAATATTTTCACAAGTATAGAATCAGGTGGATGCAAAAATCCCAGGAATTTTGAGGAAAGAGAAAAATATATTTGCGCTGTAACCCTTGTCTTTTATTACAGCAGATAAACACAACTAATGTTTACAGTAAACATTAGTTCTGTTTATCTGCTGTAATAAAAGAAAATGAAATTAAAAGTATATTACTTAATAGACTAGATACTTTTAGTCATATGTAAATTACAATTGTAACTTTTTCAAGTGTGATGTCAAACAATCAATCTTCAATTTACCAAAAGCCTCTTTGGATTCGTCTATCCTTTCCTTGTCTGATGAATCTACTACATATATAATGGCATGAGACTCTGCATAATACTGAAATATATACAACAAAACTGTTAATTATTCATCAAGCTCAGACCGACAAAAAAAAATGGCTAATTAAAGGGAAAATGTCATCAAACACAATTTAAAGTTGAGTAATTTTAAAATAAGATGGCTATAAATTAGTTGTAAAGAATGGGGTTTCACAAAAACATTTATATATATATTATTCAATATTATATAATTATTCATATTTCAGAGGCTGGAGCACATAACATTAAATTCCTGGTATTTCTCACACCAGAGCAACCATCACATCCTTTCCTACCCTCCATCTGCTTTCCCACACAGGTCTATGATTATCATCCCAATGGTGGGAGACAAATTGTTGGAAATGATGATGGCTGCCATCCAGGATTGAACCCAGGACCTTATGATTAACAATCTGGCATGCTACTAACTGTGCTATGAAGCTGCTAAAAGAAAAAAATCTTATCAAATGATGTTAATCCTTTTCTTTAAACTGAGAAAATTCTTCAGAGAATCATGAATATGGGTTTAGTTGAAAGAAAGGTACATATATAATGGTAAGTAATATATATAGCCTGTATTCTATTTCTTTTTGTATCTCTACTGTTACATGATACAGTTCAAATAGCTGTAAAAATTGGGTAGCAGTGGGTTTAATCAACTCACTTTCTTTTGGGGATGTGAAAACAAATCTTCTAGAGAAACTTAATAACATTTTGGTATTGTTTAACTTAAGTGAACTAAAATAATAAGTATAAACTTAATCTTATAGGTTATAAAAAAACACATATATACCGATATACAAATCTCTCATAAAGATATGATGGAGAAAATCAATATTTAATACTCATATACATTTTTAATTTGCTGAAGTGTCAAGATGCTATTTATAATGAAAATCTAAATGGTTAAAATGACCCACTAGCAATAATGTTTGGGGTCAAAATAAGATATTTTCAGATTTTGACAGATAAAACCCCACAAGGAAGTTGAAGAGTCAAACACAAGCCTTGATTACCTTATCCCACAATGACTGCAGTTCTTCTTGGCCTCCCAAATCCCAGAAATTGAGCTTTACACTTCCAATATCAATGGTCCCAACTAAAACGATAAAGATTAACATTGAACACTGGACCATCAAGAAATTAAGTGCATGATGTTACGAAGAGTCAAAATGTTTAAGTAACTTTTGTAAAAGTTAAGAAATAATGATGCTCGTAAAGATATCAAAGTAAACGGCATGAAAAGGAAATTCATTTATGTGACCATCTGGGTAATGCATTAAGTATTGAACCATGTCAGACTGCCTGGATCTTTCCTTTCTAAGTCTAGATTAATCATTCTACCTCCCTGTATAAAAAAAATTGAAATGGGACTTCTGGTTGACCTTTACTAGACCCAATGACTTTGTTACATAAATAATTAATTTAGAAGGGTCCCAGATGGCCTCTTTTTGGATGACAATATGTCCGATCTTAAAAAAAGGTCAAGCACACTTACTATTCAATCCAACAGTTGTTGTTATCTTTGATAAAGACATTCCCTGATAATTTTTCTTGAATTTCATCTTCGTTTGTTCAAGGTATGTCTGCAATGATAAAAAAATTAATTACATCATATTGAGGGGTTAGCACAAGACTATTGTAAGTGCCTATATACTTTTGCACTTATCCTTAGGCAGTGGATATGCATTTTGATTTATGAAAGCTGGTTTTATTATCAAAGAACAAATCTACATCTATTACTATATTGAATTGAATACTGTTTTAAAGATACTGGTTTTGCAAGTATGAGACTCCCAAATAAGCATAATACTGTTTTAAACAGTATTCAATTCTTTCCTGAAGTTGACACTTCGTAATTGTAAACATCCAACAATTTCTTACCCTTTAAAAAGGGAATTGCATTAAAGTCACAGAAAAACTAGATCATTGCTCTAGAAATAGTCCTTATCTAAAGCAGGAACTCTCCAACCTAATGAAATGACCCCTAAGATCCCAATGTTTGAGCCCTTTGGACCCCATTTTCTTGATGCTACACTTAAACCCTGATTCATCTAGACCATTGCAAAAATGTTTCCATACTTGATGCAAAGTCTTCTTTAATACTATTCTAAAGTGTTTACAAAATCATACATAATTTCAAATTCATAAAAATAGTATGACTGAGACCCTCCAAAGAAAAGAAAAGCACCTGAATTTTGTCATGATATCTGAAAGAGAAAGTAAATCCTCTCTTACGCTCATTTATTCAAGGAAATGCAATTTTCAGCATGGTCTTTAATTTTTAATAAAAGTTGAAGCTTGATAGGCTTTTACTAAATTGTATGATTGGCTCTAAACTTACAGTTTTCCCGGCATTATCTAAGCCAAGTATCAGTACATTGTATTCATCCTTCTGGAATAGATATTTCCACAAACCAGACAGGAGGGTAAACATCTGGAAGCGAATTAATGAAGAAAATGAGAATCTGCAAAGAGCATTGATGGTCAGCTTGCGGAGACACCACAGGCTGACAAGGGTACGAACTGCTAGATTGTTGTTAATTGAATCTAGGATGTTTATTCATAAAACAAGATGTGTTTGTGAAACACGAATGCCCCCGGAACAGCATTTTTTTTTAAAGGTTGACCTTGACAGATGACCTTGACCTTGTCACATGACCTTGACCTTGTCACATGACCTTGACTTTGGTGTACAGCTTTGTATGTCAAATAGTTTTGGAGAAAAGGCAAAGGTTAAGTTTTTGGGTTAAGTTTTCGGACACACGGACGGACAGACAGACAGACAGTGGACAGACAGACAGACGGACATGAGTAAAACAATATGCCCCCAATCACTCGATACGGGGGCATAAAAAACATAGAAGACAGTTGGATCCTTCAATGTTAGATCAATACACCCTTCATGTAGTTGTAGAAAAGATTTGCATTAGTAAATCAAGCATAAAAGCTTGGACATTGACATTTGAGTGGACAACAATGATTGGTCTTTCCAAACTACCACCTGTATCCCAATTGATGAATCCAATATGGGTTTGTCAAACTTTAAATCAAAATTTGTATCTTGTATCCCCAACCCTTGCCTCTGCTACAGCAGATCTAAAATTTCAATGTCAAAAATACAAAAAGGTAGAAGGGGTCTTTGTTTTAGAAATACATAGTTTTGAATTCCAATAAATTAATCCGAATTCACATCTGCTTTGTAAAAGTAATTTTTATAATTAAGTTATACTGGTTGGAGACCAATTTTCGCCGAATACCAGTTCTGCCCAACTGAACATTTTCACAGTTAAGACGCAATATTCACTTACATCATATTATTTTCTGAAGAGAAAAAGTTTTTGTCTAAGTAACTTGTTGTTAAAAAGGTTTATACCTGTCTGTCTTTACTATGAATCAGGGTGGTTGGCAAGAACAGGTACTCGACCAAAATTGGTCTCTAACCAGTTAATCCATAATAGCCCCCCCCCCCCCCCCCCCCCCCGTCGCGTTAAAACCAGAATTGGGAACTGCGACGTAAAGTTACAGATACAGATAAACATACATACAGATAACAGAATATGAAAAACTAACATCAGAAGTTTTGCCTTTATTTCAGTGTGCACGTTTTAATACATACATAACTATACGAATTACTGTCCGATATGGATATCCGGTTACTGATCATTTTCTTAAGCAAGTAAAAACAATCCACATTTTGTTTACTTCACATCAAATACCTACTGTGTGATTTCTGTGTAAACAGCGATGTCCGTTAGGTTCTTCTGTTAAGCTTTGCAACAGTTACATCATTTGTCTGACAGGAAAATTGATTTTAAAGTAATTTGACGCCAGTTGTTAGTTGTTGTTGTTCTTTAAGGAACTACATACTACGGTACAACGTAGACTAGTAAGCCTACTCAATCGCTTGCAATAAGATGTTAAATGAAATAAAAAGAAAAAAAGGAAAACATTTAAAACACACAAATGATAATGAAAATCCACATAAGTTCCCGATTTTCACTCCAACTCCTTCAACCATCGACCCACCCACCCCCAACCCCCGACTGTTATTTTTCTCTCACTCGCCCGACCCCGCTCTCTGCATTCTCTCTGTGTTACACTCCAAACTCCCCATCTTTTCACAAACTACTCTAACATACTTTCAAAATCCAATCTCTCTTACTCAGTCATCTCTCCGACACTATGATTGGCCTTGAATCATCTCACACACCTACCCTCCCCAGCCCACCGTGATCATCATGGCCCCCCTCTCTCCCTCCCCCCCTCTCTCTCTCTCTCTCTCTCTCTCTCTCTCTCTCTCTCTCTCTCTCTCTCTCTCTCCCCCTCTCTCTCTCTCTCTCTCTCTCTCTCTCTCTCTCTCTCTCTCTCTCTCTCTCTCTCTCTCTCTCCGTCTCTCTGTCTGCTCTCTCTCTCTCTCTCTCTCTCTCTCTCCCTCTCTCTCTCTCTCTCTCTCCGTCTCTCTCTCTGCGCTCTCTCTCTCTCTCTCTCTCTCTCTCTCTCTCTCTCCTCTCTCTCTCTCTCTCTCTCTCTCTCTCTCTCTCTCTCTCTCCTTCCTTTAACACGACACTCTTTCACTTAATCCAAAATCTCTTTCTCTCCTTCATTTTCTCTCTCTCTCTCATTCTCTGTCTCTCTTATCAATTCTCTCACTATCTCTCTCTTCGGCTATCTCTCTTCGCCCTCACTTGCAATCCTCTCTGGTCGTGTCTTTCTCTATCTCACACTTCAATTTTTCTCACTCCCTCCTTTGTCAAACTCCCACACTCTCTTTCACATTCGCCTCTCTCTCATTATACATTTTCTCCTTCTCTCTCACACATACACTTTCCAATCTCTCTTTCTTTCTCTCACCATCACTTCCCACACCCCATCTTCTCTTATTACTCTTATACCGAATTTTCCTCTCCTCTCATAACCAACTCGGTCCTTCTTTATCACTCTCCATTCTCTCCACCCTACTATTTCTTTGTAGATTTCACTGCCACACTCTAATCTCTCTTTTTTATACTATCCTTACTTTCTCCCATCACACTAAATGGGACCGATTTATTGCATAAAATTTACATTTTAGAAGAAGAACAGACATGTTTGTAAAAAAGTAGTTGTGATACTCGAACTGCATAAATCGTAGAGTTAGCCAGAAAAATGCCGTTTTAAAGTGTTAAACTGTTCCTTTTCGCGTGCCAAGATATTGATTTGATGATGTAGAGGGATATATATATAGAGAGAAGAAAGAGGAATGCCAACTGGACACTCACTCGAAACTATGATAATTACATTCTTTTGACTGTAAAAGTACTTGAATCGGCTTTTATCATGCAATGAGCATGTATTGACCTGATATCACCTATCTGATAACATGATATCAGGTAGTTTATTTTTAGAAACAATTTGCATACTCTTTCACCTGAATTTCTTTGATTATTAAGTGTTCATTAAGCTAGTGCAAAAAAGGTTGCACGATGAATAGAATAATAAGTAAGTGTCTAAAAATATCAAATTTACCTGGTCTCGATTGTGAGAAATTATCATGACTCGTCATGATAAATTCTCCCGACCTCGGCCAGATAACACTTACTTATTGTTCTATTTATCATGCAACCTTTTATTGCATGTTATTCTCAATCTCAGCACTGACTTTTTAAACTTTAGATTCTTGGTATTTGTTTGGAAGTTATGTGTCTTGTTTCTGTTATCTGGTGATGGATATTTAATTACGTCTATTTCAATACATGTAGTAAAAAAGAGTATTTACTTCTTAGTTTACTCTAAAAGTATTCAATTCTTATCGGCACAGCTAAAAGGTAAAATTGATAATTCTCAATTGTTGGCATAATGCATGAGAAGAAAAAAAACCCAAAACATTGGAAATGTTATCTAAAAGATAAAAAAAATCGTCAAAGAACAAATAAACTACTTTATAATATGATCTACGTCGCGGGAGTGAAATAACACAGTTGAACATTTTTGATATTACACGGGTATTATTCCATTAGTGGAATAACTATGCAAATGACCTCAGAGCGAATAGCAACGCTACTTTGTAACCGCGAAAATGACGCCGAAATGTATATTATGAATTTATGACGTCAGTTTTAAACGGCGTTATAAGTTTCGCGGAAAATTGAATGTTGAATTTGAAGAGTTTTGGCGTTTTTTTGTGAGGGTGAGGGCTAACTAGAATGGCCGAACATATACCCCTTCAAGAAAGAAGACATTTTTGTAATATTTTAAACGCAGTTGTGCCTTAAATGAGGGATATACATGTACATTGGTTGTTATAAATTTTTCACTGGAAAAGAATTTAGTCTATAACAATTTGCTCTAATGAACAAAACAAGCCGCGCCTTACCACGCCCATATTAAGGGGTAAATCGAAATCGCTTGAACAATCTAAGTAAAAGGTCACACATGGAACATTTATGCCAAGTTTCATTGAAACCAGCCCCAATGTTCCTTGAATAACTATAGAAGAGGGTCACTAAAGGAACTGCAAGAAAAGCCCGAGGCTAGAACTCAAAGTTCGTGTTTTTTACCCAACGATGTGATTCATTGATTTTTAAGTCGTTGTCAGCTTTCCCAATTTTCTCAAATAAAACGATGCCAAATTAAAATTTCAATTTGGACTTAAATTCACTTCAGACTCAGTTCTATACTTACTGGTGCGTAAAAGCAAGGACAGAGAGAACACATCAAGGTGGTGGACCCGTAATAGTTCCGCAAGGTTTCGGAAGTAATGAACTTTAAAAGTGTTAACAGAGGTTTCCTAATGATTTTCTTCGTGAGTGCCGAAATGTTGCGGTACATGTGCAAAAAGCAAATCCAGGCTCTGTATCCTGTCTAGATGGTGATCTCGTTTCTTCGCCGGTTCGAAAGTACCACATCAAAAGAACGGAGGTGCTTTCGTCTGTTTATTAAAATCTTAACCATTCGATGATGCAATGCCTACCCTGTTACGGACAAAAGTTCTGTCCGGGGTTGTTTAGTTCAATAAAGCTTTTAATTTGTAAGGCAAAATTTTGAAACTATTGCTTAGCAATATCGACCCTATCTTAAAAAACACATAGACTGTTTTCACTGGCATTGGATCACAAATGTCGTTGATTCAGTCACAAAGACGTTAATGACGTTTTAGCTTTTTTTCACGAGGCTTACAACATAGCATAGTAAAGTTTTGAACGAGAACCCTTCTTTAATGATAACCAAATAGGAAACGCTGAAAAGGTTGGTAGAAATATGGTTGCCTTTCAGAAACTTTATTTTCATTTTAGCCTACGTTTTATCTTTTTGCAGATTTGTTGTTGAATCGTGAAATAAAGACGTTTTCTGTCATTTTTGGATTAATGAAACACGCATTTTATTTGTAAGACGCTGTTTATAAAACATGGCATCTTTTTCTGAATTCAAGGGTTCCCCAGGCCGCGTTTTTAACGATATTAGTCACAACATTTGAAACAACGTTGTCTTGTTGTCTTGACCCCCTTTTCTTTCTTTCTTTCTTTTTTTTAATCTATGCGCAATGTCATTAAGACAAATACTGTGTACAAGTATGCACGATTTTTGTTCATTAAATTTTGCCCTCGCTTATACCGAGTCATAACTGAAGACAAACCAACGTGCTTTTCATAACGACGTTTTATCCTTAGACCGTATATCAAAATTTTACAAAACTGCCGTTGATTGAAAGGTTTTACTGTCTTATTTACAATAATGTTCCATTCATTTATGATCTCCAATCAAAAATATTTCGCCATACTTGCATATTCGCGAAACTGTACAGGATTTGAGTCCATTAGTATATATTTGACAGGTATAAACAAGCAATTTCATTATCAGTTTTACATCGAAAATGGTCGGAGATAACGATTTCTAGAACCTCAATCCCCATTCGCGTATTCATACAGTGTGATTTCGTTTTTTCGTTTCCTACCCCAATGAAATCAACAAATACTCTCTTCATCTCTTAAAAGTAAGGGTGGGGTGGGTGGGGGGTATATAGACCGATCGACTAATATTTGCTGAAATTCTCCAAAACAAATAAATGAAAACTTTTACTCTTCCAGACCATCTTTATTTAAGATCTGAAAGAAAATGTATGATTGAGTCCGTCTTACAAGATCTACATAAAAAATATTCAATTTTTTCTTTTATCAACTGAACAACGAAATTTACTTTTTTTCCTCCAAAAATAATTCCAAGGTGTTGAATTTAAAGTGCATGACATTTGATTTTCGTTTTGCGATCTTTTTAAATACAATTTCGGGGTTTTTTTAAAGTCAGAGAGGTCAAAGTCTAATGTAATCTTTCTCTGTACAAAAACCGTTTAATCAAATCTGGATAATCCGTCTCTATCTGTTCTGAGATGACCTCGAAATACCTCAACTCATTCTAATCAAAATTGATTATTAACGAAGATGTATCGTTTTCAAGCTGAAAAAGATATTAATTTCCATCAATTTTCGTGCATTCTGATTGGCAGAAAAGAATGATCATTATCTTAAGATAATCTTATTTAAAAACAACAACAACAACAAACTTTGGAATGGTATTTGGCTGAAAATTGGAATACAATGTATTACCAAATAAAAAAAGACTTGTACAAGTCTTTCTTTTTGGTGTATCAGATGAAAATTTATTTTGCATTTAACAAAATTTGAAATTTCGTGTACAAATTTTATCATTTAAATCATCAACATAAAATGAATGAAAGAATCATATTAACATATTTGTATAAACTTTTGCCCTTTTTCTTATCCCACAATGACGGATCCCTGCTGTCCAATGGGTTGGGGACACTTGTTACAGCTCTTGCTACACTCGGCCACAATTTTGGCGCCATTACACATTTTGAATACCACCATGACCCAACATGGGTGTATCAGATGAAAATACTTTTTTCATTTAACGAATTGTGGAATTTCGTCTACATTTTTTATCAATTTAATCATAAACATAAAACGAATGAAAGGATCATATTAACATTTTTGTATCAACTTGTGTCCTTTCTTATCCAACAATAACGGATCCCTGCTGCCCACCGGGTTGGGGACACTTGTTACAGCTCTTGCTACACTCGCCGGCTATTTTGGCGTCATCACACATTTTAAATACAACCATGACCCAACATGGGAAACCTACCGTGTCTTGACAATCTGAAAATTAAAGTGGAGAAAATTTAATTTAGAATGAACATTGTGTCTTGACAATCTAAAAATAAAAATAGGGAAAATTCAGTTTTTGTCTTGACAATCCGAAATCAATAGAGAAAGTCCATCTTGGCCCGAGGTTATAAAATTTTTCTCATTCTCAATTCAAAATTTTGTCAAATATCAATTTGAGATTAAAGCTGTAATTCTGTTTTAATACTCTTTTTGATGTTTTCACATAAAAGATAATATTAATAAGTTGTTATAAATAACAACTTATTAATATCATCTTTAATTTTCATACATTTATTTAAATTTTAATTTTGAGTAAATTCTCAGTTGAGCCTGAGAAAAAGTTTTATAACCTCGGGCCATGAAAACGTGATCTTTGAATCATTTACCGGTATTAGCGACCAAAATATATTTAAGATATAAAGGCAGTAATCATTAATTGACTTCATGGTGGTATGAATCTTAAAATCAAAACCCACTGTATGAATTCGCGACGGATAAGTGCGATAACGTTTTAAGTCCCATACCTTCATAAATCAACATATTCTCTATTCATGTCTTATAATTTGATTTAACGTAGCAAAAATGTAAAAAAAAAAAAGAAAAAAAAAAGATAGAGATGAATGGAAAGTTTTCTTTCAGAACTAATTTGTTCATCTAGGTTGTGCGTTAAGTATCGCACAAACTGCGCAGATTGACTTAGGTCGAAACCTTTCTCCGCCTAATGATTTTCTAAATCTAGTTTGACCAATCTTACTTTCCGTATAAGAATTTTTGGAAAGAGACCTTCTTTCCGACCTGTACTCTAACCAATCTCTTGTTCAAATACAGTCATTCTTGCGAATGCGACCACGTCTGTTAAGCGACCATTTTTATTATACGACCATTTTCAAAATCCCTTTCTTTAAATCGAGATTTCTGAAAAAAAAAATAAAAATAGATATCACTGGTATAAAAAATATTATAAATGAATCCCATGTTATTGAAACTCACCAAAATCGTCTCAATGAGACGATTCTATTGTGCTTTTACAGCATAGGATTCTTGAGAATTTGTAATTATATACTTATTCGATCAAATTAATGTTTCTATTTTTTAAACAAAATGTGTATTAAGCGACCATTTCTTTAACGACCGATTTTTGGTGGTCCCATAAGTGGTCGCTTAATACAAGTTTTATTGTTATCAATTAACGGAGTTCAGAGATTGTCACTTTTTGCGTGACGGGTCACATATATTCTTCTTTTAGTTTTCACGCGTAGATAAGACATTTTGGCCACAAAAACACGATATCGAATTTAATGATTACTTGAAAAACAAAATTGTGTTTTCGTAGGCCCTCAGCATATCGTAATATCCAAGGAGGTTATTCACAGGTCTGGAAACTTTGTGTGGAGGTACAGATAAGAGGGGGTAACTCCCGTCTAAAATCTTCATTTTTCATTGAAACCTATAATGTGGGTACTTATTTGAATTGTCTCGTCGAGACAATTCCAATGAGTGCCCACAAGATAGGGTTTGAGCAATAACGTTTGAAAAATTTGAATTTGAAATCCAAAATAACCCCTCTGTCTGTAGCTCTGTTTGTGTGGAATAAAGGAGAGCGAGAGAAATAGAGAAAGAGAAACACAGAAGAGGAGGTGGAGAAAGAGAGAAAATACCTGAAACAGTACAGTGAGGACCTAACTGTCCGTCTGTGCAAGCGCACTTGTAGCTCCCGGGGGTATTGATACAAGTTCCATTATTCTCGCAGGGGTTGTACATACACTCGTCCAGATCCAGCTCACAGTGTTTACCCACATACCCAGGCGCGCAGTAACAATGTACAGACCCGTCTGTGTCGACGTATACACCGCCATGTTGACAGGTATGGCTCGGGTCCGTGGTAGGATATGGAATTGTTACTGGTGAGTGACTGGTATCTGAAATTAAGAGATGCAGAGATCTAAATATGTGCGGAATTGAAAAAACAACAACAACAACAACAACAACAACAACAAACATTATTATACTTATCTATGGGTCAATTTGAATCTATCAATGCCTGAATCTAAAAAAAACACAAAAACAACAACAACAAAAAAATCTGACCCCACTCTAATATCCGGTTCTTTGATTCAATTTAATTCGTTGGGTTTGATTATTTTCAAGTAGTTATAGTGAAATATACATAAATGACGATCATTCTGGCACATCCTGTCATTCTATAAGAAACATATTTTCAAACCGATTTCCCACCCTCCCACTCTCTCCCTCTAAAAAATGACAAGGCAAAACTTTTCTTATTAAATATTCCTTGTGATCTCAATTGTTTTTATACTTGTCATGAGTAACATAGAGGATATTGAATGAGTGGTCATGGAATACTGAATTTATTAAACTAGTCATCTATAAACAGATAAAAACGAGGCTATGCCGAGTTTTTATCTGTTTTAGATGACGAGTTTAATAAATTCTGTATTTTATGAGCACACATTTTATATTCTATTTATAATATGACCCGAATTTTTGCGAAAAATCGTCAAAATTCATGAAATTCAACATTTCAATTTTCAGCGAAACTTTTAATGCCGCTTTTATGACGTCATTTTCGCGGTAACAAAATAGCGTTGCTATTCGCTCTGAGCTCATTTGCATATTTATTCAACGGGGTTATTTCACTCCCGCGACGTAGGTTATATTATAAAAAGGATTATTGGATCGTCGAAAATAAGTGACACCGGGTACATGCTCAGAATTCTGTCCCTAAGGTAGACCTAAATTAAAGAAAAATATGCTATTCGGGACGCATTTTTTGAAAAATAATACGAAAGTTAGAATCATACGTCACGTGCAAGTTAATTGTCTTAATATCTAAATAATATCGAAATATATAATTCTGTGAGAAAAATTATCACTTTCAAAGAATTAACCCATCTGTGAAACACATCGTCGTATGGTAAGAACATTCAAATCAGTGAATTCTTATCATTTTTACCTTTATTTGCACATGGTTGTTTGTTCCATCTAAACATGGTTATATGTACTGTGGCAGAACTTTTCTGAAATGGCGATGATTCTGCAACAATCTGAAAAAAATATTGATATTGATTAACTGACCATGAATAACGATACCTGTATTGCGAGTCTAAAGCAAATATATATATAAAAAAGGTTACAGTTTTTGTTTTAAAAAGATCAAAAGTTTATTTACACGATAGAGAAAAAACACGTTTTGATATTCCGCGTAAGGCCGGATGCTATTTCGTATGTGTAGCGATTATGAATGTAAGATTTCGATCTAAGAAAAAATGCGTTACAAAATGCTTCCTTGCCGGTTACGAATAAAATGACGATGTTTAAATATAAACAAATCGTTATCTTTTTTTTCTGATAAGCGAATTCCATAGTTGTCATAAGCATTTGTTTTTTTTCGACGCATTTTGTTGTATTCTTCTAATAAAAAGTGGTATTTTTTTCATTTTTTAAAATCATATAATACAGTAGCAGATCAGTCTGCAATTAAATAAGGTGACGTTACAAAAACTAATTTTGTCTTTTCTAAGTAAGAGTAATGCGATGAATATCACCGACATAAACGAATAGCAATCTAAACTACTTCGCAAATCTTAAGCAAATCAATATCTAGTTTTAAATAAGGGGTGCTATGTCGTTTTAAAGAGAAGAGGAGAATACTTGTTTGCTTTTGTATGCTTTCAGAAAAAGAGCCTGCAAGTGATAATTTCAACGATTTCAAACGAGCGCAAAGAAAAGCCTCTAGCCAACCTGTCCATTCGCATAGGCTGGCTAGAGTCTTCAACATGCGCTTTGTTGGTAGATAAGGTCTTTAACACCTTTTTGAGGAAGGAAGCAAACTTTCTTATTACTTTGTGTGATTTTCTAAGCTGATGAATCCTTGTACCTCACACACTTATAATTAAGATTTGGTTGATCCCTTCAATTTTCGTGCATTCTGATTGGCTGAAAAGTTAGCTTCATTCCACGATGAAATTTATTTCGGTAACAGCTATATTGAGGGCTTCCGCTCAAAATAGTGAGGAAAGAATCATGTCTTATTGGGAGAAATATTTTAACTTTTGCTGTTATATATTTAAATATAAGATATGAAGAGAGTATTTGTTGATTTCACTGAGGTATGTAACTTAAGACATAATCGCACTCATGTATGAATCCGCTTCGCGTATTCATACAAAGAGATAAGGTTTTTAAGTTTCACACCTCAATGAAATCAACAATCACTCTCTTCATCTCTTAAATGAAATTGATGGCAATGTCGCTAACAGGATAGATAGTTCTATCCCTTATTTAGTCCATACCTCGACAATAGCTTCGCCAGTACCCTGCTTCAAGCCATCAAGGAACACTGTATCTATGAGGACGAGTTGATATACCTTGGAACCAGTAAGGCCTGTAGTTAAGACGCTTAGACCTGTAACCGCTGTACCGTTCGGATAGCGAAGGCTTAAGGACACAGACCCACCTTCCCCCTGCAAGTTTTAAACTGGATTTTAACAAGACTTTCAACATAATCGCAGTTATATCACAGGGGCAGGTCCACCTGTCCGTGGTTTATGGTCGTTTTTTCACACCAGTAAAGACACATTTCATCTGAGCGACCAGCATCTTCGCTAGCCAAGGATAATTCCCACTACGTGTAGTGGGAATCGCCATTGCCTAGCGAAAATGGGCAACTAGCAGCTAATGACACTAATGCGTACTACTTATCAAACGCCCATTTTTGAATCTGTGTACATCGAAAAGCTGTATTTCATTTCCGTCTTTGCTACTTTTTGATACAAGCAATTTCATTTCCGTCTTTGCTACTTTTTGATACAAGCAATTTCATTTCCAACTTTGCTACTGTCTGATCCTAGCAATTTCATTTCCATCTTTGCTACTGTTTGATACATTCAATTTGATATCCGTCTTTGCTACTTTTTGATACAAGCAATTTTATTCACGTCTTTGCTACTTTTTGATACAAGCAATTTTATTCCCGTCTTTGCTACTGTTTGATAAAAGTACTTTCATTTCCGTCTTTGATACTGTCTGATACAAGCAATTTCATTTGCGTCTTTGCTATTGTTTGATACAAGCAATTTCATTTCCGTCTTTGCTACTGTTTGATACAAGCAATTTCATATCCGTCTTTGCTACTGTTTGAAACAAGCAAATTTATTTCCGTCTTCATTTCCGTCTTCACATTGAAAATGTAGTGACGGATGTGAAATTTCATGCGTAGTATGCAACAGGCAATATCCTCTTATATCAATTTCATCAACTGAAAATTTTCTTCTTAATTTATCACTCTAAATGTCGATTTTTGGTAATCGATAATCGATACAAATCATGTTAACAAATGTGACCCGTCGCGCGAAAAAGGGCCATCTGGGAACTCTGTAAAATGAATATTGGAAAAAAGATAGGTTCTAGAACAGGCCAACCAGAGCTCGCATTTCAAAAAATCTTTCTCAGGAAGTTAGATTGATTATTCTAGATTCAGGAAATCAGCAAAGTGCGAAAAGTTTCAACCTTAGTCAGTCTGCGCATTCCGCGCAGTCTGACAAGGGTCGACACTTTACGCACTTCCCAGACGGTCACTTTTCGCGTGACGGGTCACAAATTTAACAATGTACAGAAGATGATCCAAACAAATTCAAAGAAGATATTACATACTTCATCCTGGTCGGTTACATGTATCCCATCACTGTCTAATATATCTATTATAGAGTTTACAGCCGCATTTTCTTCTATTCCCGCCCTGTACGTCTGCTTGTCAAAAACAGGTTTGAATTCGTCCAGACCTACTATCTCAATTCTGACGTCTACTTCACTCGAATCGTTGCTGTTAACCTTATAAGCCTAAATGTTTGTAGTTAAAAAAGAGGGTGATATGTCAATAAAAAACCCAAGCTGTGTTTGTGAAATACATTTCCCAAGACACAATGGCACATCCAGAGGAGGTTGGGGGTTCCAACGACTCCCCTCTGATGCCTTATTATTTTATTGTCATTGGGGAATACAATCAAATATTGGGTTAACTAGGAATACGATCCCCCGGATTTTTGTGTGATATATCTTTTGGAGTCAGCTTCTGAAAAGAATTGAAGACTATCTTAGGCAGGGGTCAAATTCTGAAAAGAAATGAAGAGGGTCTTAGGCTGGGGTCAACTTCTGAAAAGAATAGAAGACTGCCTTAGGCAGGGGTCAACTTCTGAAAAGAATAGAAGACTGTCTTAGGCAGGGGTCAACTTCTGAAAAGAATTGAAGACCGTCTTAGGCAGTCGTCAATTCTTGTCTGAAGGTGTTTTCCAGAGGGTCATACGGACTTATCTCTGATAGTTTTAGAGTGCTGGCTACTTATTTGTGATTTTCAGACTCATAAAACATTCGTCCCCAGAACACTGTCGGCATTTGTGTGTTCGAACCCCCTTTACTACAGAAATCGTGTATCCACGATTTGGCCATTGCAATTTTCCACAAGTTTGGTCCAACTTTTAGATTACATTGACCCCGTCATATGAAAGTGACTTATACATTTTAGGATGTTTTCTGATGAGATCTGACATTATACCAATAATGAGCATTGTATCCCATATATATATGTTTGAAATATTGTGACGTGAATTCGACAATGTTAAGACGGTCAGAGGGTCTGCGATAAAAACAATATGACACAATGCACATCGACACTAAGGTAATTGAGCTGTTCAATAGAGCCTCATTTTCTGACCTTATACATTCACGGGGTACTTATGGCATTTAGTCTTAGCGTCGTTCATCATGAATCGTTAGTTTTTGAAACCATTGTTTTGAAAAAAAAATCATCGGATCAAAGTAAAAAAAATATTAGTAAAACTTTGAGTAACTTGTCCTCTTTGAAAGAATTTGCAAAGTTTAAAATTTTCTAAAACATATTTAAGCAATTGATATCATATCATTGATACGGTCTGACTTTTACGATATATTAATATGGCTGCAAGAGTAAGCAATATTTTACAAAAAAATATAGAAGAAATTTGAAAAAAAAATGACGTCATTTCGTGTATGACTGTATGACCTTTACGATATATTAAGATGGCTGAAAGGGTAAGTGATATTTTACAAAAAATATAGAAGAAATTTGAAGAAATGACGTCATTTCGTGTATTTTGCGTAATATTATCAAATTACGAATTATTGACCGTTACAACGTTGTCACTCACCCTCATGACGAGAGTACAAACGCCCGAATTTTGGGCGATGAGTTTTGATTCTCTGTCCAGAACAACTCGAGTGTATAAACTACCAGTTTTAGCACTACTGCTAAATAATTCGCCACAGTCATCTGAAACAAAAATATTACCCAATTGGGCTACATGGGACCATCTGGTTAGTATAGGGTCGATACTTTCCGCAATTTGATGATATCGTGAAAATAAAATCATCATTTTACCTCCCTATATATGAAATTTAAATATAAGTGTCTTAAAATACCGATGTTATCTGGTCTTGGCTGCGAGATATTATCATATATATTTAGAAAAAATCTGTATTACAAGACAAGAAATACAGACGTTAAACACGAAGATTTTTTTCCAAAGTGTAAAAGCAGTACATTCAACATTTTGGCCATTATGAAATATTTGAAAATACGGCATGAATATTTTGAAAATTTAGTTTGTTTGTACGTTTGGTTGTTTGTTTGTTTGTGCAAAATGAGAATTGGATACAATTAAGATGTTAAATGCCAACGTATTTTGTAACTAAATTGTGTTAGATACATTTGCAAAAAACAAAACAAAAAAAAATCCACTTTAATTACCTCTTTCTATGTTATATCTGATCTCATCTGATAGTCCTGTATCACCGTCCACTGCGGAGACTTGAAGTAACCATGTCATCTGTAATCAGAGAATTTCAAGACAAACATGTTTGATGTTTAAGGTAATGGAACCGTAATAGCCTTAGAAATTTTCGAAACTCATGATATTTCACAATGTTAACCGGGGTCTCCAAATGAAATCGTTAGGAAACCTCGATTAACACTGTTTAAGTTCATGACTGCCGAAAAGTTGCAGATCTATTAAGGGTCCGCTACTTTCAATCAGAGATGAAGACATGTCGTTTAATAACTGAATGGGTTTTAATTTTAAGAATTGCGAGGTCTTTCAGAAATTATATATCTACTTACTGTACTTTAAACAGACATTTTGCCAAGTGAGCTAGTTTAGTCCAATCAATTCTCAATATCGCATTGGATCGTAATTATATATACAATGATTGGAAAAAGGTAATGATATACATATGTAATTTTGTATATTTATTATACAGGGACCCATCCGCAACTGCGATACCGTAGAATGAGTGACTAAATAATAGCGGTTCATCTGCTACGTCAATAACGCGTATCCTTTTCTCAACTGTGACTGTCATTTGAGGGAACCCAGGGGCCCGTTTTACTAAACTTCTTACGAAAAGATTAATCGTAAGTCATAATCAAGAATCGTACCTGGTGTTTTCAGTCTTCTGTTAAATTCTGCCTTGCAATATCTCATTTGAATCGTCTTCTGAAGATGATGCATGGCAGAACTCCTTCTTTAATTGTCACTGTAGAATCAACTCCAATTTTTGACTAACGCAAAAATGATCGTAAAATGTTTAAGTAAAACGGGCCCCTGAATCGTATACCATGCAAATACTTGCGTCCATAAACTTACAATAGGAGCTTCCTCCGCAACGGTAGTACTGTAGAATGAACGAATGAATACTGGCGGCTCGTCCTGGACGTCGATAACGTGTATCCTTATCTCCGCTGTGCCCGTCAATTGAGGGGAACCTGAATCCTACAATAAAAAGACAAATTATATTTCCTAATGTCTTTTTATGCTCCCCGTATCAAAAGATCGGGGGTATATTGTTTTTTGTTTTTGTTTTTCGCCTGTCTGTTTGTCCGTTTATCTGTTTGTCTGTTTCTCTGTTTGTCTGTTTGTCCAAAGAAAAAGTTAACATTGTCCATAACTTTTGAAGTGATAGAGCTTTCATATATCAGATGATAATTGCTTGGGACAATAGCTATCTGTTGAAAATAAGCTCAAGGTTGAGGTCATTGTGGCTCTTTTTGTGCATTCTTTAAAAAGACCGGTTTGCATAAGGTTCTTCTAATGGAAAATAACGTAGAATAATGATGGTTAAATTTCATAACTTTGTTTCTCTCAACATTTGATATCAATTGAATGACTGGATCATTAAATTTAACAGTAATTGCGTTATAAGCGTCATTCAATTAGGAGGGGTCACTGTTAAATAACGAAAACCTTTCTTATTTGCATGGAAAGATATGCTGATTTTTTTTACGAATTAAAGGGAAAATATGGTTCTAAAACATATCGGAAAATAAGAAAAAATCATTTGGTAATTTCTTTACAAAAAAGGTTTTTGTGGCATTTTTACCCCGTAAAATTACAAAATTTAGTGCATTTTTAACTTTTTAAGGCAAATTGTGCAAATGCAACTGATCAAAGAGAATTTTTCTTGGCAACAGCCATTGAATGCATGTATAAGGTCTATCAAAATGTATGTGTTTAATAGCTATAAGCTGGTTCTGAGTTTATAATAGACCTAAAATGAAAATAAACGTTTTGCTGTAAAACGGCCAAAACCACTCAAGGGCAGATAACTCTAGCAAGAAAACGAGCATGGAAAGGTACCATCAAATCTCGTCGATGTTTCTAACAGAGATGCAAGTTTCTAAAAATAACCGCAATATTTATGTCATCGTTCTTAAAACATCCATGTGATAAGATTTAAAATATCATATTGGATGTTATCACACGGATATTTCTTATAGTTATAAGATAAAAAATATAATACATATTTAGTGTATAGTTTGAAAAAATATCTAATTCGATTGTGGCAGCGCCTCGGCAATTATCAATTCCCTTCACCTCGTAAGATTTTTTTTTTTCATACAAAACACTTAGTAATTATTTTACATGCGAGGGTTGATCCAAAAGTTCGTATAATGAGGTTATAAATCTACAAAAAAAGCTTACTATAAAAATAAAATTATACAGTCTTTAATACATCATCTGTGTGATAAACATGCAAAATTTTATATGCTTACATTCAATAGCGGCTGTAAAGTGTATAAATCAAGATAGAGACCCTGCATGTAGGCGGGGGAGCAAGAACGTCAAATGCGACGTCATTAGTAACACTCTTCTACATAGCCTCTGCTAACTCTTATTCCTTTCGTGCCTGATAAACCAACTTACCGAAATTATCCACATAAAATTTGGAACCAATTAGTTTACAATTTCTATATGCATGGTATTTCCAGTAAAGTTGAGATCCAGATACAGGGCCTTTATTTTGGAAAATAATGAGAATTGTTTGGTATAAGTTCGTTCGTTCAAACTCACTTACACCATTCCAAATCCTTCTACGAAGCCTGGCCCTCTTTTAATATCCAGAATAGCTTTACGAAAAATTCTCTTTTGCACTTTTTTATAAATTTTCTGAAATATCTGAAATGTTAGGGTTGGTGAATAACATAGATCACGAGAAAAAAATCGAAAAATAAACGGCATCCATATTTTGGTTTGGACGTCTTGTCATTTTTTCTCTAATTGTCTGTGTTATTAAAATATTCTGTGTCCGTAAAAGTCTCCCGACAAGCTGTAAAAAATAACCAATAATTTTCTTTTAACGTCTTATTTAATCTAGCCAAGGATTTTCAACTACAGTTTTAGAAAACTTAATTTATTTAACAGATTTACAATATTTTTTCACGCCCCCCCCCCCCCCCCCCCGCCTAAGCATACATGTGTTACTATGGTAACGCATTCGTAGGCCGCTAGAGAAAATTCTGCAAAAATAATATTATTCATGAACTCCGCAGTTTCTAAACTGCACAATCACCAAATTATATACTGAACAAGCCAGAAATGCGAAAGTTATAAACCCATTTTACGAACTTCTGGATCATCCCTCATATATAAAATACCTTTGCAAGAACATTGTAGGTAATCAGTTGGTTTGATTCATAATCGAGGGGATGTACCAGAGTTATTACACCTGTCATGTTGTCTATTTGTAAATAGTCTCCTTTTGGTGGTGATTTAATCTGGAATCAAATATACCTCTATTTTAAGACAAATATGTAAACATGCTATATAAGAGTAAATCGGATTCTCTCTCTCCCCCCTCTCTCTCTCTCCCTATCTCTCCCTCTCCCTCTCCCTCTCTCTGTCCCTGCCTCCCCCTCCCTCTCCCTCTCTCTCTCTTTCTCTCTCTCTCTTTCTCTCTCTCTCTCTCTTTCTCTCTCTCTCTCTCTTTCTCTCTCTCTCTCTCTCTCTCTCTCTCTCTCTCTCTCTTTTTCTCTCTCTCTCTCTTTTTCTCTCTCCCTCTCTGTCATCTCTCTCTCTTAACTTCTATAAGTGACTATGTTTGGCTGTAAATTGCTGTGAAATAGTGGATTATTGGATAAAAGCAACAAATCGAAAAAAGCATAAGATATATTTAACTTTTACGAAAACATTCATCCCTTGACAGTTTTGGTTGCTTTTTTAGCAGTGATCACATTTTGAGGGGTCAGTGTAACAGTATTGTAAATGCCTATAAATATTAACGCAATTCTGAATAGCCTTGTTCTTGCCCCTCGATACTTCATACTTTAATTTTGAATGGGTCTTAATGCTGCCTTTATATTTCATATGCCATCTGGCAGAAACGGTAACCTTGCAAAAGATTTGCTGACTTAACTCTCGATGACACCGTTCGGGATCTTTTATGAAGCTCGCTTACCTTCAACGAATAACTGATTTGCGCGTTGCTGCCTTGATCTGCATCGGTTGCAACAACGCGTGCCAAAATACTATTCTGAAAAGAAAATGTATCTGCTAAAACGAAACAGAGTTACAGAGTACCCACAACATAGGGTTTCCATGAGAAACAAAGATTTTAGATTTTACATCCGCTTGTCTGTACCTCTGCGCAATGTTTACGGCATCTCATAAAACAAGAAACCTTACAACAAAATCTTAGTGATTCAAGTTAAAGAATTTGCAAACGACGACTCATCATTATTATCATTATTATTATTACTATTATTATCTCTTTTGTTATTATAACTATTGTTATTTTTACTATCATTGTTGGAATAATGTTTCCCTTCTTTTTCCGGAATAAGAATTCTGTGTATAAAATGAGCCTGCGCGTGAAATTTTCAACAATTTCAAATATGCGCAAGGTAAAGACTCTGACCAGTCTGTGCATCCGCACAGTCTGACCAGAGTCTTCTCTATGCGCTTAGTAAATAGATAAGGTCTCAAAGTATCTGTAGACAATAAGGTAACTTTATATTTACAGTATAAGGCTGTCTATGCTGCCCAATGTTTACACCTCACGAACATTTCAAATTGTTGGAAATGTAACGCACAAACTCAAATAAGTAGATCGCTAATGACAAATGTTCAATCAAATCATTCATTCGGACCGGCAGAAAATTGTTGACACCGGTCCTTTCCAAACATTGTGTGGGTTTCTTTCGCAGTTGAGCCAACGTTTATTCGAAATGTAGTCGAGACCTTTTGGTGGCCCTGTTGTGATTTGTTGTATGTTTTTGTCAAACAGACAAAAGCGTTTAAGCCAAAAGCCATATCCTATGATATATACATATTTTTTTTCAAATAAAAAAAAAAAGTTTTATGGACAGTCCGGGTCATTTATATTTCTGTTAACAAGTTCTACTACATTTTGCTAACTCCTTCAGAACTCAAACTAGAATGAAGCTGAGCTCCGAATTTCATCATTTTTTTCTCAGTCCATGTGCTCTGTTACGATCGTATCATAACTTAACATGCCTTAGCAGGACGTACCAAACACCGTCACACACCGTGGCACACCGTTACTAAACGCAACAAAACGTGTCTAGTTAACCTTAGCTTGCCGTGAAGAACGAGATGAGACGTGAGACATCCGTGGCGAAATGCAACTAAACGTTAAAGAAACCGTGGCTTGCCGGGCTGCAAATAAGCTTCCCGTCTCTTCCAAGTTTCTCTGCGGTATGTTACGTGCTTTCACGGTTTGCTGCGTTCATCCCGTTTTGTCACGTTTCTCACTTCCGCCGGCATAGCCGGTGACATTTTAAAAATTTGCCCCGGCGGCCACGGCAGCCCCGTTCTGTGACGTTTGCTTATCCCGTCGCCCTGCGTTGCCCCACGTTCGTCCCGTTATAGCCACAGTTGTCTTAAACGGGGCCGCCGTGGTCACCGGGAACCTAGCGGAAACGCAGCACAACAGAGTGTAATTTTTTGCGCAACGAACCAAAAATCATCAAACAAATTAACATCGGATTTGAAGAATTAACCTACAAGTTTCGATTTATCAGGCTTTTCATATATCAGCACCTACAACAAAACGGAGAACAATAGTTTGCCTGCTTGAAAGGGGTTTTACGCCGCTTTTAACGTTATTTCAGTCATATCGCGGCGGCTGGAGCACAAGCCAACGTATTCCTAGTATTTTTCACACCAGTATGATCACAACATCCTTTTCTAGCCTCCAGCTTGTAACCAACATAGGTCTACGATTATCAATTGGTGGGAGACAAAGGATGAGTGCCGCTGTCGGAAAAACGAAGAACAAAGTGACTTTAAAATCTTTGTCTAAATAGATGAAATTCAATGAGTGGTCATGTAGGCTGCGCCGACTTTTTATCTGTTAATAGATGACGAGTTTAATAAATTCGGTATTTTATGAGCACAAATTTATATACTATTTATAATATTTCCCGAAAAATCGTCAAAATTCTTGAAATTCAACATTTCAATTTTCTGCGAAACTTATAACGCCGTTTAATTAAAACCGACTTCGTATTATGACGTCGTTAAAACGCAGTTACAACGTGATAATCTAATTTGCATAGTGTAATAAAACCCGTATAATATTTCACTCCCTCGACGTAGGTCATATTATAACTAAAGTTACAAACCTTCTTGTTTTCTGGAATTGAAAAGCTGTAAATGTACCGCTGGAATACCGGGGCATTGTCATTGGTGTCCAGTACTTGTAACTGCACAGTTTTTGTGGCTATCTGTAGAAATGGATAATAATGAGCACGTGCGTAAATTTTCAAATACACGTGCGCCAAATAAAGACTCTAGTCAGCCAGTGCATCCGCACAGCCTTCTCACTGTGCTTATAAGACAGTTCATTCTGTTTTAGTCGACGGTTCTCATGATGTCCATGGCAATTTCCTGCTGTACTCAAAGTTTTAGCAGACTGTTTAGACTAAGATCAGGCTGTACATTTAGACCGCCTGTTTTCTATCTAACCGCTGCATGGAAAACATGGTAAAATTGGTTGTAATTGTCAAAATATTGGTTTTCGTTTGAAATACAACTACAACAACAAAAACAACAAAAACAACACTATTCAAATCAGAAGGATGATTGCTGACGTACACTATCTCTAGATTTCTAGTAAGCTCGAAGTATATGCTTCACAAATGATGGAGCTTGTTTGAAATCGTACAAATTCATTAGTTTTTTTGGATGGACTTTCGAGAAATATTAGTAGATTATCACTTGATTAACTGGTGATATTACAAAAAAAAAAAAAAAAAAAAAAAAATACTCCGCTTCCGTCCACTACATAGGCGTTACTAGGAATTTTAAATTTATACGCATTTAGAAGGCAACCACCAAAGAATACATGTATATGATAAAGGCGATATTTGGCCTGTGACAAAAGATGAATGTCATCCGTCCGCTTCCGTTTTTATGATCTGAGCTTTGCTGAATTATCAAAACATCGTAACTACAGCTTACACAAGCTGTAGTTTCGATGTTATGATCATTCATATACAACATTTTCCAAAAGAGGTTTTATTTCTATTACGCACTTGCGTTATGTGCGAAATGGAAGCTACGCCCTTGCATTTCACTGTATTTGGTCTTATCCAGTAAACAAATGACGTCATGGAGTTGCCTAGCAATTAAGAGCAGAATGAGGCGCTCTTGGAGAATTTCCCTTCAAATCTGAACTTTCCCTTTTTCGCCTCTTTTTAGCATTAAAGAAATAGAATAATTGCTTGGGTTTTTTTCATTTGAAAACATCGAAATCTATTTTTTCTCGCGTAGCTTCGCCACTTGTGAAAATATAGATTTTGTCGTTCACTCAACGAAAGAGCAATCGATTTTACACTGAATAAACAATTATCCTCTATATTTTCAGTAGACTCAAGAGAATTATAGAAACATGTCTGCAAGAGTTGTCACGTGACAAAAATCTTTCGTCGAAATATTAAGGTCGATTCCATAAGTTAAAGCTCGTGAACTGTTGTAATTCTGTTAACAATTGTTAACGAATTGCAGCCTCTGGTTGATCTATGTCAGAACCAATCTCTTTTAAGCTAGCAAAGCGTCACCTTTGCTGGCTTTAGTTAACATACAACATTTTGAGGAAGTCTCAAAGTTCAAATAAGTGCAAATCGCCTCTGACAGCTTACCCACTAAATCAATGAATGCTTTCGCCATAAAAAGAAGTTCTCCCGTAATGTTGCATACCTTTGTCTGCAGTTTCACTCCCTCATACTTTACGCTCGTAAGGGCAAATCGGGCTTATGGTGAGCTGTGTGATCATAAGATATCCCTTGTACGTCGTTCGTTATCAACTCTCTTTAGTGTTTATATCGAAGGGGCGACAATTATGAATATTAGATAGTAATGATTGTCAGGTCATTTACATGAACCATATGAATTAAAATTTGCAATATTCCATATGAAAACACGAGAAAAGGATACTTGTTGATGTATTCTTTTTTTAAATTCATATGGCCATATATTTAGCGCATTTATGATGAAACTTGTTCAGTATGTTAGTCAAAATGATAAAACTTCTAAAAGAGCAAAGTTCATCTGAAAATACAAACGTAGGGACATGAAAATTTGGCTCACCCGTGATGAACAAAGACCAGAATACCATTTATAGTCAGAAATGGGGCTCAATTAGAAAATGAGAACATTTGAACAGAAAGAAGGAAAGAAAAATCTAGATTTATGAGAAATTTTCAACACTCACGGTTGTACGGTGTATTGGAATGTGGATTTCCAAGAATGTCACATGTGTGCAAAGTAATGACTTAGCTTGACCAGAATTTTCACTATGCACACTACATTGTGCGGTCACTTGGATGAACTATATTCAAACAAAAACTCATTCGAAAGAATGCTTTTTAACTCCTCGCTTTATTCTAACCCGGATTTTGTATCATGATAATTTTTTTTAAAAGGAAGATTACTTAAATATCTATGCTTTGCTAGCTATCAGTACTTTCAGTACTTTGATTTTAAATAGCAATTTTTGGAGATCCAAGTTGACCCCTAATTGCGTGATGGGTCAAATCTAAACAAGGGTTGTAGAGACCGAGGGTACAATAAAAGCCGCCAAGAAAAGTCTTCAAAGGCGAGCCAGAAAGCATGAAGAAACAGATTTTAAATCTTTCTGACACCCCGGGACTCGTTTTTCGATAGAGTCTTACCGTATTTCCACTTTTATTCACGGCATCAAATCTAAGGATGTGGATTTCCGCCATCTGAAACAAACCACATTCGAAAAACGTTACATTGACCAATGGCGGATCCAGGATTCCTGTAAAGGATGTTCGAAAATTCATACAGGGTTTTAAGGGACTTAGACTTTTGCAAGTCTGAGGCACAGAAATAAGTAACAGGACTATCTGATACCCTTTGGGAATTTCCTTCAGAAAGAATTGAAGACTGTTTTAAACAGTCTTCAATTCTTTTTTGAAGTTGATCCACAAAGTTATATTTCTATCCAACACCGTGTATAGCTTAATCCAGAGAATATTTCAGTATTTACATAAAACATAGGAGCTAGCTAAAACGAAATAGTCTAAATATACAGCGAGGACTCCGAAATTTTAGGCAGTGGTTCAAATGTAAGCCTAACTACGACGGAACCCAAATTTGTGGACGTCATATCAAATCCTTTTTTTTTTTCAGAGATTCGCTTTCTACCATTACCAAATTTCGGAAAAAGTCACTAATGTCCATACCGACAAATAATCTTTAGAATTTCGATAATGAACCATGAGTTCAAGTCGGTACCCCGAAAAAAAAATATATATACTGAACAACAAAAATAACACATCGCTTCATTTATAAGATATAACTCTTTTCAAACTATAAAGACTCGTTATATCAAAACAAACGTTCAGCAATTATTGATTTGTGTCAAAAAGGGTCGACAACGTATACATATGCATTGAGGAGTTAAATACTCATAAAGGCGACATCCCCCAAAATGAAAAATTTTGAAATTAGAGAAGGTTTCCATTGCTCAGTAAAAGTTATTTGCGCGTGAATCCATGTGCAAAATAGCACCCAAAGAATGTCTGACACGTGGATTTCTGAATTTTATCAAGACTTGGCTATCCATTAGCTGTGCGTGCTGCCTCAGTAAGACTAAAAACGTTAGGGTTTCATGCTCTTTTTGACTCTTATTGCAAGCTCGTATTTGACGTGCTAGATCTTGAGATAAGTCCAGTCGGTGAAAGATTAGACATTGGTATCACTTAAAAAGGGTGTTCGCGAAGAAAGTTCATAGTTGCATGAGCTGAATGGACCATAACATTGACTTGCTCATGGGGTGTTACATATGGCTATAGCTACTGAAGGATTAGATACCGGCCGGCTCAGATTCAAAATTTTTGTGTTTCACTGTCATCAATAGTCCACTAACACCTGAAAAACTATAACATAGAGAGTAAGATTTTCCGGTCAAATCACCTTAAAATGCTGCCTCCTGATCGTGTCAGCATCCAAAGTAAGGCACTGAGAGCTGTTTAAATCGACGTTTTTACCTTACAATAGACTAGTGATTGTCCTTCGTGACAGTTACAATGGTCCTTGATTTAATGAATCAGTTCAATATGACTATGCGCGATGGCGTTCCGAAATTCAATTTTTCCCTACCGCTAAACTCGAAGAGTTTGCTTGATCTGATAAATGTCTACGCTGTTTTTCATTACCACCTTTATTTGCTGTAATACTCGACCATCTTTATTATCGTTAGATGTACTTTATCTTATGCACGATCAGAAGACATGTTTATCACATTCAAGTGTTTCTATTCAACTGAGTATGAGTTTAGGAATAAATTTCATCACAATAGTGTACCTAGTGGTCGGCCAAACTTAAGTTATGTCATATCAGTAAATTGATCGGTTTCAGGGTAAGATTATTTGTCATTGAAAAGTGATGCTTATTTTTGTTGTTCAGTATATATTCTGTTCTCAGAAATCAAGGAGCGAAATTAAAAACAAAAGTGTCCACTTTTTTTTCAAACTCGTTCGCCTTTTCTACACCATAAACAGCAGATTGTAAGTTTTAAAACATTTTTCAAATTTATGTAAAGCTTGTTCGTGTTAAAGAAATGATATCAAAAATACATAAAAAATATTTATAATTAAACTTCGTCTTATAGCTTACTCTAGTATAGGGCTTTCGGAAACGTATATGTTTCCCAATGCGTCTTTTCAAGCACTTATATAATAATGACTATAGATGAATTTACCACCTAGCAGAATCATTAGAATGCGAAAAAACAGCCCTGCGTTCAGGATGACAAAACGATGCAAAGAATTTACCAATTATATCCCGCTTTGCACGCAAGTGCACGTGCAAAGCGGGGTATAATTGGAAAACTGTTTGCACCGTTTTCTCATCCTGAACGCAGGGCTAGGCTCAGTCCTCAAAATAAACTCTTTTTCTATCCCCGACGACTGCGCATATCCTTTACGACAAGTGTTCCCACCAAAGGGTAGATAATCGTGAACCTAAATTGGATAGCAATTGGTTAGGGGAGGACGTAACGGTACTGAGAAATACCAAGAATTTATTATAAGGTGTTCTAGCCGCCGGGATATGATTGCAAATTTGTAGAAAGCGGGGTAAACACGGCGTTAAACCAAGGATATTAAAACAAATAAAAAATATCCCTTAACCCTTGTCATGCTGAATCCGGAATATTTCTTTTTTTGGCAGATGGTACTGACAAATATCAGCCTGCACATATGTGCAGTCTGATCTAAGCTCACACCTCTTGATTTTCATTTTTTAAAACTATAAACGGTTTAAGATAATATTTATCAAATAAATATTGACTCGAAATTAGTGAATCCATTGCTAAACAGCAGTTTGATTTAAATACAATTTTGCAAAGTTTTTTAATTCAGCAAGACAGGTGATTATACCTCTCTGTCCAAACTTCTAAATAAGTTTATACTATATGTTGTTGTATTCACAGGTTTGACTGAAACCAGGGCCAAAGTCTCTCCAACGGCAACAAGAACCGCCTCAGTACCAGGTGTTCCAGAGAGTCGTATGTATCCAATGATTGAGTCTGAAAGATGGCCACTTACAGTTAGTAACATCGTGAAATTGGCATTCATCTCGATCAAAACCATTCTTATTTACTCACTCACTCCATTCATTCATTCTCAAGCCATTCTAAAACGTTCGAAAATCACTAAAATACAAGATCAAAAACTTAATTCAAAACAACAAATTCGTACTTTTTTTCTTAACTCATATTTTCTGAACACGTGGTGATTATTCTTCAATCTCATGTGATTATCGTCGAAATGCGACTACTGATTGACCTTGCAGGATCCGATATCTTTTTCAAACATTTACTCTTCTGCAGTCCTATTTATTTATTTATTTATTTATTTATTTATTTATTTATTTATTTATTTATTTATTTATTTATTTATTTATTTATATATATATATATTTATTTATTTATTTTTCATTTCGTGTTACGGTTCACATATTAATAGGCAAAATTTTAAGACAGCTACAGACCGATACTGCGTACGTGTCCGCATGATCTCAAATTTCCTTTACGGCATCAGCTGCTTTCTGAGTTAATGTTGGGAAAATTCAACAATGTCAATTAAATATATTATGTGTAGCTTATCATTTTGATTTTTCTCTCTGGTGAAAAATGAAAATGAAATTACGGTTAAAACACTTTTTTCACTAAAATCTGTAACAACACCTACCTGGGTTTGAGTTTTCTAATATTTGTAACTGTGTCGGTCCTATTATAGCTGGATCACAAGTTATGAGACCTATAAATAGAGGATATTGAATGAGTGGTCATGGAATACTGAATTTATTAAACAAGTCATCTATAAACAGATAAAAACGAGGGTGCGCCGAGTTTTTATCTGTTTAAGATGACAAGTTTAATAAATTCGGTATTTTATTAGCACAAATTGGATTTTCTATTTATGATATGACCGGGCTGTGCCGAGTTTTTATCTGTTTACGATGACGAGTTTAATAAATTCGGTATTTTATCAGCACAAATTGGATTTTCTATTTATTATTTGACCAGGCTGTGCCGAGTTTTTATCTGTTTACGATGACGAGTTTAATAAATTCGGTATTGTTTTAGCACAAACTTGAAATTCTATTTATAATATGACCCGAAATTTTGCGAAAAAAACGTCAAAATTCTTGAAATTCAACATTTCAATTTTAAGCGAAACTTATAACGCCGTTTAAAACTGACGTCACAATGAATAGACTTTGACGTCATTTTCGCGGTTTCAAAATAGCGTTGTCATCCGCTCTGAGCTCATTTACATAGTTATTCCACTAGTGTAATAACGCCCGAGTAACATAAGAAATATTCAACGAGGTTATTTTACTCCACAGGTTGTATTATAAGCAATGTTCATGAATAGCTTTGAGTTTAAACTTATTTGAATCTACGCTAAAACTATATTGCCAAAAATTTCAAATAGCGAAACGCTTGGCCTGTGTATTCATACAGTGCGCGTGTTGGTGTGCGGGGGTTGTGTTTGGGGGATGGGTTGGTGGGTTTGTCCCATTTTTGTCCGGAATATAACTTCTACATTTATGGATGAATTTCAAAATATAAAGTTTCTTATCAAAGTTTTAGACTTACCTATTCATTCAAATATAATTTAAGTTTCCACCTCTAGCATCTTAACAGTTTAGTTCTTTATTATTTGTCTTATTTATTGTTGTTGTTGTTGTTGTTGTTTTCTATACGCACAGCCTATGGATATAAACCCCCGTGACTTCATGTTCGAAAAAATGTCAAGTTATGGAAAAGCGAGACATTGAAATCATTTTGTTCCTTTTCCACAAGAATTCTTATGAAACAGTTGCTTTCGCACATACTTTTTATTGTCGTATACAATCGTATATGATCTTTTTTTTTTTCTAAAAGCTGCTCTTTCACGAATTGCCAAAATGCGATTGTTGATTTTTTTTTATTTTTTGTAAAATTTATCAGAAATTATGACTTCATCGTATACGAAACTTTACAATAATAACATTAGATGTGGTAAGGCAAGGAAAAAAGACAGATATTCCTGAATTTAGCGAAATTCCATTCTAAAAAATAAAGCAACTACTAACGCCTAAAAGAGTAGGCCTATTCGTAAATTTTGAGCAAACTATTTACGCATGCAATTCCGCTTGTTTGTCCCTTTTTATTAAAGGTCAAGGTTGAAGTATTTGTCAATTTGGAAACTTCATATCGACACATGCGAAAAATGAAACATTATACAGGATAAATAACAATTCCGTAATTTATAGTCTGGATAAAAAATAGACTGGTTTCGTCACTGACGTTGTCACTTCGAACTTTCAAGCTACTTTTTTTTAAACTGAGTTGTTGTCAGTGCCATACCCATGTGCGATTCTTAAACATCAGAAAATGCACAAATTTCCGAATCTAGGACCTTGTTTTGTATTTTTTCTATGAAGAACTGTGAAAGAGTAGATTTTAAAGATAAACCTCAAATTTTCCAAAACGCAAAAAGCTCATACTTGTTTTAACCAATATCAGAAGTACAAACAGACATGTCGCTTCTTATCTCATTTTGACAATGGCTATACGAGATTCAATTTCAAGCATTCAATATTGTTGAAGAAGCTAAATTTTATCGAAAAGGTCGCTTCTTATTATTCGATAACACGATAAAGGGTCGAATGACTCTTATTTCCATCGTGGTCCTAACTCTTTCCAGATCTTATCCTACACATTGAGAGAGAATGGGTTCTAACCACTGCTATCCATTTTTACAGGGGGACTGGGGCCCTGTCTGTAAAGTGTCCTGCCCAAATACACTACCCGCCTCCGGTGGGGCTCGAACCCGCAACCACCAGGTTACGAGTCGAGCGTGCTAACCACTCGGCCAACGAGCCATGTTCGAAAAAATGTCAAGTTATGGAAAAGCGAGACATTGAAATCATTTTGTTCCTTTTCCACAAGAATTCTTATGAAACAGTTGCTTTCGCACATACTTTTTATTGTCGTTGTATGTAAATTGCATAAACTATTATTTATTGTCTGCAAACTCTTTTCATTTGAACAAGTAATATAAATTTTGCAAAATCGGAAAAAAAACCTGTTATATACCTGTTTTAACAAATATCGTCAGTGTAAACAGGCATTGTGTTCCAATTTTCATTTTGACAATGGGTTTCTGAAAACAAAATGAAATGAACAACGTTACCATGTGCAGGGACGAAGCTTGTGGACATTAATAGGCACTCACAGATATCCGGATGCATCGTCGGAAGTGCAAAGCAACAACGGGGAAAGGCAATCTATAGCCGTGACAACGTAGCTCTTTCTCTGAACAGCTAATGGAGAAGGTTCTCCATAAGTTGTTCATAGAAATGGCTACGTTATTTTAGCTTAGCATTCGGAACCCTCGGCGATTCTACGGAATAGACCTCGGAGATAATACGGACGCAGCCATGAAAGCGCGTCATTTCGCTCGTGGGTTTATATGACGTCACAATCATCAACGATCCCGATAAGGATGACGTTGCATGAAATAAAATCAACTACCAGCCCGATTAGCTCAGTTGGTAGAGCACCGGACTTCAAAACCATTGGAATTCGGCGGCGTGGGTTCGATTCCCGGGCTGGTACACTAATAAAAACTAATTGTTTTTCGGATGAGACGTTAAACCGAGGCCCCGTGAGACGGTGCTTTACACCGAGCACGTTAAAGAACCATGGCGGATCTCAGCAGTAGTTTCGTCATGTATCCTTGCACCATCCCCCGTAACAACTAACCGTCTCCTGGGGGCGTCGCTCATATGGGCATATGCTACGGTATGTCGCGATAAATAAACGGATATACACACAAAATCAACTAAAGAATAAAAGTGGGTAGGCCTATATTAAAATTTGATGACAAAACGCAGTGTTTTACTGCGTTTTGATATCAAATTAGTATATGCCAAAAAGATCTTAACAAACTGTCATTTTCTCCAAGCGTATTTACCGATGAACCACCAGATGCTGTATAAACTCCGAGGTACTTTCCAGTTTACGGAAAAGTCCGAGCGATGTTCCGAATGAGCATTCGGAATGCCACTCGGTCAATTCTAAGGATCAACATCGGATGTACATAGACGGACTATTTCGAAAATAACGTGAAATTGCTGGAAAAACACGATGACGTAAATGGCTTTTGTCCTCGAAATTTTGAGTGAAAACATTCGACGTCGCCAACCGTTGCTCGTTTAAATCATTCATGCCTTATTTTAATATTTAAAGATTCTTAAATAACGGCTTAAGGCTAAAAAATCTTAATTTTTGAGAATACTTCGTATACAGTGTCTCAATTATACTTAAAACAATGCGAATCTCAAGATCGCGCCAGTTGTTTCGTGCTGGTTTTTTAAGTTGGAATTCGGAGCAATTCCAACTTAGATTTAACAAAACCGCAAAATGAACCCAAGATAATTTCATTTCGGGTTTTTTGAGAACACACATCACGTGAACAGGATGTGAATACACTTCGGCCTATTTTGTATATCTCAACTTGACAAAGACATACAGTTTATTTCATCAAAAGGAAATAATCCTGTACAATTACACAACTATCACTTCATGTATATTATTAACACGCTAATTCATGATTTAAACGATATTTATTGAATTTTGCGTACGAATATACTAGAATCACATGTTTACATTACTATATTTGGAAATCATGTGATGAGTCAAGTTAAATAAGGTCAGTTATTGAAAATAGCACTAGCCAATCACGTGATCTGCTTATTTGGTAATGTCGCGACCTATTTTCGTAGAATTATGTTATAGCTTCTTTTAAAGGTATAGTTTCTCTTTCTGAACGACCTTATGACACATTTAACTTATGACAAATTGTTATATTGTACATTTCTGTCTACAGTTACGAAATAAAAATCTTTAGTTTTTCAGTGAAGGTACACTTTTAACGTTAATAAATATTTTTGCAACATATTGTCGTTTGTTTTCCGTCATATCTACATGAATGTTTCATTGTCAAAGCCCAAATTTCATCAAATAAAATCCTGGCCAACACATCTTTAATGGAATTATGAATATCTTTGCCCAATTGCATTCCATCACCAAAATAACTTGCCATTTGAAAGTTCAACTTGTTTTCTTCACATTCTCGCACATCAACACGTTTAAGAGTACCATCATACAGTTAGTTACATCGTGAAATTGACTTTCATCTCAATCAAAAAAATTCTTATTCGCTCATCCAGCGCTCCATTCGTTCATTTCAAACACTCACTCAAACCATTCAAAACTCTCAAAATTACTCAATAAATAAGAGTAACTTGTACATTCAAAATGAATAAAGCATTTTAGAACCAAATCGCGATTTCACTGACATAATTGAAATTTAAAGCGTCTGATTGGTTCTTGGTGAAATATAAAGCTATTGGTGTAACTTTCATGCATTTTTTATTAAATGGAGGTTTTACATATCGCTAATTTTGTTAATCCTGAATAAAATAAGCGACATTGGATTCCCTTTCTTAAATTTCACTCAAAACTCGCTCCGCTCACTCATTCAACATCATTCCTGAATCATTCCAAAATCGTTCAACTTATCAATTTTACGATTATATTAACTATACCCCCAACTCAGAAGTAGAGGAGCACTTATTGATTTCACCATGTCTGTCTGTCAGTCCATTGGCCTTTTGCTTTCCGCTAGCTAAATGGAGAAGCAATTGACCTGCAATAATGAAACTTTACACAAATATTGCCCATGACCCAAAGATATACCTATTGTTTCGGGGCATACATGTCACGGTCATAAGTTACCTTGAACTGTTAACAGTTTCCACTCTAACTGAACAACCAATTGGCCCAAATCATAAACCTTGAAACAAATGTTGTCAATGACACAAGAAAGTGCAAAATTTTGGAGTCACGAAGGTAATTAAAAATGTAATTGATAACTGAAATGGAGCAGAAGTCATTTGAAAAATAACATAGAAACTGTTTTGAGTGTATAAGTGTCCGCCTCTGCGTCCATTACTCGGCTATATGGTCCATATCATTTTCTTCCTTTTTAGCTCACCTGATTACTACATGCTCAAGGGGAGCTTAAAGGATCATGCCGACTCCGACGTCCGTCGTGTGTCGTCAACTTTCTTAAAACTTCTTCTTCTCCTAAATCGCTGGGCCGATTTCAATAAAATTTTGACAGAATGTTCCCTGGGTGACCTTCTTCAAAAATTCTTCGCTAAATTCTGATAATCCACAAATATGGGCGTGGTAGGGCGGTGCTTATTTTGAGCCAGAAATCTTTGAACGACATCTCCTCCTTAACCACTGGGGCGATTTCAATGAAACTTTACCAGAATATTTCTGGGGTGACCCTTTTTAATAATTGTTCGTGAAATTGAGAATGGCCCATAAATATGGGCATGGCAAAGCGGGGCTTACTTTAATCCTGAAATCTTTGTACAACGTCTCTTCCTGAACCACTGGGCCCATTTCAATGAAACTTTTCCAGAATGTTCCTATGGTGACCCTTTTTAAAAATTGTTTTCAAAATTTTGATTGGCCCATAAATATTGGAGTCGCAGGGCGGGACTTATTTAAGCTCAGGACCTTTGAACGAAATCTCCTCCTGAACCACTGGGCCGATTTCAATAAAACTTTACCAGAACGTTCCTTTGGAGACCATCTTTAAAATTTGTTTGCAAAGTTTTGATTAGCCCATGAATATGTGCGTGGCAGGGCAGGGCTAATTTTCACTCTCCTCTGTAAATTGAAATTTCTTTCAACAATTAGCCATTGGGCAAATTTGAATGAAACTTTGCCAGAAAGTTTCTTGGATGAGATCCACTGGACAAATCGGATTCAGGACAGCGGATTAGGACCATTTTGGCCCTCTTGTTATCATTTTTATTCCATCAATTGAAGGCCTGTATAGCGAATCATGGGTTTAAGCGTCTCTCGTTGTTAAAATACATTGATTTATATACGCCCGTCAAAAGACGGGCGTATTATGTGATCACCTGTGGTGGGCGGGAGGCGTGAGCTTCGTAAGTGGCTTGAGGTCACCATCTCTTGAACGCATTCCAACTTATCAGTACTTTCAGTACTTTGATCTTACACTGTTTACGCCTTACAAAATGTACAATTTTGCTACATACCCATCCGCCTTATAAACATTCGAGGTCTGTTGCAGTTTACCGAAATGGCCGAGGGATGTTCAGAATGTTTAGCTTAGGTAACGTATCCTGCATGGGGGGTCTGGGGTTCTTATATGCAAATTTCCTATTTTTCTTTTTTTACATGAGTAAATATCTGTGAATTGTATGACTCTGTATAAAAAAATCCATTCTTTGCTGTTTCGCTCTGTTCCCATCGTTAGGTGCTCCAGTCGTCGCGATGTAACTGAGAGATTGTTGAAAGCGGGGAAAACCCCAACTCAAATCAAATCAAATCGCTCTATTCCATTTTGCGTCAAATACACAACCGGTTTTTTGTTTTTTTTTTTTGTTTTTGTTTTTGTTTGTTTTGTTAAAGTTGCTACGACCATATTATTGAAGACGATAGTTTATCAACCTACTTCTATATCCATAGCTTTAGTTGGAATAAGTGCTCCCAATTTTGTCTTGAAAACATATAGCTTTTACTTTATTTGAAATTCCCTCGTCAGAATTTGGTATTCTCTACTTGAAATTGGGAAAAAACACCATATTTTTCTTAAGCTGTAGTGCTTCAAATTTTGCCATCCAAAAATTAAAGTTTTCACTTTATAGGAAACTTCGTAATCAGCATTCGGTGTTCGCTTCTAGGAATAAAGAACAAACAAACATACTTTGAGTAGTTCAGAAATTTCGCCTCAGATTTTACACTTTGTTTTTATTGGTGTATAATTGACAAGTTTATATTCTGTGAGATTATAGATTTACAATTGGTCCAAATCTAAATTTTCTCTAAACGAAAATAGAGAAAAGTGATCTTTGATCACTCACTTAAATTTGTGCATCCGGATGCCAGTTCCAAAGTTCTAAGAAAACAAAACGAAACAACCAGTCTCTTTATCTCTTAAACAAAAGATACCGTGTGACACGCTACAGATGCACATGTTTATAGGATGTCGGTTCCTTAGTTCTAAGAAAACCAAGCAAAACAATCATTTTCTTTAGCCTATCTCTTAATTAAAAAAATACCGTGTGACATCCTAGAGATGCACACGTTTGTAGGATGTCAGTTCCTTAGTTCTAAGAAAACAAAACAAAACAACCATTTTCTTTATCTCTTAATGAAAAAATACCATGTGACATTCTAGAGATGCACATGTTTGTAGGATGCCAGTTCCTTAGTTCTAAGAAAACAAAACAAAACAACCATTTTCTTTATCTCTAAATGAAAAAATACCGTGTGAAACTCTAGAGGCGCACAAGTTAAAGTGAGTGATCAAATGTCAATTTTGTCTCGACAAAATTGATCTTTGATCACTCACTTGAACTTATACATCTATATGTCGTACCCAAAAGAAGAAACATTTTCAAAATTGCAATTTATTTGTAGGAATAAGTAAAGCCACATACCTCCGTTTCCAAATATAAATGCTATTCTGATGAAAGTTCGCTTACTTAAACCGGATAACAGACACTCAACTTTTAAAAACACACTTGCTCTATTAGAAAAGATCTAAATGAACTTTTCTCATCAAAACGTTTTGAATAATAGAACATGTGCATGGAGTAACAATACACTTTCGCCTAAATACGCGTGCTGAAAAATAAGTCATTTTTTCCCTTTCACTAACGCGCGTGGTTAGAATTTATTTATGTTGCATTTTAAAAATTCTTTCGTGAGAAGATAGATTGATTATTCTAGATTAAGAAAATCAGATAAGTGTGAAAAGTTTCGTTCCTAATCAGTCTGCGTAGTTTGCGCAGCCTGACTAGGGTCGTCACTTTACGCACACCTCAGATGGCCCCTTTTCTCTTTGGTCCTTGTACCATAAACAAAATTCGGTTAGAAAAAGTAAAATGCTGCTTTTTTACAGACTGTTTTTATATTAAAATAAGAGTTAGGTGGGTTGAAATGGGGTATAGCCATATACCAATTGTTCTGCTACATTACACGCGTTTACGAGCCTTTGATGACGGTACCTAAGTCACTATATTTTCAAATATGGAAAAAAAAAAACGGAAAAAAAAGAACAGCAGTGTAAGCCAATCAACTTCTACTCAGGTTATATAAAGAAAGATAATCAAGTCAGACAAAAAAGGTTAGTATATTGTAGTTACCTCCCATTACCCGTCCGCGTGGCGACCTTCACAAATCAAAATCGTAAAAAGGGGAAGAATAGTATTTCATTTCGGGAAGAATGTTTTTTATCAAATAACGCCACTTGCCACTTGTATAATTTCAAATGGTCAAGAAATAGTTTGGCACAGTTGCTGATATTTCTCTGTGTGTGTGTGTGTGTGTGTGTGTTGGTTTGTTTTGTGTGGTCAGCAAATTGAAAAAGTCAGATAGGTTTCGGGAAAAAAATAAGACACTTTTAAAATTTCAAGCTTTTACCAGACGACATTATTTGAGCCAATTTTTAAAGTCTAAGACATTGCAGACTAAGGAATATATCCAGTTTGTACAACCCTGAGTTCAGGATGTTAATTTTTTAAATTTTCAAACGCTCGCAAACGTTTGTCATCATGAACGTATGACCGGTAGTTAAGTACCAGGTGTGCTGCTGTTGTTGTTGTACTTCTTAATGTATGTCCAGGTGACTAAAGTAGTCATAATTATTAAATACTATTGCTTAGTCAAAACTCAATTCACAACAGGTGTTAGATTAAAGGCGGGTAAGCATAGAAAAAGTATTGTTAATTGTAACGAACTGTTTATGATTTTGTGGATGAATTGAATCAGATAATCTAAAATAAGCTTTGATTTTGGCTTGAAATAAAACTATTTTTGTTTCCCGTCACTTTCTAGGGATCGCCCTGAAAGTTTTGGAAGTTTCAGACTGCACAAGCGAGAATCAAAACTGTGTAAACCGTTTGCCAACATTATCCCGCTTTGCATGCTCACTTGCGTATAAAGCAGGGTATAATTTGCAAACAGTTAGTTTATCAATTTAAAATCCATCATTATTTTTCGATATTCCACCGAAAGAGCAATAAAGAAATCTATTGTGTGTTTATGTTTGTTTTTTTTTTTATTATTTTTTTTAATCTCTGGTTTATCTTAGCTTTCTTCTGCATAGAGCCAGTCCTGCGCAAAAGGTGGAAAACGTTCAAGAAACATTTTAGAACTTGAACCCATTTGCAGGTTGAGTAACATGCTTAACTGGGTACTACTATTTTAAGCATTCGCAAACGTTTTTCCCATCTTAACGCAGTACAGCCTTCACAAAGCTAAAATATCTCATGCCAGTATCCGAAGATCTTTGTAAGCGGTGTGTAAAAAAGAACACCAAAACAGCTTCGGTATAACCTTGTGAAAATGCCTTACTGTAAAGTAAAATGAAAGAATTGAATTCATTTGAGAAAAAAATTCATACACACGACAAAAGTTATCAAATATGTATAAATTCATTCAATACTGATATCATTTCAGAAGGTAGTTTTTTTAATTATCATTATCATTAAAACATGTTTGTTTGTTTTTTGTTTTGTTTTTTGATTAATTTTTAATGAAACAAAGCGCAGTTGCAAAAGTAGACTGGTGACAGTCTCTTAAATAGAGGTATATATGAAAAAAAGAAAGATAGAAAGAATGTTTCATGTCTATAAGCCTGATTGTCTATAAGCCTGATTTAAGAGTTTCAGATAAAGGAAAATTAACTAAATATATGTGTGTGGTTGGTTTGTGGTTTAAAGTGGTTATGCACCTTGTTTACTTATAAATCTAAACTCTGGGACTGAATGCCAGTCTATTGCAAAAGGTATATCGGCTCGTATTTAGTCTTACTGCTTAAATTCTACTTATTCTGCTTTAAAATGAAATACTATCGCTTCTGTTAAACGCGTGAAGTATTTTATCCCAAAATCACCATAAATCATGACAATTTCTTTCCCATCATTAGAAAGGAAATATGACTATTTTACTGAAAAGAGGAAAAAAAACGGTTTCAAAATTTATGACACTTATAACCCTTTGTTACCACTTTCTCAATTCAATTTAAGTTTTGTCATGCTAAACCCGGAATATTCCTGCTTATGCAGGAGGTATAGACAAAGATCAGTCTGCAAACATTTGCAGCCTGATCTTAGTCTTTACCACCTGATCTTACTTTTAAGGCCAGAAAAGTTTTAAGATTTTTTCAAAATAAATAAAAGTGGCTTACAATAAGTTTTCGGTACTTTCAATACTTTGATTATGATGCAATTTTGCCAAGGTTTTTATTCAGCATGACGAGGGTTAAGTTTCGTCTGGCAGAGACAAGAGTTCTGATTAGGCGAAAATATTTTCATACCAAAATGGACAGACTCTTCAGCAGGCGTATATGTTTTGCTTGCGAACATTAAAGTTCCTTAAAAGATGCAAAAATGAGTAAGTTATTTGCCTTTTTTTTGCTCGATGTCCTACAGTGTTAAAACATTTTTGAGCCTGTGCGTGAGATTTCAAACAATTTGAAATATGCGTGAAATATGCGTGAAACAACCAGCAGCCTAGCCAGAAACACAGTGGACTTAGAATTAATGATGTCTGTCTAAAGACACTGGGGACCATTGTCTATCTAAGAAGCGCAAAGTGAAGACTCTGGACAGTCTGTGCGGATGCACAGACTGGCCAGAGTGTATGCTTTGTGCAAAATTGAAATCGTTGGAAAATGTCAGACACAGGCTCTTTTTTTAAGTTTTACAAAATAGTAAGTTTCTCTTCTAAACCGTGAACCATTTCTAGCATGCCATGAATTCTGATTCTGGTTCTGATTAATTATGTGACAGCAGCTTCTACCAAACTCAGACTATGTGGCCTTGTATTTTTTACCACCACCGATCCGAACCAGATGACATCGATCTTTTGAATATCACAAGACAGATGTGATTTTGTATTTGAAAAACGGTGAAAGAAAAATCGTATATGTATGAACATTGGTCATCCTCAAAGAATGGTAGAAATCGAGCGAAAAAATGAAAGCCTTCATTTACCTTCTTCAAAGGGCTACCAAAACCTCGCAATCTTCGTTATACGAGGATCATTTAAAAGATAATGCAACCTCTTAGCTTTTTCAATATGTATTTAAACTACATATCGAAAAAGCTTCGATGTTGCATTACTTTTAATTAAATTACATATTGAAAAAGATTCGATGTTGCATTACTTTTAATTAAACGACATATTGAAAAGGCTTCGATGTCGCATTACTTTTGATTAAACTAAATGTCGAAAGGCTTCGAGGGTGCGTCACCTTTTGAACTACACATTGAACAAGCTTCGTGACTGCATTACTTTTTGAATGACGATAGTATAGCGAATATTACGAGGATTGGAAAGCCATCTTTCAATTATCCAGATTTGATATAGAGTCAAGACAAGCCGGCAAGCCGTTATTCGTATTTATCTTATAACTATACAAATATCCGTATGATAACATCCCGTATGATATTTTTTATGATATCACATAGTTATTTTTAGAACATGATATAATGTGGTTATTTTTAGAAACTTGCATTTCAGATAGAAACACCGACGAAAACAAGACGAATATAGGTTATAAGATAAATATAATACATTCTTAGTGTATTGTATGAAAAAAATATCAAACTCGGTTGTGAGAATTAATAATTGTCTCGGCATAGCCTCGACAATGATCAATTCTCCCAACCTCGTTAGATATTTTTTTTCATATAATACACTAAGTATGTATTATATAGTATATTGGCATGCATTGATTAATTGTTTAAAAGACTTTTTACTGTAAACCCGCTTCAAAACGTTAACAAACGAAAGGAGAAAATGCTTTAAATAGAATTAAACAGGTGCTGGTAAACAATAGAATAACAACTCCGTAAAATGAATATTGGAAACAGAGATTGATTCCAGCAGAGGTCAACCAATCATCGCCCTTTCCAAAGTAGAACAATTATCTAGTTTTAGAAATTATATATGTGACCCGTCACGCGAAAATGGGTCATCTGGGAACTCAGTTATATAAGTATAGGAAAAAGAGTTTTGTTCCAGTAGAGGTTGACCAGTAGTCATATTTCAAAAATACTTTCCCAGGATTGTAGATTGATCATTCTAGATTCAGAAAGTGGGCTAAGTGCGAAAAGTTTTTGCCCAAGTCAGTCTGCGCAGTTCGCGCAGATTGACTAGGGTCGACACTTTACACACAACCCAGATGGTCCCTTTTCGTATCTATAAAGTAAAGCAGAAAGTTCGCGCATTCTGTTTAGGCTCGATACTTTACGCACACCCCAGTTTTCACCTATTCATTTGACTGGTCACAAATTTAAAATGGGTGCTAACACTGAATGAGGAAATATTTGGTCCCTTTTAAGGAGATGCAACGTTTATTTTCTTGTTTTTAAGAAAATCACATAACAATAGCTACCCATAAATACCCTTCTTTTATTTGGCCACCTGCAGGCTTGCTAATCAAAAATCTTATTGAGACAGACTGGCGCCGCAATACTTACATATTTACATATATACCCAAATATGGAAAACCTTTCATCAAATAGGAAATAGATTAAATACCTACCCGATACGAAATGAAATCGAAGTTTGTCGACTTCACATTATAATTCTTTCTAAGAAGTCATGAAAAATAAAAGTTTTTTTCTTTTCTTTTTTATTATTTATCTATTTATTTATTTATTTATTTATTTATTTATTTATTTATTTATTTATTTATTTATTTATTTATTTTTAAGGGTGTCGTTATAATAATAATTATTAGTAATATATTATTATCGTAAATATAATTATTATTATTATTGTTATTAGCATTATTATTATTGTTGACATCATCATCACCATTGTCGTCTCTATCATCGTTTAACCCTTTGCTGTTTAAGCCCTGCTTTTTACGTGTCTGTGATCTTATGATTGAGAAATTATTGTGAAAAAAGAAGAAATTGCTTCTGACAAGCAATTTCTTCTTTTCCGCACTATTTTCTACCCTACTGTATGGTTATTTTTCAAATTAAATCCACTTTAAATTTTCGTCCAAATTCAAAGGTTTTGCAGACGAAAATTTAATAGAGATTTAATTTGTAAAATAACCATTCAGTAGGGTAGGAAATGGTGTGGAAAAAGAAGAAATTGCTTGTCAGAAGCAATTTCTTCTTTTTTTCACAATGTTTTCTCAATCATAAAATCACAGGCACGTAAAAAGTAGGGATTAAACAGCAAGGGGTTAATCATTCTTGCTTAAAGTTATTTTTTAAAATATTAATATAGTGAAATTTCTGAAGAGGAAATAATGGACTTATCTTACTAAACATCTTACGTACTTCTTTCTTAAGTAAAAATTAAAGCTGTTTCTACTGTAGTAACTAAATATGGATTTCTGCCATGCATCATCACAGTTGAATCGCCTTCTAAAGGTGATTACAATGAGATATTGAAAGGCAGATCCTAACAGTGAATGAAAACAATGTTTTGTTCCTGACACACGAATCGAAATTCTCTTAAGGTTCATGTAAAGTGTTTGAGACCCAATTTTAAGGGCATTCATTTGCCAAGAAAAAGCAGTATGTCCAGGAATATTATATATCAAAATGAAGCTATTTATGAGCACAAGCAGTTGAAAAACAATAGACTGTCATAACTATAGCGGTATAGCCAAAACATTGTTGAAAAGGGTCATTTTGTACAGAACAAGCAACTGCATGACTGTTGGATAAAATTGGCTCATATTTTAACAAAGTCTAGCCTAAAGTACCATCCAGGTAGTGCTACAACCATTGGTATAAAACTCAGCCCCAAAACGTAGTTATGCAAGCAATTTATTTTGACTTATTTTATAAACACATATGTCATATATGTCATTCTAAATTTGTAAACGTGTAGATCTTTTTAGGGTATGGTGTGTTATCACAACATAAATAGACATTTATTGTTTATATACCTGTAAGGTTGTTTAGCAATATCAATTTCTATTTCACAGAATGATAAATATATAGTAATATTGTAGATCATTGAATTAAAAAAACTATAATTTGAAATAAATCACAGAAAATATTTCACAATATTATGGTGTGATGTTGCACCATACCTTACATCTATTTTGAAAAGAGACCAAACCAGTTTGACAAGTATGTTGACATCATAAATGGAAATTTGTTGTTTCAAAAGAGCCTTTTGAGACTGAGTTTTATATCATCGGTTATAGCACTACCTAGATAATACTTCAGACTGTACTTTGTTAAAATACGGGGCAATTTTATGCAACCGTCATGCAGTTGCTTGTTCTGTACAAAATGACCCTTTTCCACAATGTTTTGGCTATACCGCTATAGCTATGGCGGACTTATGTTGCCTAACTGCTTGCGCTCACGAATAGCTTCATTTTGATATATAATATACCTGGACATAGTGCTTTTTCTTGGCTAATGAAGTGCCCTAAATATTGGGTCTCAAACTCTTTACATGAACCTTAAATAAGGGAAAAGACTGCCCTGCGTTCAGGATGAAAACGTTAGCGAAGCGCTTTCGATATGATACCATGCTTTGCACGTATGTGCACGTGCAAAGCTGGGTATCATCTCAAAGCGCTTGCACAGCGCTTTTACACCCTGAACACAGGGCTGGTGTTGTTCTTGCTCTTGCTGTATTACGATGCGAGCCGCCATCATTGCGCAGTTGGTGGCGCGTCGGACTATAAAAATAGAGGTCCCTGGTTCGATCCCCGACGGCGGCACCCATTCTTTCCGACATTTTGTCTCTCATTAATGAGTTGATAATCGTAGACCTTTGTGAGATAGCAGCTGGAGGCTAGGAAAGGGTGTAATGGTAGTACTTGTACGAGAAATACCAGGAATCCATTGTAAGGTAATCCAGCCGTTGCAATATAACTGAAAAATTGTTGAAAGTGGCGTAAAACTCCATTCAATCAATGTATCACGATGCGCTGCTTTTGCAATCGGAAACAAGAAACGCTGATAAGTCGTAACCAAAGAATTGCGGGACTCGGGGCCAGAGGGCTCGACATCCAAAGAAATCATATGCGGTTAAAAATTAGATCCCGCCGATAAGTCAATCTACATCTTCGGAAATCTTTAACGGTTTAAAATCTCACTTGTGGTAGACCGCAGTGATCAGCTGTGATCAGCTGTTACAATTTCGAAAAATGTTGCGGTCCTTGGACCTGCCATGTGTTCAGAATGTAAAGATGGACAAGGTATGAAAAAATAAAGTTGCTTCTACAGTAGTACATAAACATAGAATTCTGCCATGCATCACCTCACTGAAATCGTCTCCTAAAGACGATTCCAATGAGATATTACAGGGCAGAATCTAACAATGGATGAAAACATCAGGTACGATTTATGATTTTGACTTACGATTATTTTTTCGTAAGAAGTTTAGTAAAACGGGTCCCTGGTTATTTCCTGTTTATACATGAAGTGTTTAATACATAATAATTTAAATTAAACTAATGATCTTTCGCAAAGTTAACCGAGATTTCCTAATGAAATCTCGGTTAACACTTACTGTGTATCGGCTTTCCGAAATTTGTCGGAACTATTACGGCTACCCTACCTTTAGTCTTGTCTACCTAGAGTAATTCACAATTTAAAGAGAATTTCGAGGGGAAAACAGTGTTATGTTGGGCATCTCATACATTTTCAAAGTTATGACAAAACCTTTAATTGTTTTGTCCATATTGAGGAAATAAATCAGGGACATAAGGCTGCAAGCTGTAAGCATGTGGACTTAGTTAGATCTGTCTCTTTATAAAATATTTGGTAGGTATAAAAGTGTCGAATTACACGAAAAAGGGTTCATGGCGAAGTGGATTTTGTAATTCGACAAAAACTTTCGACGAAGTGGAGCATTCAAGTGCCATTCGACTAAATGCCGCGTTCCCTGAGATTTTATACTACTGGGTTTTGTTTCATTTATCCGCTTGCGGGGAGGGGGAACGGGAGAGGGCTGGAATGATTCCGTGAGTTTTTTTTTTTTTTTTTTGTTTGTTTTTTTTTTAATCTTTCAAGTAAATTCGTTTCCGCTAGATTTGGCCATAAACGTGTTTTAAGAAAGGGCTTGAAAAGCGACTAGTTCAATACAGAGAAGGTTTCCTGGTAGCACTGTAGTTGGTTGGCGTAAAAGAGGAAATTAAACAAGCACAATGGACCTTTAAAAAGTTCAAGTGTTTCATTTATAAACATCTTCTACAAATGTCAAGATTTCAGACCGCTAGAATTATCGGAAAACACTCGAAAATGTCCGAAAGCTCTCGAAACTACATCAAAAAACACCGAACGCCGTCATTTTGACTTTCAGGACCCGGATTTTTCTTCGGGGAAGCGTTAAAATACAAGAACACCTGTATCGAAAGTCTGAAACGTACTGAGAAACGTTTAAGAAATGTCGTCCCGCTTTGCACGTGGTCCCATGTGCAAAGCTGGGTACTATTTAAATCTTTTGCAAACGTTTTTGCACCATGAACGCAAGACAGATTCTGACAACCAACATGTATGTATAAAAGAGACGTTAAGGCCCTGGATTTTATACCGCTGAAAGGGATCGTGTTTTCAGGTATCATTTCCGTCTGTCCGTCCGGCTGTCTGTCCGTCCTGACATCAGTACGTCCAATTCTTGTTAACCCAACTCTTCCTTCGTGTATTGACGGATAAGCATGGAAATTAAATTGTACTTGTCTACGTGGTTGGTATTCATTTGAATAGACTCGACGAACCCACAATATAGTGTGAACTAAGCATTTTAGACCGACAATAGCCCCTCGAATAGAAATATGCTTCCAAACACCTTCAAGCCGTCATAGCGCAGTTGGTAGCGCGTCGGACTATCAATCCAGAGGTTCCAGGTTCGATCCCCGATGGCGGTACTCATTCTTTCCGACTATTTGTCTACCACCAATGGGTCGATAATCGTAGACCTATTTAGGATAGCAGCTGCAGGCTAGGAAAGAATAGAATGGTAGTATTGGTGTGAGAAATACCAGAAATCCATTGTTAGATGCTCCAGCCGCCGCGATATAACTGGAAAATGTTGAAAGCGGCGTAAAACCCCATTCAAAAAATAAAGCCAAACACCTTCACTGTTCTGCATCCTCGTGCAATGTTCTAATGCCGAAGAGCAAGAACTAAAATTAAGGGGGGGGGGGTTCGATTTTTTAAAAATGCAAATATTCCATTTGCACTTGCACAGACCCGACGAATACCCCCAATAAGGGTTTCGTTAAGCTGTGATATATAATTCTGTACAAGACATTTCCAATCCTTTTTTGTGTGCAACGTGAAGACTCAAATCAGCCTGTGCATCCGTAGGTACACTTTAGCTCAGAACAAGGTCATATATGTGACTCGTCACGCGAAAAGGGACCATCTGGGAACTCTGTACAATAAATATTTGAAAAAGAGAATGGGTCCAGCATAGATCAACCAGAGGTCGCAGTTCAAAAATTCTTTCACAGAAAGGTAGGTTGATTCTAGATTTACAAAATAAGCAAGGTGCGAAAAGTATCGACCCAAGTCAGTCTGAGCAATCCGCGCAGTCTGACTAGGATCGATATTTTACGCACAACCCAGTTGACCCTTTTCGCGTGACAGGTCACATATTTTATGCACTTTAGTGCTGTTTAGGCTACCGATTCCCTGGAAATCACGCACACATATATTTGCTGGAAATGCCACTCACAGGTTCATATTTTGTTCCTCTTTTATCTGTACTATTTAAAACAGTTACGCATCGGACTCAGGTCAATCTAAAGGTCCCGGGTTCGATCCCCGACGGCGGCATTCATTCTTTCCGACTATTTGTCTCTCACCAATGAGCTGATAATCGTAGACCTATGACGGTGAGATAGCAGCTTGATGCTGGGAAAGGATGTAATGATAGTACTGGTGAGAGAAATACCAGGAATCCATTGTTAGAGGCTCCAGCCGCCACGATAAAACTGAAAAAATGTTGAAAGCGGCGTTAAACTCCATTCAATCAATCTACTATTTAAAACATTGAATGTGCTATATCCTCGAACAATGTTCTGATACCTCAAGGGAGAAAGGCGGTTGAAATTCCTCGTACCAGATGTGAGGGATATTGCACACATCCGAGTTAGTCGCATCAATAGTTTTAGTCCAAATTTGTCTTTTGATTGAGAGAAAATTATCATCTGCTTCCGTCCAAAAGGGCGGCCATTTTTCGTCACCCAGGCCTTCTGTTCATCACCGATACCAAACCCTTATCTGAACTACGTCGAGAATCGTTTACTGCCCAGATATTTATTAACTCGTGCAATTTTGAAATTATTGTTTTGTCGAATGGGTTCCACTTTTCCGTAACTTAATCCATCATAAATGTAGCAATTAAACTTCCATCATTTGTTTTTATTCTTTTCATTTTTTCATAAATAGGGCAAGGTTTCTGCATTGCTCTTAAAACAAATTATCAATTTTGATTCTATTTGCTTCGAATAGATTTCATTCGATTCCAACTGACGCCTTTTCAAATATGCTCTTTTTTGTTTGTTCTCTTCTGTTTATTTATATGTCAAGATTTATTTCAATTATAAAACAACTTAGTTATTGATATAGTATTTAGTATATTTTTATCGTTACTGATATGAGCTCTATTCTTTTCAAATATCACATACTCTTCGAATCTATGAAGTAAGTCGTCTGTTGGCGAAAAACAACCTCGTAACTTCAGCTTGTTTCAAGCTGAAGTAAAGATGTTTTTGTCGCCCAACAACGAATCGTTTTCTTCTTGCAGACGACGTTTCAAACAGCAGACGACTGTAACAGACGATCAGCAGATTGTCGGATATTACGGGGACAGCTGGACCATGCGGCACAGAGGGGCCATGGGGACAGATGATGGGAGTAAGGGACCGGCTGTCCCACCCCGATTTTATGGGATTGGTGAATAAGGGTCACGAAGCATTCTCCGAAAAGTGAATTATACTTCTAGTGTCATATGGTCCGATTTGGCCAACCTCGCCAGGAAGCCCATGGTTTATAGCCAGACACATGTACGTTTATTAGACCGTCAATCTTGGTAACGTGCGTTCAAATCACTTCGAACAATTTTCATCCGACATTTGACAAAAGTCTGGTATTGTGACCAGCGTCATTTGTCTCTCTCCTACCGATGGTCAAATGATAAAAAGTACGCCTAAGCCGGTGGATCGGATAAGATGTTGGGTTTGAACTCGGGTGTGAGAAACGACATCCAAACCTTTCTTCATTACACACTTGTAAAACAAACATTCAAGATGCAACCTACAATTAAAAGTTGTGTTGAAATTTTGCTGGAATTAATTCTTGCACGGAGATAAACTTTAAGTCATGAGTCTGCAACCAGACCCCTGTATCTGAAATAGAATTTGCCGTTAGGTAATTTCACTTTTTTGTTGTTGTTGTTGTTTTTGAGAAGCATTGCAGAAGTGTCCTGTCATGGTCTATGAACTAACCATTGCAAAAGTATTCTCTTTCATTTAAGATAGATTGAAACCCAAAAAAGGTGATTTTATTTCCCAATATGCACATATATGTATCGTCTGAACCTTGTCTATACCTCCACCAAAGCAGGAATATTCAGGGTTCGGCATGACGATGATTACATACAAGGAATGCGTTTTATTTCTGTGACTATTGCTTGATGGACATAGATTATTCTTTGCATTTATGCGCGTGACTACTTTCACGAAACTGTTTTCCATTTTACTTGAAATTGTAGCTCATTAATAAGCTTTAGTCAATAAGGCTATCTTCTTGTTTTGTCATTGTTGTTGATTGATTGAACCTAATGATTGTGGCTGTGCTAACATAGAATACTATCATTTAATAATGATGCTTATTCTAAATACATTTTCTGGAATTGACGTCATGTTCGAAATAATATTGGTTCGCCGCACCCAATTGGTCATCTGCAGCCATCTTCTTGTTGAAAGACACCTATGACCGTATTTTAGGGGGAATCTCCAAACTTTAGAAATCTGCATGTCTTCATCACACGAGGAGATTTTTTTTATCGGCACCGGTCGGATTGCGTCATTTTGCTGCTTGAGTAGTGTCATAATGACGCCTGTCCTTACTTTATAATATCGATTGGTAAAAGCAAAACTACTAATCATTATAGGCAGTTACAATAGTTTTGCATCGACCAATCGATTTGGCCTTTTCCAGATTACACCTTTGTGTATTACCAAACTTCGTGGCCGATATAACCGAGGTACATCACCCAAGTGGCCATCTGCAGCCATCTGGAAATGTTGACCTTCACACCTGTAGTCGTATTGTAGTGGAGTGGGGTCACAAATTTGGGGAAAATCTACATGTCTACATCACACGAGGATTTTTTTATCGGCAATGGCCGGATAACATATTTTGCTGCTTGAATGATGCCATGATGGCGCCTGACCTTATTTCATTATGTCGATTGGTCGACGCAAACCTATTGTAAGTGCCTATGAATAAGGCACTTTCAATAGTTTTGCACCGACCTATCGAATAGGTCTCTTCCAGGTTACACTTTTGTGTATTACCAAACGTCATGGTCGATATAACCAAGGTACATCACCCAAGTGGACATCTGCAGCCATCTGGACATGTTGACCTTCACATTGATAGACACCTGTAGCCGCTTTTGTAAGGATAACACAAAACTAAGGAAATCTGATTTTTGATGGATCTATACCTACCACTTATGGTCAGGTGGCCCGCTTTGAACATCTGTGTCTATCCTCGGTTTATTACCTTATTTGGTGAAACGCTCGATTACATCAAACGCTGGTTTAAACTTTAAAGATCTCAAATTTTATGTAGCAAAGTATACTCAGTCATTTTCATTCATTCATTCATTCTTTCATTCATTCATTCTTTCTTTCTTTCTTTCTTTCTCTCTTTCTTTCTTTAATGTTTATTACAATTACTTTAGGTTATTTTTCTGTATTTCTTCAAAAACTTCTATACTGACTGACTACTTCTTGTAATTTTAATAATAATTAACCCATATGACAAAATCGTATGAAGAAGCATTTGCCTATGGATTATTTTCTTGAAAAAGAAAGAAAAAGAAAGAACACTCGTTGTTCATCCGAAGACCAGACCGATTTTAGTCCTGTAAAGAAATTTAAAAATCGTGCCATTTAATTTCGTGTCAATAGTACAGAAATGAGTGTTTTTGTATAGACAATAATAGGAGAGTACAAACCGATTCGTCCACACTTGTCAAGACATCAAACGCTCTATTACCTCCGTCACCAAAATCACAATTGTTGGTAGTAATTTGATAGGACAGGGCTGTTTAATGATTGAAAATTGACAGATTATGCCGCGACCCTTGTCACGGTTCGAGCTATCACTCGAATTGACAGGCAGAACATGAGCTTCGCGTAGACCTTTCAGCAGACAGTGGAAAGTGACATGTTTTTAAATATTAATATTTATATAGGTGGGTTAGAATGACATCAGATCTAACACAGAATGGAACTTGCAAATTATATTATATTGGCAAAGGTCTCATTCGATGATATGCCTAACACTTAAAATTCAGGAGAAGACATCTAAAATTAAACTACTATTTCATGTTCCCTTATTGTCCCGGAAACCAGAAAGGTTGCATACGGCTTTCTAAAAATTCGACATTTTTTGTAGAAATTGACCTATTAAAAGATCCATTTCTGGCAAGTTTATTCAAGATATGATTACTGGTACATGGGCATGCTTTTTAAGGGAATTCGCATGTAATGCAAAGGGTCATATTGGTGACGTTTGTGATTGCTGGTGAAAGTAGCTGGGTGATCGTGATATGATCCTTGTGGTGGTGTTTGCTATATTGCTGTTGATGGTGTTTGTCATTGGTAGGCAAAATGTTATGTAGGCGACGGTTATGGTTGCTGGTGAAAGTAGCTAAGTGGTTGTGATATGATCCTTGTAATGGTGTTTGTTATATTGCTGTTGATGGTGTTTGTCATTGGTAGCCAAAAGGTTATGTAGGCGACAGTTATGGTGGCTAGCGATGGTATCTGAGAGTGTTTGTGTTAAATCCTGGTGGAGGTGCTTGTTATATTGCTGGTGATGGTATTTGTCATTGGTACCCAAAAGGTTTGGTAGGTGACGATTATGGTGGCTAGTGATGGTATCTGAGAGTGTTTGTGTTATGATCCTTGTGACGGTGTTTCTTATATTGCTGTTGATGGTGTTTGTCATTGGTAGCCAAAGGGTTTTGTAACTGACGGTTATGGTGGCTGGTGATAGGGTGTTTGTGTTGTGTTATGTATGTGGCGACAATGTTTGTAAGCGGTGGTCGAAAGGCTACGCACGATTGTAGTGGCTGGTGACGTAAGTGATGGTCGGGGATTTTGAGTTCTGTTGTTGGCAATGGCGTTGCCGTCGCTTATCGATGGTTGAAAAGTGTTTTATTGACGGCATTAGTGTTCGATTTTGTTGGAAACAGTTGTGGGTTGTTGATAGGGATGGTAGCCGATGATGGTAATATTAATTTTGTTGTAGGAGTTGGGTTGGTCTGCCTTTGTAAATACGCTAATTTGGTATATGTGGTGGTGAACGGTGATGGTTGTTTTGACTACTTCGTGGCAAAAGTGGTGGTCGAATTTTGGTATTTGGTATTTTGGTAATGTAAGGATGTTGGTTAGTCGATGATACAAAAATAAAAGTGTTTTGTAAGTGGCAAAGCTGGTGGTCGGCTTTTTTGTTTTATTGATAAGGGATGTGCTGGCCGTGGATGGATTTTCTGCTGTTGGAATGTTTAAAGAACTATTGATTTGAATTTGACATTGGTGTTAATCTATGTTTGTCGAATGTTTGGGGACAATGAAGTTGCAAGGTGATGGGAGTACGTTCGGCAATTGTGCTTGTCTGTGAAGATGGTAATAATTTCTGTTGCTGGCAGGTTGTTGACCTCCCTGTATGGCCGATGGGGGTGGGGGGTGTAGAGACGGCTTTGGCTAGCCATACGGTTTTACTTGTGACAGTGGCGTTGGTATCCTTGCTTGTTTGTTTGTCTGAATGAGATTTTACGCCGCTTTCAGAATTTTTCAGTTATATCGCGGCGGCTGGAGCTCCTAACAATGGATTCCTGGTATTTCTCACACCAGTACTGCCATCACATACTTTCCTAGCCTCCAGCTGCTGTCTCACATAAGTCTACAATTATCAACCCATTGATGAGAGACAAATAATAAGAAAAAATGAGTGCCGCCGTTAGGGATCGAACCCAGGGCCTCTAGATTGAAAGTCCGACGCGCTATGTTGTTATCCTACTAACACAACAATCACAAGCAAAACTCCTCGGCCAATGGTAGGCGATCGAAAAACTACTTTGTCAGTTATTGGGTAATAAGCCAGTAAATGGCATAATTGTTTTGTTGGTGACATTGTGTTTGTCAGTTTTGTTAGTTGGTGTTGAAAGAAGTATCCTGCTAACACCACAATCACAAGCAAAACTCTTCGGCCAATGATGATGATGGCAAAACTACATTGTCAGTTATTGGGGTATAGCGCGGTTGTATTGACTCGAATTTCAAAATAACACGTGGGTTGTATGCAAAGAAAAGACGGGAAATTGAGAAAACTTTCTGGTTGTTTAAAGAAACTCCGATATGTATATATGATTTCCAGAGAGCGCAAAGAAAAACTCTGCAAGTCTAGAACGCTTGGTCACTGTCGATATAAACACCGATTATGCTGATTAATTACACTGATATTTAAGCAGCGTTATTGCATGACTCTGGTCAGACTGTATGGATGATCAGACCACTAATCTCAGTCTTTAAGCGGAGCACAAGAGAAAATGATGGGAAGTGGTAAGCATAGACTCAGAAGTACAACGCAGTTAGTTAATAATCACCAAATATGGGTACGACAATTCGTTTAATTGAGAAAATATTTACACCTTCAAACATTCCCAGTAATGTTTAAAATGCAAATCATCTCCTGGGGAGGTTTTATGCACGCAAGCTACTAAAAGTAATTGTTTGAACAAATTTATGCGGCAATTCTAATTGGAAAAATCCTGCTTAATTATCCAACTGGAGTCGAAATTTATTCTATTTTTGAAATTTATTACTTCGGTTATTGAAATCTATTTTACGGGATTAAAGACTTGCATTTGAGAGGAAAATTTATACCGAAACTCATTGTGGCAATTCAATCTAAAAAGGAAATCTTTTCTGAAAAAGAGATTGGCGGCTATAGCGGATCCAGAGGGGGCTCGGGGGTTTCGAACGAACCCCTCTGTATTTAAATTATTCCATTGTAGTGGACAAATTCAACCATAACTTTGCAACACAAGAAAAACACCCCCTTTTGTAATGTTTGAATCACAGGAACATGAAATTCCAGTAATAAAAGATATACAATGTAAAGAGTTTGACCAATTAGCCCCATAGTATCCCTATCTATATATATAGAGATAGGGATACTATGGAACCGTAATTACTCGAATTCTAGGCCGACATCATCCTATATAACACCCTATATAGAAACCCTGGATCCGCCATTTTTGGCCCTAGCAGAACCTAAATAGAGATCGCATATCAATGAGAGATTTATACAAAATAATATGTTTGTGTTTTGAACATTTATGTTGTCATGTCGAGGTCGGAAGAATTGTCACGACGAGGCTTTGCAGAGTCATGATAATTTCTCAAAGCCGAATTTAGTTTAAAAAATATACTAATTTATTATCTTATTAATCATACAATCATTTTCATGGCTTAGAATTTTATAAACCTTTATACTAAAAGAAAGTTGGGAGAAGGAGGTTCTTGTTAAGATCATAAATATGCAAATTGTTTCTTAGAAAAGCATATTAACCCATTTCATTACGGTCCCTTTTTTAAATTAAACCAGACTAAACAAGACGAAAGATTTTGTCGGATGCTATAACGTAGTTTATGGAAAACACAATATTTTGCCGCGAACTAAGAACATAAAAGTAACTAAATTTTCCGTTTGATTTTGTTTTATTTTCATATAACATTTCGGGGCATCATTAAAATGAGGTAGTTGACATTTATTATATTTCTGATAAATCGTAAAGTATCTTAAGGGATTTACGCTAGGGCATGTGACCTTAGTTTTAACAAGGCGACATTTTGTTCTGATGTTTGGAAAAAAGCAACGAACAAGATTCGCTTGTAAAAATGCCGTAAGATCGATTGAAAGAATCTGTATAGCTTACATTTAACTTTATCTTCGAATGGCTTTCACAAAACGAGGGGAGAAGCCTCAACTTGAAGTCATATGTAAAAGAAATGATTTCCTACTTTGTCCTGTAATCTAAATCTAATTATATTTCCAAAGTGAAGATTTACTACATTTAATTTCAGTAAAGCACATAATTTCGCCCTTTAATGGATTCGTTATTTTTTATATTTTTTTCAATTCTGTTGGTAGCATTTTTATACATACATCTTTTTTCCCCAGAAATAAAAGATTTTGCATACATAGAGGTATGTTTGCACGAAAAGCTCTTAAACGCGAGCACGAACACCTTGCTTTGCGAATAAAAAATCTATGAAAGTGGCGTTGACTTGCTAGCTTATATATATGTTATAGGTTATCCATTCTAAATGCGGCTTTGCACGTGTAAAACACCGAACTTTTACTATAATGTTATCAAACAACATGTTTATCGACTGATATGAATGAGGCAACGTGGCTTGGTGAAAAAAGAAAATGATAAAAACCGTAAAATGATAAAATAAGGGTAGAAAATAATAAGCTTAAGGCGGATATATACTTCAAGTTGAATTTTATCGGTGTTAAACCCACGTGGGGACTTGCTTTACGTTGTGTACAGGTGGGCTTCAGACAGACTGGCGTCTAACATGTCTCAAAGTTTTCCCTTCTCACTGCGCGATTCTCGCCGTAATTCGCTTCAAAATCGTTCAAAATCATTGAATTTTCGTCGATTTTTTGCAATGTTTCTCTGTATAACATGTGAAACAGCGTTGTAGCAGACTAAACTGCTCTTATAGAGCAGTTTAACCCGTTACAACGCTGTTTTTATCGACAATTTATGTATCGGAATGTGGCGATAGACGGTGTTGCTTTTTACGATAAGAGTATTCGCTACAGGTAAATATTACGATTCAAGGTTCACACGTTTCGGTTGGAGAATGCGGACCAAAAAAGTAATCTTTTCCGACAATATTGTTATTAATCAAGATAATAAATACCACAGCATTAATTTACCGGTTTCTGCTCCTTTGTAAACAGGTGCATGGTGGCAGCGGGACTGTGTACGCTATTTATTTCTCGCCATTTCTTCGCTAAGTCCTTATGGACACTTCATTTATTTATTGAATTGATGGTGAGAATGTCATGTTTAATAATTATTATCATCATTTTAAATAATAGTAATAATGGTGATGATGATAACAACGATAATAATCATAATGATGATAATAATAATAATAAAAAAAATATTTTATATATTTATAATTATCAATTTAAAACAGAATTTCAGTTATGAAAAGTTAAAAAGCATTCGTTTGGTGGGAGATTTAGAAAAAAAAAGATAGCAGTCAAGGAATACTTTTATATATATATATATAAGTAGAAATCGCTTTTTTAAGACGTCGATTGGTTTAAACCTATTTATTTTACATCGATTGAGAAACAAGTTCTTACAACTTAGATTAATCTCTCGCGATTCTGCTTCCTTGAAAATTCACCAGTACTCGCGCCGAATGTGTTGGCCAATTTAAGAACTAAGATCGATAGCCGCTCCCGGCAATCGAACTCAGGACCTTTTCGCCGACGCTCTACCTCTAGACCAAGGACTCCACATACAAATGTACTGTAGGCACAAGTCACAATACCGTATTCGAGTTATGATATTTTGTGCGTGTTTGCCTTGTTAGGCTTTTTTTTTACATATCGAATCGTGTTCAATAAATAGAAAAAAACTTAGAATTTAAAACTAATGACCACTACATTCTAAATGTTTTAAGTATCATAAATTTCTAAACATATTTAAAGTAAAACATAGGAAATCCGAAACATATATTTTTTTAATTGATCCGTCATGCGATAAAGGGCCCATTTTGGAAACCCGCAATAAATAATAATAATGATAATAATAAAAACAAAAACTGAAAACGAGACAGAATTCGACAAAGGGCCACATAAAAATCGGGTGTCCAAGTAGGTCCCTAATAGCAAGACGCGTCTCATTTATTTAATTCATTACAATTACGACATTCACGAACTATTATTATTGATTTGTCATCTTGTAGCCACCCTTAAATGTGTTAGGGGGTTGTTCTAAGAATTTAAATGGCATTCAATCCCTTGATTTCAGAAATATACGCCAACGTTTTCCACTGTCTTCAATTCTAGGTCATTTTCAAGAGGTTTATATAAAATAGTGAAAGATAGAAATCATGTTCAATGTCTATAAGCCTGGTATAAGAGCATAATTTGCACAAAATACATACAGAATTATCCCCCTTGATAGTGAAGGTTGCTCTTTTGATGGTGAACATGTTTACCAAGTTACAAGTTAATGCCTTCGAAGTCTTCGCACTACGAAGACGACAACGGCGACAACGACGAAGACGCCAACCCTATAGCAATACCCCGGGTTCTCTCTGAAAACAGCCGAGCTAAAAACCGTCATTTATCTGCAAAAGAAAAGGCCAAGGACATTAAACTAACAGCAAATTGTTAGAGGGCGGTACTATTCAAGCTGTATTTACGACGTTTCAGTCGCCCATTTGACAAACATATTTCAAGAAAACTGGCGATAAATTTCGGAGTTCATCCGTCATCTTATTATAAATGAGTCTTTTGATTGGTCAATCGATTTTTTGAATGACAGCAGCGATCTGTAAATTGCGAAAGACTCATTCGGAACACCACTCGGCCAATCTCACGATCAACCTCGGATGTACGTAGACGGACTATTTCTAAAAATTACGGGAAACCCTTGGAAAAACTCGATGGCGTCATTTAGACTGGCGTTAGCCCTCGAAACTGTGAGTAAAACATTCGACGTCGCCAACGCTACTCGTTTAAGTCACTGACGTGAAACAATCGTATCCTTATATAAATATCTTAAGAATCTTAAAAAACGGCTGATTTTTTTTTTATTTTTTTTTTTTCAGAACGATTCGTCATTCTCAAAAATTAAGATTTTTCAGCCGTTATTTACTGTAAAAGATATAAATCTACAGTACTAATTTTTCTTACACTGTTTCCGCCTAACAAAATGCACGATTTTGTTACATACCCACCCGCCTTACATACATCCGAGTCCTGTTGCAGTTTACGGAAATGGCCGAGTGATGTTCCGAATGGCGAAAGACTAAGAGACGACATTGCGCAAACTGGTCAGGATAACATATCTTTACGTCGCTATTTTGATGATAATTTGACATTTTTTCGGGGACATTCCTTATTGAAGGCCTGTCACTTTAAAATGTTTTTTATGACGTATTTTTACACCTGTGAGTCCAAATAAACAGCTGTCCTTCTCCTTTTACCTTATATAGTCATAAACTAATGAATTTGAGCGAATACTTAGTTTGTTGATTAACATTTTAATTCAGATTTTCATGATAGGGAGCCTTTCGATGATGAGGCTGTTGTTGCTACAAAGTCAGAACAGTCCTACCTTTATGATGTCAAACCGGTGCAAACTTTCTGTGCAAATTTTACCCACTTTGCACGCGCACTTACGTGCAAAGAGGGTTAAATTTGCAACAAGTTTGTGTCGTTTTGTCATCCGGTATCAGCCAAATCAGATATCGCGAAGTGCACAAAATAACCAGAGGCCAAATTCTCCATTTGTACCGCGGGCAATTGTTTCCTGGTTTGATTTTTTGCAATATAGGATATCATGAAATAGTACTGTTATTTTACAATAACGTATTCGACCTAAGTCCGTTAATGAAATAATTGCCCGTGGTTCGTACGTATCCACAAAAGCAATCGACCAAATTCTCGATACTACAACTTTCAGCAACCAAAAAAATTCTAGATTTTTTGGGGGGGTTGGGGTGGGTGTTACTACACAATGGTGGTTTTAGGATTTCTGCCCAGGAGGGTTCGAATTAATATACTAGGGGGTTCGTTTTCTTATCATTTCACAATTAACATTGAATTTCCGCATTAAAAAAGGCTACAGATGGGGGTGTTAAGTTTTTTACCCCTCGAATTCTCTCTAGATCTGCCACTGCTACAGCATAATAAAGCTCCAAGAAGCTTTATAAGAAAACATCGGAGAGCGGCATAAATGTCGCATTTAAAGCTATAATCGATATATCAAGGGGGTCGAGCATTTCTTTTGTAAGTGCCTATAAATATATAGGCGCTTACAAAAGTATTGCGCTGACCCCTCAATACGCTTCATCAATGCAGTTTTAAAGCGAGAAACGAGATCATTTAGGTAAGGCAACAAGGGTGCCAGTCTAAGTAACACCTGTGCAAGAACTCACAACAGAAAATTCCCATGGGGCCGGGGTCAAGGGAGTCGGGAGTAATTGATATGTGAAAGGGTCAATTCGATATGGGGTCAGATAAGATATCCCCGGGGTCGCCAGGTGCTCAGCATCACTTTTTCTTTCATCCTTCCCTATCTTACCTTGCATGTGCCTTAAGAATCGGATGAAGATCCAATCTGTATCGCATGGTATTAATCATTACGCACGATACGTACATGCGTAATATTCCTTGTAACCTTGCGTTAAAAATCTTAACTGTCAGAAAATTCAGGGGTTCGTATTCCTTGCCGTTTACTAATATGTTTATCAATATAGGAAAAGAAAATGCCAATGTCGCTTATTTAAAGCGTTGTATCTATTAGTTTTGGTAGCCAAAATACGGTATAATATATGAAGTAACATATAAAGTAGGTTAGATAAAAAAAAAATGGTGCTCATTATGAAGGTATCTGCATAAATCCAGCAGAATTTAAAAATTATATCTTATTAGTTCATATCATAATGCCAATTCAATCAGTATTTTTCTAGAATGTATTAGTAAAAGGTAGGCATTGTAAGCTTGAATCAAGCTGCGCGTATTTACAGGTTGGTCCAAGTCTATACTATCTTACAAAGCTTTGTACTCATCAGGGCCCGAAGTTATAAAACTTTTCTCAGGCTCAACTGAGAATTTGCTTAAATTCAAAATTCAAATACATATAAAAATAAAAGATAATTTTAGTAAGTTGTTATTTATAACAACTTATCAATATTTTCTTTTATGTTAATACAGTAAATTGTGTATTAAAACAGTATAACGGCTTTTATCTCAAATTGAAATTTGAGAAAATTTGGAATTGAGAATGAGAAAAGTTTTATAACTTCGGGCCCTGGTATATACCGTAAATATCATTAAAAGAATGGTTGTACGATTTCTTTTTCGCATACACGCACCAGTTTTAAATGCTCTTAAGTACCACAAAATATCGAATGCCCGAATTTTTACATCAATGAAAATCTGTACCATTGGCAGATAACAAGGGCTCGTCAAATCATTCAAAACCACGTTAAGATAACAATTAAAGACAAACTAAACCCATTGATTGATGGAGCAAAGGGCACTCAATGATAACAGATTAGATAATTTGGCCCATTATCTTGATAAGCCTGAAATTTATGTTAACATTTGATTTCTTGACCCTTGTCGTGTTTCAACGGGGTATTGCTTGATCAAAAGAGGGTATTTTTTACTTTGGATCATGGACATTTAACCAAAATGCATTTTTATAATCCTGAGAATCTAGTTTGGTTAGAAATAACCGTATTATCGACCACCATATCTGATTCTTTGGGGCGTTTTATGAGTTCAATCGACATATTTGCCGTTTGTCGTTCACGTTTTGAACGCGAAAAAGGTATATCAAGGTGGCCGTAAAATCTAGATGACCATTGAACACGTGGTCTGGCATTCGAAATAAACACTCAAATGACCTAGGATTACTACAGATTGATTCTGATTATCGAATAGTCCCTGACCGTGAAAGTAAGACAAGGTTCATCAGTCTTTTCATTTACCCCTTTTCATCATAGTGATAGTATTAAAATATCCACAGAATGGTAAAGGTTGTGGATTGTTGTTATTGTTGTCGACTGCTACGGCGACGTTGTTGTTCTTTTGTTTTTGTGTTGGAGAGTGCGTAAGCTGACCTTTATCGACACTATTATTCTTCTTTTAGTATAGTAAATGTTTACTCGCCTTAACCATATATTTTTGCTCTCATAAAAATCATCTAAGAGACTAATACCATCTTCGGGGGGGGGGGGGGGGGTCCATTTTTTTCGAGATTTGTTCTGCGGTTCTCGATTACGGTCACCTTTTCACTCGACGGATCAAATTTAATAAATAGAGGATATTGAATGAGTGGTCATTGAATACTGAATTTATTAAACGAGTCATCTATAAACAGATAAAAACGAGGCTGCGCCGAGTTTTTATCTGTTTTAGATGACTCGTTTAATAAATTCTGTATTTTATGAGCACAAATTTTATATTCTGTTTATAATATGACCCAAAATCGTCAAAATTCTTGAAATTCAACGTTTCCATTTTCCGCGAAACTTATAACGCCGTCACAAAACATAGATTATGACCTCATTTTCGCGGTTACAAAATAACGTTGCTATTCGCTCTGAGCTCATTTGCATAATTATTCCACTTGTGTAATAACACCCGTGTAGTATCAAAAATATTCAACGGGTTTTTTTCACTCCCGCGATGTCGGTCATATTCTAATCTAATTAATAAGTATATCGTTGCAAATTAAAGCATACTTCCAGTACCATCCGGATCTTCTATGGCAATAATATCGATTTACGGATCGCCCCTGTTAACTTTAAGTTTAATGGCCCGTCTGGTCCAAAAGGAGAATTCATGTGTTCAGGATGACAAAACGATGCGAACTGTTTTCAAATTATATCCCGCTTTGCAGGCAAGTGCACCCAAAGCTGGGTATAATTTGCAAACAGTTTGTACCAGCCCTGTCATCCTGAACGCAGGGCTGGTAGGTGCGAAAAGTTTACACCGTAGTCAGCCAAAGCCGGTTTTGAACCTGGTCAAACTACACAAACTGCGTCGTCGGGCTAAGTTTAAAACCTTTCGCTTTGGCTGATTTTCTGGATCTAGAATTATTTTTCTTCGCTTTCCTCGGTTTTATAGTTAAGGGTACAGAAGAAGTAATATATTGAACCCAGGTGCCATCTTATCTTTAACTTATAGCCTATTATCTTTTAACAATACCAATGTTTTCAGACAAACCTTCATACCTTTCTGTTTTCAATTATTTACCATCTTAACTGAACGACCCTTAATATTTTTTTTTCAAATAACTATCATTCTGGAGAACAGAAACGTATCGTCGTTAGTCCAAATACGTGGACTGTGTCGGGTAGAACTAATTCTTTACTTTCCAAATTATCAAGAATAATTAATCTATGTAGAATAATACTTTTGCCCTTTAAAAATTCTCGAGTGCAGAATACTAATTAACCGGATAGGCGATGACTGAAAAATCCACACATATAATCTAATGTCGTAGATGAATTTAATTTTAACCCTTTCCTGTTTTACAAAACTTTGGAACTGTCCAAATTCAAAGGTTTTGCAGACGAGAATTTAAAGTGGATTTAATTTGAAAAATAGCCATTCTGTAGGGTAGAAAGTAGTGTCACAATGTTTTCTCAATCATAAAATCACAAGCACGTAGAAAGCAGGGATTAAACAGCAAAGGTTTAATATTATTTGACATTGTTCTTGGTATTTAAAAAAGTTCAATTTATGTAAAGCAGATGTTGATGCTGATGTTTGTATTTTTTTCTAGACGTGATATTTTCCAATCATTCACAGAACATTCGATTCACTAGTTTCCTACAGAGCATACAGTAAAGACTCTGATCAGAATTCGACCGAGCCTTCAGATTGCGTCTATGTTTAGCTGAGGAGAGGTCGCGGGTTCGAAGCCCGAACTGGCCCATTGTTCTTTCTCTTACGTGTGATATTATGCACCCATCGTGGAACGCGATTTCGTTTGTTTATGGTAAAAGATGCCTTAATTGACGAGAAATTGACGAGAAAGTCCATTGCTCGAACCCGGGACATCACGCTGGAATTCTTTTCAAGTACAGAAAATTTTGGGCACCCATTTTCTTCAGAGCATTATGTGAACATTATGATCAGGCTGTGAGAATACGCCCATGATAAGTTAATGAAAATATCTCGCACAGGCATATTTCACATTCAGAATATTTGGGGTGCTCATTTTGTGACGATTCTGATTATACTGTGAGAATACGCACATAATAAGTTGTTTTAGATATCACGCACAGGCTCATTTCACTTACAGAAAATTTGGGTTACTAAATGAAGACTGCGATCAGACTGTGTGGATTCATAGGCTGATCGGATGTTTAACATTGAGTGTATGTTTAGCTGTTGCTAAAATCACGCCACTACTCTTTCTTGTGCAGAAAAATATTGGTCGCTAGCTTACTACAAAGCACACTGTGAAAACTCTGATCAGACTGTGCGGATGCACAGGCTGATTCGAGACTTTCATGGGTTCACACGCGATATTAATGGAGATAACACCACATTTTCATTTCATGCTCAGCGATTATTTCGAATTCGACTTGAAAGGAATACACAAAATAATAATTAGTCGGCACCGTTTGTAATCGATACATGCGAAATGTAACACATACGTGCGTATTATCTTAATTGAATTAGCGTCATTGATCGAAACCAATCAATATTTAATGCATGATCGATAAGCGTATATCGATTAGCATTTTATTTACCCTTAACCATTTGCCATTTAAGAATTCTGTATAATTCCAGCGAGCGAAAGTCGAATTTTATATTTTTTCTAGAGAATACATATCATTTTTAATAATTCTATTTTTCTTTATATCATTATTATTCAAAAAATGGTGTGAGTTTTTTTCTATCCTAAAAGATACGAAACTAATAACCTTATACTATTTGAGTACGCGAAGCAGATTTACGCATTCGGGACATTAGATTGATTTCCTTCATACCTCCATGAATTAAAAAGCACGATCTTAAATTCTTAAAACTTCAAGGCGAGTGTCTCACATCTTAGGTATGTTTTATTATGAAACTACTATGTGTGCATGCACCAGAATCAGCTGGGTGCTTTAAAAAATCATTGTGGTGTTGATCCAAATCTTCAGCCAATCAGAAACCTTCTTTTTCGATAATGAAGATGAAAATTAAATCATTTCTTCTTCTTTTTACCAATATCCTTATCTTCATTGTGTATATGAGTTTTTGATAATTTCACTGGTTAGGCGGTGAGCTTATCAAATGATAATCTACCACGAGTTCTCGAGTGTGCGTATTTCCGTTTATTTATCGTCGCTACCGTAGCACATGCCCATTTGAGCGACGCCCCAGAAGACGGTTAGTTGTTACGGGGGATAGCGCAAGGATACATGACGAAACTACTGCTGAGATCCGCCATGGTTCTTTAATATGCTCGGTGCAAAGCACCGTTTCACGGGGCCTCGGTTTAAAGTCTCATCCGAAAGACAATTAGTTTTGTTAGTGTACCCGCCTGGGAATCGAACCCACGCGGTCGAACTTCAATGGTTTTGAAGTCCGGTGCTCTACCAACTGAGCTAATCGGGCTGACAACATGTTCTCGATTATCTACCGAAACGCATTAAAGCAAGGCGGATAAACAGAGAGACATACATGTACAAAAAAATCATCGGACATCACTTATGGTCGAAAACCAATGATTTCGATCCCTGTCAGCGTTTATCACCTATTCGACGATATAGGTAATCTATTCATTATATTCCTGCAAAGAGCCGACACCTGTTTACCTTAAACAATGAATCAAAGCGGGAGTTTCCGACGTGACCCTTTGATGTTCAATACACTATTACATATGATTTTCAATACACTAATATGCTTATATCATATCTAATGATCAGAGATCAAAGGAATACTATGATTGCAAATATCTTGTTATGCAATGACAGAAGGTGTTTGCAGATGTATCTAACGTTAAAGAGACCATTAAACTCATCCCCAAATTCCAGCAAAATATTTGCTTAAAATAGACTCGCATTTTCCGAGTGTTTTTTTCCTTCGGACACCAATGCCGGAGAAATACTCTGAAATAAATTTTAATTGACCAGCCCTGCATTCAGAATGACAAAATGGTTCAAACTGTTTGCAGATTATACCCCGCTTTGCACGAAAGTAATCGCGCAAAGCGGGGTATAATCTGTTTGCAGTTTTTACCGTTTTGTCATCCTGAATGCAGGACAGGCCCATTAATGCATCCAAAAGCAAATTCGAATCATCGTTTTAAGAATTCTTGACGGTACCATTATGATTGTTTACATTTACCGTATCCATCTTGACTACCATCTCTCAATCCCTGGCGTATTTCTGTAATAAATGGAAGAGCGAAATATACTCCATGACTTTTAATAGGGTTTGACATAAAATGGCAAACATTTAGAAAATCAAAGTACTAAGAGTACTGTTTTGGTGTAATACTCGGCAGTAATCAATTATAAGCTTTTCGCTCTTTGACTACCCATATTGCTAGATCGCGGTGGAATTTTCATTACGACAATATAAAAGAGATATCGAGGTCTTAAAGACAGATAATTGTGTATACCTATACATCTAAATGCAGTTGCCATAGTTTAGTGTATTGTCGCAGAAATCTGCTGAATAAACGGTTAGCCCTTGAATTACATGCTCCATAATTTTAATGGTTATTTTTATTCCCCTTTCAATTTATTGAATCAGATAGAAACAATCGAAAGCACGGATATCTAAATTTTATCAGAGGGCGTTTGCATTATAATGTTTTGTTGAATGATAAAGCATGCTGCATTGATCTTTGATGAAACGCATTCCTATGGGTATTAAAGATGGGACCTGAAATCTGGTGTCAACTATAGCTTCTTTTGCAATAATTAATCTGTTGGTAAATTTCTTGTTCTTAGAATCACCCGTGTGGCTTCGGAATGACTAATTTTTGTGTGCGTATGTATTTGTTTGTGCTTTTTTTAAACCACAGTTTCTACCCTAGCGAAAAAAACAATGATGTCATCTTTATAATGCCGACAGCATTTAAAACTAGAGAAAATCAGATACAAAAAGATGCATTTTAATATAAGCTTTTAGTGTATGCGTGGTTATGAGTAGCAATATCATCATGCCAGTCTTTTGACCCATTTCAATAAAATCCCATAACAAGCAATTTTCTTCCCCTAAATACATAAAAAAATAAGATGTTTTAACTTTAAATTGCTTGATTTACAAAGAAAATTAAGTTTGCACCTTCTTAGTTTTAGAAAAAGTTTATTGTTTTCCTTTTCCTCTTCTTGTAGTATCCGTCTATGGTCGGTAAAATAAGTAAGGGATCAGAGTTCGAATAATGTCAGCGTTGTAAAGTAGTCAACCGTTACAGCAGCCAGCGCTAAAATGAGCTAATAAGACAGTCCTGCGTTCAGATGCCAAAACGTTTACAAACGCTTAAGAAAAGGTACCTCGCTTTGCACGTTAGTGCACGTGTGAGGCAAGGTACTATTCGAAAACGTTACTCGAACACTTTCATTTTGAACGCAAAACAGTTTTCATGTGTCTCCTTTTTAAGACGGTTCATTATCTCAAAAGTATTGCTTCAAAGGTCACACAGGTGTTTATTTTTTTCATTCAATCCAAAATTACTCATTTGAAACGTAGTAAATAGTAATTTTAAAGATTAAAACAGTTCACTCCTTTACTACATTTAAACGAAGTAAAATATTGGGATACTTTAAGGTATTACTGCAATGTGTCTTTTCTAATCCTTTTTCTCTCTACGATAGAAAACGCGTTGTAAAAGTAGTAACATACTTGAGACAATAATACAGTGACCGTTAGATAAGTCAGCAAAATCTTGTTCAAAGATCTATTTCAAACCGCGAGGCCTTAGCTCGGTCTTCATGTTGTCACCGCGAGGTTTCAGCAGGAAGTGGCATTCCAAAACATTCTAAGGTCATGTTGCGACTATGTCATGCATTCGCGCAATAAGCCTCCGTACAGCGAAAGGATTTTCAATACTCTACATAGCTTTTTTGTGTAGACGTTAGGTCTACGTCATCCAAAGGACCAATAACGGATACTGTATGCCGCTGCACAATTTTTGAGGTTTCAGTGAATTTACATGCGCCGAAGGGGAACAGTTCGCCAATTAATATACTGATCAGCTACAATCTAGAATACTAGCCACTGGTCGTCGATGGGCTCTCTTGTCGAGTACCTTTGCATCAAAAGTAAAATGTTAAAAACCTAATGGGAATGCCAGATAGTGGTAAGTTCTTACTGGGGATAGTGCAAGGATACAGAACTTAACTACTAATGTTGTTTGTGGGGGTTGTAGTACCAAGTCTCCGTACACTAGTGGTATTAGACTAATATATGAGCCAGCGCTTGAGATTTCCAATAATTTCAAATATGCACAATGCAAAGAATCTGTCCAGCCTGTGCATCCGCACAGTCTGACCAGAGTCTTTACTATGCGCTTAGTATATAGATAAGGTCTCAATGTTTCTGTAGACAATATGGTGACTTTAAATTTACAGTTTTTAGCTGGCTGGGCCTTTCAATGTTTACACGTCACGAATATTTCAAATTGTTGGAAATGTCACACACAGGCTCATATGGTATGGGCAAATACCGAGAAAGAGGCGGATAAAAGGAGACCCGGGTTCAGATGTCCCTAGCCTTAAGAATAGATAGCCTTGGTTCTTTTACTTGCCCAGTGTAAAGCAACGATACACGCAAAACTATCTCTAGAGTTCCTACCAGTTCACTTCAATTCCAGCGAGCGGGTGACAGCAAGTATCCCCGAAAAATCCCGCTGCATTTAGCATTTGAACAATGGACCTTGGGATTGATAGTCCGGTGCTTTACCATTAGACCTTTGCACTGCCAATTTCTAATGCTAGATTAAAATATCGTCAAACGGAACCCCCACGTGGTTCTGCCTGTTCCGTAGGACGATTAGTTTGATATACATGTAGTTGGTTTCTGTCCGAGGATTTCCTATTCCCTAATTAATTTCCTGTGGTTCATCATATTGCACAAAATAGCTGTTGCAACTGTTTTGCGTAAAGCCATCGATATACTTCATCTTAGAAGCGTGCGGGAATTATCATATGTGCGCTATTTACTAGTAATTAGTGAACAACTAACATTCAGATAATTTACTCTCCGCTAATAAGGTCATTTCTCTAAGATTGTCAGAAATGAACCATACTATCAAATACATATTGACAAAAGTCAAGAAACGCGTATTTTTCTATGCCGTGGCCGATATATATTGTAATAGGGTTTAAAGATATGACTGTAAAGAAGGTTTTACAACGCTCAGGTGTCGGCCAGACAGACTGGCGACACTACGATTATTACTTAGCTATGTGCACTTCAACACACTTATTCACTCGAAATTTGGTTCAAAATAACTTTTTAGTGAAGTTTTATATAAAAATATTCAGATATCTTACGCGTGTTTGTTCGAGATAAGCTTAAACACCAGTTTCATTTAAAATTAGGTGTTTGAGTAATATTTGTACAGTTGTATTCAGAATTTTGTGACTGTAAAACAAACCATACTAATAGATAACTATAAAAATACACGATTTATCATTATATTTTTATATCATCGTATCATTTTTAAATTGATTAAAAATTAGTAATTAAACAGAAAAAAATATCAAACCTATCACAAGCCAACATACATTTTTTTTTCAATGATTCAAAAAATTAGATGGTAAATAGATTGACCATGCCATATATAAATTTTAAAAAAAAAAAAAAAATAATCTTCAAATCTCAATTAAATATTTGGCCAAAAACATATATATTTTTTAAAGAACTTTACTCCTTTTCTCACAAAATTTTGTTAAATTTATAATTTTTTATTCAAGTAACTACACTTCTTATGTGGATAAAAAGATCAATGAAATGAAAAAAATAAAGAATAACATTTTATGGCTATATACTTTCTTATACCCATATAATAGAAATTTGGCCAAAAGGTCCTACTTTGAAAAACATTGTGGCCAAAACGTCCGTGGCCAAAACGTCCTGGCCAAAATGTCCGTGGCCAAAACGACGGACGTTTTGGCCACGGACGTTTTGGCCAGGACATTTTGGCCACGGACGTTTTGGCCACGGACGTTTTGGCCACAATATTTTTCAAAATAGGACCTTTTGGCCAAAAAATATTAGTTGGGAGAATAAGTTATTATATGAAATTTTGATTATTTTAAACTTTTTATTTTACTCATTTAGGTAATAAAATAGATTTTTTTTACCATTTTGATGTATTTATTAGCTCAAAAGTATATGTTAATATATCTGAAGAAGAATAAAAAAATATCTTTACTATACAAATATAATGAAAAATGAATGGAACATGCTTTGAAAAATCAATGGTATGAATTTTTCAAAATGTATTATCTATACATATTTCTTTCAGAACTTATATGATAATATAGGATAAACAACATGAAAATATTTTCAAAAAGGACAATTAGATCATTTCTTTTGACCATAATTATTAATTATCATCTATCATCTTATATTGTGTTAGAATATAATACCCAATTAATGAATAAAAGATCACACAGAAACTGCTACATGTAGATCAAAGCAAGTTTGTTAAATTCTATATTCAACATTTAATTGATCATTAAAAACAATTTAATTGGGATTAGGATATTTTTCCCATTTGTTCTCCCCCCCCCTTCCCACCCCCCTCATACTGTAACCTGACTATTGAATGAGAAAAGGCATAGTTCCATATTCAATATCTAAATTACAAAATTAAAATAAAAATATTTCATTAAAAGAAATGATGCATCCTCTAATACTAGGCAAATTTTTAAAAAAAAAAAATAATCTTCAAATCTCAATTAAATATTTGGCCAAAAACATATATATTTTTTAAAGAACTTTACTCCTTTTCTCACAAAATTTTGTTAAATTTATAATTTTTTATTCAAGTAACTACACTTCTTATGTGGATAAAAAGATCAATGAAATGAAAAAAATAAAGAATAACATTTTATGGCTATATACTTTCTTATACCCATATAATAGAAATTTGGCCAAAAGGTCCTACTTTGAAAAACATTGTGGCCAAAACGTCCGTGGCCAAAACGTCCTGGCCAAAACGTCCTGGCCAAAATGTCCGTGGCCAAAACGTCCTACATTCATGTTCATGCACGGTATCATAAAAGTCCTTAGGGAATATTGGATATAAATGATGAAAGCGTTTCTTTCTTTCCTGTTACTTTTTTTCCTAGCTAAATTTTTACTTTTTCTCAGTTACTTTTTCCCTTTATTTTCTTTCCGTTTACCATGAAAATTATCTGTACCTTCAAGATGTAAAGTGTCATCTATTAACCATTTTTTCGAAGAAATTGATTTGTAGCATCAAATGTGTAGCTCAGTTAACTTTTGCATCATCGAAAAATAACAATCGCAATATTGATGTTGTACTTTCGCGTTTTTCTCTTCGTTATATCGCGAAATTCCTATCGTACTCTCTAGTAAGCATATTCGTACTTTAACGGAATCGTCATTTTCAAATCGCGTTAGCATCATCGTACTTCTACCAAGTTATCATCTTACTTTAGCGCAAGTATAGTCATAATTTACAAAATCGCCATCTTCAATTTTGTCATCGTACCTTAACTGAATCGTCCTAAATTACATTCGCGTTTTTACCATTTTTCTTATAACAAAATCGCCATCTTACGTTCGCGTTAACCTAATCGTACTTTTATGACATCGTCATCTTACTTTTGCGAAAAAATAATCGAACTTTTACAGTCGGACACTGCCATATTACTCACACGTTAGCGCTACCGTACTCGCGCTTTTTCTTCAGCGGGTTATTGCGTTTTTATCATTGTAGCACAGAATGCGAAGTGAAGACTGTGATCAGTCTGTGCAAAAGGAAAAGGCTGATCTGAATCTTCACAATCTATACCTGTGAAAAAAAAGTTTGAAGTGACGCCGCCTTTCTTTGCGCGCAGTTACACGTGCAAAGCGAGATACTACTTCTAAAACGATTCGCGAACGTTTTTGTCTTCAATGCAGGTTTGAAGTTTACCAAGTTCGATCCCCGACGGCGGTACTCATTCTTTCCGACTATTTGTCTCTCACCAATGGGTTGATAATCGTAGACCTAAACGAGATAGCAGCTTGCTAGGAAAGGGTGTGATGGTTGTACTGGTGAAAGAAATACCAGGAAAACATTGTAAGGTGCTCCAGCCGTCGCGATATAATTGAATAAATGTTGAAAGCGGCGTTAAACTCCATTCAATCAATCAATTGAAGTTGAATAAGAAAAGGTTCAGCTATATATGATGAGTAAAGACTTGTCATACGCGTTTCGTATTTTGAGTAATTCAAGGAGCCGCGTGACGCTACCTGTTATTCGAAATGTCATTTCTTTCAAACTTGTCATTTTTAATTCGCCCAAACATTATTATATAATCCCCCTCATAGCTTTAAAACTCTTAAGTTTCTCAATATTTACAAAAACGATTTGAATATTTATGATGTTGAGTTATTGTTCGAATACCGTGCAAATATTGTCATAAATAAGTTTAATGTTTCAGGCTTGAATCACGTACCAATTTTGAGAAATTTGAGAATGGGCCAAAGCGATGTCAGCTAGGATTTTAAAGATAATATGCATGTATGGAAAACGTACTCTGTTTTTTTTTGTTGTTGTTGTTGTTTTTTGGAAATCAATTAGTTCGAAAGAGGCACACTTAAACACATTTGACGTGCATCCGAAAATTTTAGTGTGCATATTCTCACGGGAATGAACTTGCAATTTGCAAACCTTAAAAATTACGGATGTACGCCTTTTGCTTTTCTTTATTGCACGGTTTTAATTGGATATTAGACCCAAACAAAACACCAGGATATTGCAATTTCGTCATTTGGCGACTTAAACCTAATCATTTTTTTCTGTCGTCATAAGGTTTCAATCCCAATCTGTTGAGAGATTCTCATCAAAAAAGGTTTTATAATTGTGTTTTACACGCGTCCAAAAGCAAAACTCAAATAGATAATCATATGAATAAGGTCATGAGAACTCGGAGTTTATGTATTCGTATATCTGTTATTTTGTCTTATCCTCCGAGTTCCGACCACCTTCGGACAACAAGGAGTCTCCTAATTTTTTACTCTACATCACCTAAAAAAGGACACCCTGGTTTATCCGAGAATGCGTATTAAATTTTACTGCTAGAACACATTATCCAACTTTCTCCCTTTTTCTAAACTTCAATTGAAGGGGCGGACAATTTTAGTATTGAACAGGTGTCTTTCTTACGACAAAATAATTGAGAGTAAACACGTCTCAATAACAAAACGATTTTCCTCCTTTATGATACAAAACAAATCGTTAAATGGACACAGCTGTGACTTACAACGTTTCAGACATTTCGCTTTTTTTTTACTCTCAAGTTTAAAACTTTGACGTTTTACATCACGAATATCATTAAAATTAGACTGATCATTCAGCGACGGCCCTAATGTTACTTGTGTTGCCGAAACATACCATTTGAAAAGAAACAAGAACTGATAATTAACTGGATTTTAACCAATAAGAATGTACGAGTTCTGAAGGACACAGCTAAAATTAAGGTAGCGGACCCGTTCTAGCTCTGCAACATTTAGGAACCCTTGATCTTCACAATGTTAACCGAGGTTTCCTAATGAAAACATTACGAAACATCGGTTTACACTGTTAAAATTCATGACTTCTCAAACGTTGCAGACCTTTTACGGGTCCGCTACCTTAATTTTAGCTGTGTCCTTCAGAATTCGTACATTCTTATTGGTTAAAATCCAGTTTTATACCTCATAGAAAACATTTTTGAGAACGCAGCTATTTTGTTAGCTTCAGCATTAAGTGGTCCTATAAGAAATCCATTACTTTATTGATAAATATTTAAGTTTTTGCCTTCAATATTTAAACAATGATATTTGAATATAGTATATGTTGATTTCATTGAGGTATGAAACCAAAATCTTAATCACATTCCGCTTCGCGTATTCATACAGGTGTGATATGATTTTAGTTACATACCTCCATGAAATCAACACACACTCAACTCAATTTATCTCTTAGAATTCCTGAAAAGAAATAGTGAAAGAACTAAACGAAGAGCAAAGAGATACCATAGGCCAGCAATAGGGAGCCCAAGACGATTCTTCGGAATAAACCTCGGGAATAATGAGGGCGCAGACATGTAAGCGCGTCATTGCGTGGGTTTACATGACGTCACAATTATCTACTACTCCGCTAAGGATGACCTTGCATAAAACAAAATCAACGAAAGGATAAAAGTGGGAATATTGCTATTTGACAACAAAACGCAGTAAAAAGTTTTTGACTGCGTTTTTGTCATCAAATTATAATATGCCCAAAAGATCTCCACGGACCGGATAGCCTTTTAAATCGAAAGGTATTTTATATTCAAGCCGAAGTACCAGCAGAAAATGATCCTAATCTAATGATCTTTATTACCTAAAATGATTCAAAATAGGCCCTAACTACACTTACGTCCGAAGTTCTTTCCAGTTCACGGAAAAGACTACAATTGTTTGTTAAACAACATCATTAAATAGGATAGGTACCCAACTTAGAAATTTGGAATGATCCCTAGCAATGGTGTCTCACTGTGGCTTATTGAAATTTCAGTCCGGGTTCCATAGCACAAGTAGTGACCTGCTCCGGAGCAAGCAAGGCCATGGCGAGGAGTCACTTGACAGAATTTTTTTCGATATTATTCAATATATCTGTTAATGCTTCACAGATTTGAAAAAAAAGAAGTACGGAACAGAGAAGGCGGAAAACGCCAGGAGTTTGCTGAATGAGAAAGATTCTTTCAAAAACCTGCTGATAAAAAAGCTATTTGCGACCAAGTCTTATTTTTACTTGGTCGCCAATAGCTTTTTTATTTGCAGAAGTCATTTTTAAAGATCTGCCATATATATCAAAGTCCTGACATTTTTCCACCTTCTCTGCTTAACATCGAATTCAGATCGGTCACATGCTGACAGAATACTTGGCGATTTTCTAAACGTATCATTGTTACGTCACGTAATTATCCGCCGCGGAGAGCCTTTATTTTTTATTCTTTTGAGTGAAATAGATTTTTCTGCAAAGTTCTTGTAACAATATGTATGATATTTCTCTTTTTTTCTTTTCTTTTTTTCTTTAGCTACAGGTGACAGAAAGTGCAGGAGAAACAGCTAAAGCTTTGAAAGAAAAGTCGAATCTAATAATATCAGATTGACAGAAAACGATCTCAAAGATCTTAATAGACTGGTTTTGCAGTAAATACCTCAAACTGGTTCACATTGGCCGCAAATGGAGCGAAGGTAATGAAACCATCCAACCAGACAACTTCTCCGCCCCAATCTTTAAGGATTTAATGGTAGAAATATTTGATAATTAACCACATATCAAACACTATTTGCTTGATTCCATTGTGAATAATCGTTTGGTAGTGGTTAATTTTATGAAATTTTATACACTTTTGGAGACCGATCTTTCCATGCGAAGAAACGAAATCTTAGCCGAAGATTTATTTCAACTCTATAATAATGTAAATCCTTTACAAATGCTCTTATTTCTGGTAATTTTAAATATGGTCTTTCAATTTCGAGGCTCAATATTTCATTCTTTTAAACAGGAATGTGTATCAAAAGGCACCACCACCCCTGTCAATGGGGCTGAAGTTTGGTCTGTCGTGGTTTCCTGAAAGTTCAAAGTAAATTGCAATGTCTGATGATCCTGTTTATATTTTGCAGATTTTGCATCTGTTTTAATGAATTGTTACATAATGAAAATGTAGAGAAGTGTGCAAAATAACTAGCAAAAATCACCAAATAACTGAGGCATTTTCACATATTTATAGTCAATCTTATGAATGAACTAAACCTTTTAAGTTGTGATTCATACTTAGTGACCGAACTAAGTAAGTAATGACCATTATAATGACGCATAATGACACAATTAGTGTCGCCCTGATTTACGGCGTCATAGATTTTGCCGAATTCGGTAATTGACTCCTATATATGTTATTTCGTATTTATATATAAAGCATATAATTAATTGAAAAGTACCTAGGTATACAAAATGCAAGAAAGAAAAAAAGAAAGAAAGAAAGAAAGAAAAAAAAGAAAGAAAGAAAGAAAGAAAGAAAGAAAGTAAGAAAGAAAGAAACGAACGAACGAACGAACAAACTGAGGAAGATACGAACGAATGCATGAATGAGCGATTTCATTTATGAACGAACGAGCATATTAGATGCATCATTGACGTCAAAGTATGAGGACCCTAATTAAAGGGTCATTTATGAATTTATTTCTACTTTTGGTATCGAGGGGTCGGTGAAATACTATTGTAGGTGCGAATTAATAAATAGGCACTTACATTATTATTGCGCTGAAATCTCAGTATGTCATTTTTTCTTGAAATCTCTTTTTTCCACGCCGGGTTGTTTTTGTAGTGTTTCACCATATTCCTTTCATGCGGGAAATGGCTGTATCGAAAGTTGAGTATCCAGGCCGGTGTTATAAAGAACGTTTATAAAGGTGAAAGGGTTTAATGGGCAGTTATCATTAATCAATAATTGAAGTTCGAAGATTGCGCACCTGGTCGCTGAATAGTATGCACACCTGAGGGTCCTGTTTAAACACTGACGTTTTTATCTCGGCTGAGACAGGGGCTACATGGTCCCGAGGGGCCCGAGGGTCAGGTGTCAGGGGTCAAATGACATCCGAGACCCATATTGTTTCGGGACCGGTCACGCTGCGTGATTGATCGCGATTGATTATAAAGACGCGCATGTTGTCCACTCGAATAGCGGACTCTGTTTTGAAATGAAGAGGGTTTTTTTCTTCTTCTCTCTCTTGAGAGAGAGCTTTCAATTTTGATCGTCACTTACCTTAACATGCAGAGTATTCGTCGACGTCTTTCTTAAACCTCGTAACTACAGCTTTATTAAAGCTGTAGTTACGATGTTTTAGAATGACGTCGATGATTTACTATTTTTCAAATTTTAAGCACATCCCCTGTTATTTAACTTGAAAGAAAAAATACTATGAGACTACGCAGACTCATTTTTCTGATTCAACAATGACTTCCATTCCCACTATAAATTCAATCGCATGATATTTCTTTTCAATTCTGCGTGACATTTCCAACAATTTGGTGTGCGCGTGAAGGGCCGATATCGAGTTGCATGAACAGTCGCATTGCAAAGAAAATGTTTGCTTGTTGAAACACTTTATGCAATGTCTACAGAACTCTAATAGACGATTCTGATCACTCTGGTCAGACTCTTATTGGTGTGAGACAAATGTCAAAAAAAGGATATGTGCCGCCGCCGAAGATGAAACCTGTAGGCTACTTTGTTTGAGAATCCAGCCGCCGTCATAGCGCAGTTGGTAGCGCGTCGGACTGTCTCTCTAGAGGTCCCGGGTTCGATCTCCGACGGCGGCACTCATTCTTTCCGGCTATTTTTCTCTAACCAATTGGTTGATAATTGTAGATTCATGTAAAAAATAGCAGCTGGATGCTATGAAAGGATGTGGTGGTTGTACTAGTGAGAGAAATTCCAGGAAACCATCGTTAGTTGCTCCAGTCGCCGCGATATAACTGAAAAAAAAACCGTTGAAAGCGGCGTTAAACTCCATTCAATCAATCGGTCAATTGTGACTCCAGCCTACCCTTTACCAACTGCCCTTTGACGCCTACCAAAATGTAACCTGCCCTGCGTTCAGGATGAAAACGTTTGCGAGGCGCTTTCGAAATGATACCTCGCTTTGCACGTATGTGCACGTGCAAAGCGGGGTTTCATCCCAAAGCGCTCGCGAAACGTTTTTACAGCCTGACCACAGGGCAGGAATAGGATTGGGACTGTAAGCATATACATATACAGTAAAACTTGTGTTAATCGACCACTAAGGGGACTATTAAAAAGTTGCCGCTTATGGAAATGGTCGCATAATACAATATTTCAGGATGAGTGAATAAGTTCATTTAGATGGCTGATTTAGTTTGTTGCATAATTCATACTGAACCATATGATGTTGGAACCCGTTAGAATCGTCTTATTGAGACGATTCCTATTGATTCCAACACCATAAGAACAATAGTAGCCATTTTTTTTTATCGAAGAATGTGCACATTTTCAGGGATTATGCCTACGGTGAAGGGACTTTTCATGATGGTCGCTTAATGAAAATGGTCGCTTAATAGAAGTGGTCGCTTGAGCAATATCGACTGTACTGTCATTCCAAATCCATAATTTCAAACATGCGACCTTCTTCATATCAGCCAATTGAGTTTCCCGATGTCGTAGCAATAGTCATATCATAACTCTTTTTTTTTTATTTCAAACGTTTCATTATTTGCATAGCCGAGTTAAATGTCCAAATCGTTATTCTCAGTATTTTGTTCTCACCTGGACAAATAATTGGTTTTATTGTGTTATTAGTAATTCAATGTTTGCATTCGTTTTTACTCTTTCGACTTCGTGAAATAAGATACTTTTTATCGGGAAACTGCTAAAATTGGGAAAAAATACCTGCCGGTAATATCTTAAATTGATTTCTAGAAGGCTTTTCGACAGAGAGCGATTAAAACCTCGTAAGCCCAGCTAACATAAGATGAAATCGGTCTTATCTAAAAAAAAAAAAAAAAAAAAAACCCTAATGCGACTGAGTCATTTCACCAAAGATTGTAGCAGGATATTCGCAAGTTCGATCTCCGACACTCACTTCTGAGTTTGGTCCGCCCACGAATCACATATTTAGAATTTTGGCTTCGGTTTTAAAAATTCGAAAATTACAGAACGTTCGTGATCTAAATTCAATTATCGATTACTATCGATTTCTACCTTAAATGATTCTTTTAATGCGAAATTTAGTATGATAAGTTATCGGACCACGCTAACACCCTTATTTAGCTCGGGTGAGTTCGGGCAAAACCCTGGCTTATTATAGCCACGGTGGCGTCGTCTGTCTACGGGTGTTTGGACGATATTTAAAATTGAGTCAATTATATTGTCAGTATCAACCTCAAATACTAATTGTTTATCGTGTTTGAATTGCTAAAAGAAAAAAACGGTCCATTTTTTACATTCTTCGCGGCATTAAAAATTGGGTCAATTGAATTGCTAATATTAACGTCAAATACTAAATATCTAGTGTGTTGGAGTTGCTAAAAGAAACAAAACACGGTCCATTTTTAAATTCTTCGCGGAACTAAAAATTGAATCATTTTTTTTTTTTTTTTTGCCAATATCAACGTCAGATACTAAATATTTAGCTTGTTTGAGTTGCTAAAAGAAAAAAAATAGGACCATTTTTTTTACATTCTTCGAGGAAGGAGAGGATCTTTCAAAACACATACGCACACATAAAATCTAAGCTAAAACAAACGAAAACGCGTTGTAAATGTCTAAGAAACAATTGACATAATTAATTAGAAATGCAAAATAGTATCGAATTTAATTTTAAGCGTTTTTACAACCTCGTTTAATTGTCTCATTACCTTAAATGGAGATAAACTCACGCCCCCTAAATTAACGACTTAAAAACCGCAGATTAAATCATTGAATGGGCAGTTTATTTGGGCTGCATTCCTTTTGGGCTCTGATGCGGTTAACCCCAGGCCCCGTCAGACAGTCTGGAGCCCAAACTCCCATTTTGGGGGGTAAACTTAGTGCCCGTATCAAATGGGTAACGTTATACCAAATTATCGGTCTTGTCGTCTTTGGACTTTGATTTCTTAATAATGACACCGTTTTCGGTCTAAATTACAAGTCGAGTCTCTAAAGATTGGACGAAACAGCCTTGCGTATAGGATGAAAATGTTTGCGAAACGTTTTATAAATTGCATCTCGCTTTGCACGTGTAATTTCATGCAAAGCAATATACCATTCTAGACGTTCTGAACGAAGGGGAGCTGCGTTTTTATCTGAATACAGTCTTGCGTTCAAGATGACAAAACGGTGCAAACAGTTTTCAAATTATATCCCGCTTTGCACGCAAGCGCACGTGCAAAGCGGGTATAATTTGAAAACTGTTTGTACCGTTTTGACATCCTGAACGCAGGTGATGAAACGAAAGTGAAGGTTTTCGTCCTTAACATATTTTGTAAAATTGATTCTGAACAAAAATAGAAAGAACATTAACTCTGTGATCGCATTCAATTTATTGGATCGAGCCAAGATATATGTTCTTAAATAAAACTCTAAATCTTGAGGTAATCATGTTAAAGTTATCTTCAGTCAGACGTTTTGAACTTATGACAATCATGTAAAAACTAAAGAAAGATCCTGCAAGTGGACTTAAAGGGCCAAACCTCAATATTTCTATACTTATATGTTTCAAGTACGTTTATATTGTTTCTTGGGTTTTGGGCAGTGCGTGTCAGGACAGGGTTTGCATTTTTCATTCATCATTTATTTATTATTTTTTTTTTTTTTTGACAAAAGATATATATCGTATCCATCATAAGACAAAAAATCTTAAAGCCCCCGTCTGCGTTTAGAGTAAGAAAATCGCCCTTTCGTGAACATTCTTTGAATAATTTTTATCCATTTCGCATAATCTGCCGTATAAAGTAAAATATGTAAATGAGATTTTGGTGACGAGATATACGCTCACGTGCAGGAGCGGTATTGAAGCGGTATTCAAATTGGAGTCCGAAATGTTGCGGGTCATTTATATTCATCAAGTTAGACCTATAATTAGATTATCGCGTAATAATCATTTGCATTACCGAATATTGGAATGACAAATCCATGATAATCTTTGAGAATAAAAGTCTAGTTTTTGTGTACATAGTCGTTTAAGATCATTGTCTTGCTTTTCGGAAATGTTCCCAAACACAGACGGGGGTTTTAAGCCAACCAAACGGGAAAGAAAAACACCATCGAATCGTTTCTAGAAATTTTGCCTTATTTACAGAAACATTCTTTCGATAAATGTCACTGTGATTAAGGGTATAATCATGTACTGAAACAAGTCAACGGGCGCTCGAGTGGCCCTATTATGTACCGAAATGTCGGATTTAAAAGGCCCTTTAAAAGATCGCCGCCGTTCAGTCTGTGAGATAGGAAATCAAATCATGTTTTAACTATATAAGGCAAATACTTCAAAAAACGACAAATTGATAGGGACAAAAATCCCACGGTAGGGGACTTGCACCAACATGTTTGGTTTAATTTGATGAAGCTACGGGTTTTAGTCGGCTCTGCAACTTAAAGAAACAAATAAAGATTTTGTAAAGCCCTGCATCGAGATGATTGATTGATTGATTGAATGGAGTTTAACGCCGCTTTCAACATTATTTCAGTTATATCGCGGCGGCTGGAGCACCTAACAATGGTTTCCTGGTATTTCTCTCACCAGTACAACCACCACATCCTTTCCTAGCCTCCAGCTACTATTTCACATAGGTCTACGATTATCAACCCATTGGTGAGAGACAAATAGTCGGAAAGAATGAGTGCCGCCGTCGGGGATCGAACCCGGGACCTCTAGATTGACAGTCCGACGCGCTACCAACTGCGCCATGACGGCGGCTGCATCGAGATGAATGCCTTTGCGAAAGCGTCATTTTTACGCAGACCAAGTTGCAATGCGGGAATCCAATCATTCTTTAAGATTTGCAGGAGTTTAAGCATCCTGAACGCTAGGTTGTTTGGGCAGAAAAAATCAGGTAAACGAGAGTTTACAATGAAATATAAAATATTCTATGAAAAAGATATAAAAGTATCATAGTGTATTACCATGTTTATACAGGAACAACCTTGGGACCAATACGCATTTGCATGTTTGGAGATGAGACCTTAATAATAATAATGATAAGGATAATGTTTACTCCATTTTTTTAGACAAGCTGATTTTAACCGCGTCCAGAATAGAAAAGTAATTAAGCTCGCATTTAGGCTCGCTTTATACCTGCTCTTTTCTAGGCTCGTATATATAAAACGTAATGTTTTGTTTGAAAAAAAATCGAACGAGGTTGGGAGATTTGATAATTGTCGATATTTTTTCATACAATACACTAAGTACGTATCGTATAACCTCTATTTGCCTTTTTTGTCGATGTTTCTAACAGAAATGCAAGTTTCTAAAAATAACCGCATTATGTCATTGTTCTAAAAATATCCATGTGATATCATAAAAAATATCACATGGGGTATTATCACACGGATATTCGTATAATTATAGGATTAAAATTAGTTTTTCTCGAACAAAACCTCTTAACAGGTTATGTACATTTTATATCTGACAGCTTAACCAAATGATCCCTATTCTTAGATAGCTAATTTGGGTACACATAAAGACCGTTTATGAAATAAGAAATTAGTAAGAAAACAATTAACAAAGGTTAATGTTGTTCCGTTTCGGGTCACTCGGTAAACATCGGAAGTTTACGAAGTTAAGTAAGTACAAACCGTCGACGGTGAGTCTGACAAATAGGAAACATTATCTTGTAAATGGATATTTTGTGCATGAAATTTTTTTGTTTGATGTCATTTTTTAACTCAATCACTTACATTATTGACGGATCGCCGGTCACGCCCTTTGACCTTCGACAAGACTATCCGCATTGACGTTCGGAACATCGCTTAGACTTTTCCGTAGACTGGAATAGACCTCGGACGTAAGTGTAATAATTTAAGGTCAGTTTTAGGTAAACTGGCTTCTGGTGGTACGTTGGTCAATACGCTTGAACAATAACAAACTCCTTTAACCCTTTACTGTTTAATCCCTGCTTTTTACGTGCCTGTCATTTTATGATTGAGAAAACATTGTGAAAATAAGAAGAAATTGCTTCTGACAAGCAATTTCTTCTTTTCCCACACTATTTTCTACCCTACTGAATGGTTATTTTTCAAATTAAATGCTTTTTAAATTTTCGTCTGCAAAACCTTTGAATTTGGACGGCTCAAAATTTTGTAAAACAGGAAAGGGTTAATGCTATCCGATCGTCTGCGAAGATCTTTTTGGCATGTTATAATTTGAAAACAAAATGCGTTTTGTTTTCAAATTATAATATACCCAATTTTAAGCATTCGTTGGTTTTGTTTTTTCTCAACGCCATCTTCAAGATATGTTTGTGACGTCATTCAAACTCACGTGCGATATGACGCGCTCTTATGGCTGCGCTTTTATAATTCCCGATGTATATTCCGTAGAATCGCCGAGGGCCCCCGTTCGCTCTCTTAATTGTAAATTGAAGATAGCGTGGAACAAGTTTGGTCGAGGATATTTAACAAAACGTCATCATTACAATTCGATTAGATATAGTTAGAAAGTAAGAGTTACCTATAGGCCTATTTGCGAATATTTCTTTAATCAATCATGTGATGCAAAGTCTTAGACTTAACGTCAAATCTTCACGAATTATTTAATTGGTCAAATGATTCTTTGATAGGTAAAATTGTCAGTGATTTCAGTGTTTTTACATACCGTAGGGGAAACAACCTACGTCATTTAGCGGCGCTGATGGATAGTCGCCATGTTAATCGGGATATATGATAAAATCGCGTCACACATCGAATGTAGTAAACAATTCGTCTTTACATTTATTTTATCGAGTAACCTTATCGAGTAAACTTACCTTTTCAAGGTCTGTCAGTCAGAGTTCACTTATCGATTTGCGACGAAAGCTTTGTTTGTCTGATTGTTTGTTTGTTTGTTATGGGTTTTTACGTCGCTTTCAACAATCTTTAAGTTATATCGCGGCGACTGGAGCACGTAACAATGGATTCCTAGTATTTCCCACACAAGTACTATCATTACATCCTTCCCTAGTCTCCAGCTGCTATCCCACATAGATCTGCTACAATCAACTTACGAAAGTTTCGTTAAAAGAGCATACATGAGCTGGTGCTGGTTGAGTTATATTAATTTCATTTTGAAGTCTGTATTCAAACCGCTTAACGATTGACAACACAGTACCCTACCCAGTGGTATGGAAATAATGATTTTCTCTACTTGTACCTTGACAGGTAAAAGATTGTCAATGCTCGTCCATGATCAAAATAAACTTGTCTGCCAAACAGTGAATAGATAAACTTTTCGAAAATATTGTTTTTGATAAAGAAAATGCTGAAACCCAGAATTTTCTTCGCCAAAAATAATGTTTTTTCTACCATTTGAGCCTGTGCGTGACATTTCCAACAATTTGAAACGTCCATGAGGTGAAAATATTCAGTATCGTTAACAGCCACATACTGTTAATATAAAGTTATCTGATGGCCTACAGATACTTTGAGACCTTATCTATCCACTAAACGCCTAGTGAAGACTCTGGTCAGACTGTGCGGATGCACAGGCTGGTCAGAGTCTTTGCTTTGCGTATTTTTTAAATTGTTGGAAATATCACGCACAGGCTCATTTGATTTACATTTTGAGAAAATTTTTCTCATAGATCTATCTATTTGTTACCATTCCAAGATTTGCTCAAGTGGCAATGAAAGTGTACTTGTCCGTAAGAGGAGAGACCGAGTCGGACCCTCGACCCTGATGCATCTTTAAACGCAAAAATAAAAATATGATGAAATTTACTTTCCTTCTGGCTTAGATCAAGGTTCCCCTTATGTAGCAATTTCAGTTCAATTTCAGTTCATTCTCAGTAAATCGTAAAAAATCGTCCCTAACAAAAGACACGGGAATCCTATCATTACATTTAAATTATCATAGAAGAGGAAGAAAAAAGGTAGAAAAGAATTCTGAAATTTCATATTATGATAATATCTTTTGGGTTTTTGTCTTTTTTCTTTTCCAATAGCACACCTGGTCGGGTGAAAAATGCTAGTTATTAGAATAGAAGACAGTAGAAAACCGATAACAATGCAACTTAGCCGTGTTGCGGGGAAAAGGAGATCAACAAATTTGCAAACGGGACAAATCTTTGTTTCAGTGTAAGATCGATCATTGTATGCAAAATAAAAGCTACAAAGCCACAGGTGAAAATATAGCTTTTGTAGTTCCCGAAATAAAAGAATTTGTGATCTTTAACGAAAAACAAAAAATAATTTTATTTCTGTAATACAAGTGAGACGTTGTGCAAAGAAAATAGGACTATTCCTGTTTAATCGCGTTACTTTGCACGTGATAACTATGCAATGGTTTTAAGACATATGTACCTTCACTGCATTCAGGATAACCAAACGGTACAAACAGTTTTCCAATTATACCACGCTTTGCAAGTGCGCTTGCTATCAATTTCATTTCAAAATCAGTTCAATATCAATAAGCTTGTCAATCTCACGATGTTTTTAAGTGTTAAGTGCGGAAAATCGATAAATAACCAAAGTCTTCATAAAAACAAATCTTGCTTGCTCGAGTATTGCAATGATTCGAGATTTTTTCGTTCGAGTCATCGCGAGACCAGTGCCTGTATGATATTTTTCTTAGCTTATAGATAATTTAATTTCTATCAGTAAAGTTAATATACCTGTATATTTCAAAATCCGAATAAGATGAAACCTATGCAAAGCGAAACGTTCAAGTCAAGGCTGATCTGGGCCGGAGGTTATTAAACTTTTTTTAGGCTCAATAAAAAGTTTCTCAATTTTCAATTAGAGATTGAAGCCGTAATTCTGTTTTATTACTTATTTTAATGTATTAACATAAAAGATGATATTAATAAGTTGTTATAAATAACAACTTATTAACATCATCTTTTATTTTCATACATTTATTTTAATTTAAGATTTGAGAAAATTGAGCCTGAGCCTGAGAAAAGTTTTATAACCCCGGGCCCTGATTTTCTTAAATGATAATTTGAAATTGTCGGTTCAAAGTTTGATAATTTTGTCTGAAGGTAGTGGATAGGGTGCCATTAATTATTTTCCATTCAGCACAGTTGGCCTTGCCATTAAACGATTGCATCTGTCAACAGCCCTCTTCAAAAGTCGTCTGCTCTCAATCACGTGACAATTTGCGACAATATGCGGGAATTCAAAAGTTAATAATGGGTCATGAAAAAGTGGAATATTGAAACGACGATACCGATGAGAAATATATAATACGTACTTAGTGTTTTGTATGAGAATAAATATCTAACGAGGTTGGGAGAATTGATAATTGTCGAGGCTCTGCCGAGACAATTATCAATTCTCACAACCGAGTTGGATATTTTTTCATACAATACACTAAGTACGTATTATATTTACATGTATCTTATAACCTCTATTTGTCTCGTTTTCGTCGATGTTTCTAACTGAAATGCCGTTTCTAAAAATGACCGCATTATATCATTGTTCTAAAAAATAACTATGTGATATCATAAAAAATATCATACGGGATGTTATCACACGGATATTGGTATAGTTATAAGATAAAAAGAATAGATATCAAAATATGCATACAAGTTCTATAAATAGCTTCCTACTTCTTCAAGAACCTATGAGAAGCTAACATTTTGAACTATATCAGTGACGTCGCGATTTTTCTCTATCAAAATTTAATTTAGAATGACGTTGATTCTATAGTTTTCAATTGGGGTTGGGCGTTTTTGTATGGTTTGAGTGAGCGATTAAGAATGAGTTTGATTGAGCTGAATGTCGATCTCACGATGTGAAAAACTGTATTAGTCTCAATCTTTATTATGTAATTTGAATCTACAAATGAAAAAAATTACTATGTATGTAATGTATGTTGTTGTATGTTACGATTCTGATAAATAAAGTGTAAAAAAAAAAAAAAAAAAAAAAGAATAGATACGTCAAATCGGTAGCTAACCAATCGATGTGTTTAAAGCAAGCATGTTACAATAAAAGAAAGTAATTATTCATTTCATAAAAAGAAAATATGTGAAAAAATGGAGAGGCAATATTTTTTATGGTTCGCCAAAGAACGGATATCCCACCCCCTAAGAACTGTTACAACGTACAAATACCTCTGCATGAAAACATGTTAAGGATTCGCAATGAAAACAGTCACGATTTCTGTATTTACGGAAAACAAAAACGCTACCCTTTTCAAAATGATATGTTATCTTTTATCAATCGAATGTAAAAAAGACAAGTATACAGTCTGATACTCCGCATAATCATTTACTTTCATATCTTATCCTGCAAATAACTAGAACTTTGAAGATTAAAGGAAAATTTTAGTACTCTGTGTCTTTTTCCAAAGTAAATCCATAAAAAGCTTTTAGATTGCGTTTCATATTGGAAATTCTTTCAATCTCAAACAATAATTCCAATTGAATAAATTTGTAATAGTTTTCCTCCCAATTTTCACAACTAAAAATAAAAAAAATCGAAAAAATAAAATATAACATACGTTACGGTGCATGACAGAGAGTGTTACAGTATAGTAACTACATCACTGATAGAGGTTACAGATTCTTATGGAAAACATTTCTTTTGTTTTATTTATTTGAATGGGATTTATTTGCTATTCTAGCTATGATTTCCCGTCTGTCTTAATATCTACCCGTCCGCCCGTCTGTAAACTTAGACTTATCTTCCCAAAAGAGTCCACAATCTCTATCCGATTTGCTTCAAATTATTTTCACATAATGATTATACCAACATCAGAATATTTTTGTTCGAAATCAGTTCGAAAAACATAAAAAGGAAAAGTGGCATTAAGGAAATTCAATTACAATATACTCTTTATAGCATAAGAGTCAACTGCTTTCGTCTAATCTGTTTCATGCTTTCACGGAATAATTGAATTAACATAAGAATTGGTCCTTTCGAAGTGATGGCAGGTCCGTCAAGTTGACATTTTGGGAATTGATTTTAAAAAATTTCTGCTTAGTGCTATCGCAATAGAGTTAACAGTTTTTATCTAATTTTCTACAAACGTTAAATAAGTTTAGATAGATGGTTTCGCCTAAAGTACTTTAAAATAACATGTGACTATATCGTATACAGCTATTGGCTTTACACTCTGCAAAAAGTTCAAGAAATGTTTCTTGAGTGTTCTAGAGCAATTAATGTCAGTTCACGTACAAGTTTTAGAACTTGTAATTGAACTCAAATTTAAGAACTGATTCAATATCTAGTACTAGAAGTTCAAGAACTAGTTCTAGAACTGGGTAAGAGCTAGTTCGACTGTTCTCGAATTGCCAATTAACGTTCTAGAACGTCTAAGAACTAGTTCTTGAACTTTTTCGCAGGGGAGGAGGCGGTCGAGCGTCCCAGGTACTCGTGGATGTCCTGTGAATTCGAAAAATTTAAAAACTAAAAACTATAACCATAAAGTAATTCGGCGGGTCTATCCTCTCAGAAAATATTTTAGATCAGAGCATGGCTAGTCGTTTTGACCTTTTTGTGTATAAATCTCGGAGATAGTTCAGAAGGTTTGGTTGACTTTTTATATAAACTGAATATCGGTTTTTGCCCTTCAATTCTTGTATGTTTTACTTCAGTGCAAATTAGTGTCCATTTACAATCACAATGCGAAACAAGGCCTTTTTGTGCTTGGATTTGTGTATTTTTTAATAATTTCAATTTTCCATAGAATTTAAAAAGTAAATTAAAAAACACACTTGGGTGATTGAACCCATTTGTAAACAGGTCTACGCATAAAATAAGCACCACGACCCTACGTTTTCATTTTCTAAAAACAGCAAATGTAGATTTATTTGAACAAAAATTTCATATTGGAGAAATGCTGAGCGAACAATCGTAACACTGTCATTTGTAGAGGAGATTTAAACCGATGATTTTGAAAACGTTCAATCCATTTCGATTTTGGGATTTTAAGCTTACACTTTCTTGACAAGATCCCTTTCATTTAAAGCAGGTAAGAGTTTTACGATGTTGATTAGACTACCATGTATAGGCATTCGTATAATTCACATTTTAGAGCGCTTTCTTATCCTGAAAACTGGTATTTTTGTATGCAATATAAATGACAGAGTTTGTAACGCTGTAGGGAAGAGCTTGTAACATACCAAAAGATTTAGGCAGAGTCTGTAACATACGCGTAAAATTGAAATAATGCATATAAGTATCGAAACAGAAGACATTCCTTTCAAATAACGGATATAATAGAGAAAACTGAGGGGTTGTAACGCCTAACAGATAAAATGTTTCAATATTTCTTCTTTTTGTTCTAGAAATCCAAAAAGAAGTAGACACAACACTGATTTTCGATCAAATTTACCTCAAAATTCTTTATTACCGAAATATCAATATAAAAAATATTTCGACCAGGATTATCCATTATCTAAGGAAGGGAATAGGAATATATAAAAAGTCTAACGTGTCTTCTGGTAGTACAAATAATGTCGAAACCGACATGTATTAAAAAAAATAGCAGACGCCTTAACAGTTTTCATTGTGAATCCTTAACATGTTTTCATGCAGAGGTATTTGTCCGTTGTAACAGTTCTTAGGGTGTGTATCCGTGTATTTGAAAGCTATACAAAAATAAAGTTCAAGTAGATATATTGCAATCACAGTTATCCAAACTTTACCTCACGTACAGGATGCAAACGCTTTAGAAAACGTTAAGAAAGTGTATCCCGCTTTGCATGTGATTACACGTGCAAAGCTGGGTACCATTTCTCAAATGTTTCGCGAAAGTTTTCATCCATTGACAGCAGTGGATGACTCTGAACACACAAGGAACCGGCCGCAATATGAACACTTTATAATATGACCTACGTCGCGGGAGTGAAATAAACCCGTTGAATATTTTTGATATTACACGAGTATTATTACACTAGTGGAATAACTATGCAAATGAGCTAAGAACGAAGAACAACGTCATATTTTTGTTAGGAAAATGACGTCATAATGGATCTGCATACGTCATTTTTCAAACGGCGTTATATGTTTCGCGGAATAACATGAATCAATAAATACCGTAATTTTATCGTTTTATCACCAAAATTCGGGTCATATTATAAATAGAATATAAAATTTGTGCTCATAAAATACCGAATTTATTAAACTCGTCATCTAAAACAGATAAAAACTCGGCACAGCCTCGTTTTTATTTGTTTATAGATGACTCGTTTAATAAATTCGGTATTCCATGACCACTCCTTCAATATCCTCTATATATTTCATATCTGAATCTTGGCGGAAAAAATCATATTCGAACAATATTCCTATTTAGAACCATTTCTATAATCAAGAATTGCACCTGGTCCCGTTTTTCATATAGACTGGATTCCTCTGAAGTTACTAACTAGTTCAAACAGACCTTCAATAGACGATCTGGCGCCCGTTGGAATCGAGCACAGGTGGCCTGACTATATATCCAAGCCTTTATCTACGTATTGGGACGCTATAAAACGAGGCTGAATTGTTTTCTTATTAGAAGCAGCTGCATTCGCCAACTCAGAATATGAGAACCGCCAAGCTAAAAGTGATATTCGAGAACTGTGATAAAAAAACGAATCAAGTTCAGGTTATTTATGAAAATGAGGTCTTACGGAGGTCAATCAGACATGCTGTTTTGTGGTTAAACTTGTTTTACCCCTTCGCTGCTTAATCCCTGCTTTTTACGTGCCTGTGATTTTATGATTGAGGAAACATTGTGAAAAAAGAAGAAATTGCTCCTGACAAGCAATTTCTTCTTTTTCCACACTATTTTCTATCCTACCGAATGGTTATTTTCAAATCAAATCCACTTTAAATTTTCGTCTGCAAAACCTTTGAATTTGGACCGGTCCAAAATTTTGTAAAACAGGAAAGGGTTAAACTTGTTTTAAGGTAGAAAACCTCTAGTTAGAAATTTTAAAATTGACAGGATATCGGAAAGCTTCGGAAGACATCGACATGTTTCGTTTTGACCAAACTTTTCCGGGTGTTTCTTTTTGGATTTTTTTTCTTTTTTTTTTCGTCATCATCGTAACAACACTGAAATGTCATACGTGCATGTACAATTCATAAAACGCACTTAAAAGGCGTTGCCATAGAGACATGTATAACGTCAAGCGGAGTAGGGACACATTTTCATACTTAAAATCTATATTTTCTGATATTTTAATACAAAAATATGACCTACCAAGCCGTTAAACTTCTCAGAATTTCGCTTACTATTTTAATACCGAAAAAATGCTTTTTTCAGGAAATTATATCGTTTGAAACACAGTTCGTTGCTCAAATAAAGTGCCTTGACCGACTATAGTGGTAGATAGAATATGGCCACCAGGGCATCAGAAACACAACGTCAGGCTGCATTTTACGACTAACAGAAATTGATTCCGGGTGAGAGCAGAGGATCGAAAGCATTGTCACTTATACCTAGATAAGCACTTCTTCAGAAATACTTCCAAAGCAAAACATTCGCAACAACAAGTTCGAAAATTCAAATGATTGAAAAAAGATGTAATTGAATTACAAGACAGAAAGTAAGGGCATTTGGACAAATGTCGATGGCTGGTTATAATGTGGGCATTGACGAAAGAATTACACATTTTGAAACTATTTATAGTAAAACGAAGTTTGGGTGTGACTTTATTTAAAAAAAAATATTCACGGTTTTCGCTTGTAATATCTAGACGTCAACGTCGTAGTTTCGAAAGTCACAGTGTGGGCCGCTCGGCACACAAAATATGTCTTTGATCTCTCGTAAAATGGAAACTATTCGGTGTATTTCATTAATATGGTGTCTGAAAAATGCAAGCATAACTCCAGAGGATGATATAATTTATAACTTCATACGATGAGTAGCACTTGAGATATGACGTCAGTCTACGAACTTCTCGAACACCCCTCGTATCTGAACTTTGCTGGTCAACGACGAAAACATATGCGTCTGTGCGTGACAATTCCAACTACAGTAACACTTGTGTTAAGCGACCACTCGGGGGACCTCCAAAAGGCGGTCGCTAATTGGATAAGTCGCTTAATATTATATTTCATGCGAAATAAGATAGTGCATTTTGATTGCATAGATAGATTGGCTTAGTTGGATAAGTTTTAGTGTATCCTATGATGTTCGACGATTCTAGAATGGGTTACTACAACATAAGATTCAACAATAAACAGTTTTTCGTTTGAGAATGTCTACTTTTTCAGAGATTTTACTTACGATGAAGAGACTTTTATGATAGTTGTTTAATAAATTTGGTGGCCAAATAAAAGTGTTCGCTCGAGCAATATCACATGTGCGCGAGGCACAAATATTGAGCTACAATACTAACCACAAAATCAGAATGAAGGCGAGGTACAAATATTGGGCTGCAATGCTAACCCGAAAAACAGAATGAAAGTATTCGCTAGCAGAGCGCTTTAGACATTATCTATGTACAAGGCCCATAGCGAAAGCACTTGTCAGACTGTGCGGATGCACAGGCTGACAAGAAGATTTGCTTTGCGCGCATGTAAACATGTTGGAAATATCACACACATGCTCAAAATAATCATTTCCAACAGACCTGTAGACTTAATTTGATCCACAAAAATATATGTTTTAAGAAGAAAGGGGATTTTCAATGCCAGCGAAGGTTCCCACATAAGTTCACTGGGTACTGCGTGCGTTTTGTATCGCCTTATCACCTGGTGTACGAGGGCTCATGGTTCTTTTTTACGGCTCGCAGATTCGACCCAGACTAGATGGCGCCCAACAAAATATGCACAGGTGTCTTTTCTGGGGAATATTTTATCATTTTATCTATTTGTCTAAGTTTCTTATATACATATAATATGATACACAGATGCATGAGAGAGCGAAATACCGGCGCTCAAATGGCGACAGTTTTAAGATAGACCAGTTACAAAAACCATTAAATATTTCGACTTAAAAAGAACACACCCTTACAAATATCAGGCTTATCAGTTTGTGCTTTATTGTTGTACGAGTGATTATGACCTGTGACAAGATGCACAACACAATCCTTTGCCTCTTTCTGCAGACTATAGGTTCATTTGTGTGGTACATCTGTACTTCTTATTTGTTAAGGGATAGTTGTTTCAGTGCAAAATAGGCTTATAAATCTTTAATTTGGCGATGAACAAAAGCTATAGTGTCACTTTTTCACTGGTAGGAGAGCTTTGGTCGTTTACAGAAAGCACCAGTATTCGATTTTATCGGATAAATAAATTTGATAACAATGGGTGTATGATTTTGATGATTTATGTAGTTCGTCCATTATGTTAAAATATTGAATGCTAAAAGATATCAATATCATTTAGCCAAGTTTTAGACACAGGAAATTTATTCTTGAATGCTTGACAATAGTTTTTATATCGTGTAAAGGAATTTTGAATATGTAAATACCAAAAGTGAACACCGATCACATTTTCATGAAACAACGAATCAGACAGTGTTCATGCATCAATTGGCTACCGGGCTCGACACAAAGAGGAGTCCGAGACTCCTTGTTTAACTGTTGATATTCCTTCGGTTTGCAAGTAAGAAGTCCTATGGACTCCCAGGATTATTTAAGAAAGTTTTAGCAAAAATGCAAAGGGCCAATTCCTTTCCAACCCATGTAAATTGTAAAAACAACTGTACCGTTTTTTTTTTCTCACTACAAACGTTGATGAAGATGGCAGTTGTCTGCATATAGTAGTATTTGGAAAAGAAAATCATCTTCTTTGGGGGAAGAAACTTGTGGAAAAGAATAAATTGCTTGTAACAAGCAATTTATTCTTTTCCACAATGTTCTCCTAATTTTCAATTCCTACTTTGAGCTTGGACTCATTGATTTCATAAGTTGAGATTCCAATGAACTCCTTATTCAAAGTAGTTAATGTCGACCCCCGGGTAGAGTCTTTGCTTTACGTGCTCAATGCATTGATGAAATTGGTGAAATCGTTGTCCTTGTTCGATTCTATCGAATAAGCACGGAAAGGAACGAAAAACGCAGTCATCAGCAGCTGTTATGAAAAGGGTGAAATATAGGCTCTAAGACAAAAACCAACTGCGAAAATAATGTACTAGAAGGAGATAAAATTTGGAGCCAGTCTAATGAAAGGTAATACAAAACGTCTGTTCAATATGGGATAAAAAGGTTATTCCTGTAAGAATTATCTGTCATCTTACAAGTTTATTAAAAGGTACTCTAGAAAAAAGGCTTATCATTTCGAAAAGTTAATATAATTAAAATAACTTAGTGCACGGAAACCCTAAAAGAAGAAAATATACATTGCCATGGTTATAGACAAAATTCCTGGACCTCAACAGCCTCCTAGATTTTCTATATATTCCAGATTCTAACTTCTACCGTAGTGTCCGGATTGTGAGTGGCATCTTGGGAGTAATGAATCCGTTTTAGTGGTACAGTCTATGAATATAAGTTGCTTATATCATATTTTCCATTCCCGTGCTTCAGTAGAACTCTTAACATATTTCTTGAATATCTAAAACGATGTATAAGATCTGTGATGATATTTTGTTAGAGTCTAGCTGATCTTAAACCAAGTCTACAATAAAAATGATATAATGCGAGCATTGGCATTTTGCGTTAGATGACGTCATGATGACGTCAGTTCGAATGTGATCCTAGACATATGTACGGCAATGATATCTCTGAAGGCCGTTTGTTATAAAAAAAAAACAAGTCGAGTTATGTGAGGCAAATGAATCCAAATATCAGCATTCACAATTTCGACAAAAAAAGTAATCCTGACCTTACAAACCTATAGACCCAGGTTAAAGTCTTCAATAGTTTTATTCGAAATCGTTTTGCCCATATCCAATAATTGATACTTTTAAACTTTCCATTTTCTTGTATTTCGTGTACTACCTATTTTTTTACAAATTGAAACCAGCCCTGCGTTCAGGATCAACGAACGGTGCAAACAGTTTTCCAATTGTACCCCGCGTTGCACGTACACTTGCGTGCAAAGCGGGGTACAATTGGAAAACTGTTTGTGCCGTTTGGTGATCCTGAACGCAGGGCAGACGTTCTTTGTTTGTATTTATGTATTCATTCTAAATGGATCCAGTGAACGAATTAAGTAACATTTTCAGCATACTCTGGCACAAAGTTCAAAAATATCGCCAAACCCAGATGGTAGTTGGCAAATTCAAGAAAGGTTACTTTGTAAACAATATTTTTCACATATAAAATATGTAAATAATTACTCCCACACAAATGCTTGAAAGAGCGACCATTTATGGTTGGTACCTAGCCGCCATAGTTATAAATGAGCCGATGCGTAACATTTCAAGCAATTTCCAATGTGCGTAATGCAAAGGCATAACTACCATTAGGCATGTCACGCAAGCGCGTTGAAATAACTCCTCAATCCAAAAATATCATTGATGAATGATCATAACATCAAAAGAACAGCTTTTTCAAGCTGTAGTTATAGTGCACTATACGATGTTTTGTTTTTCACCAACCCTAAAATAATGAAAAGGGGAGCGCACGGAAGACATTCATCTTTTTTCACAGTCCACATATCGCCTTTTTCCTATATATGCTTTGGTGGTCACCTTCTTAGTGCGATTGAATTTTAACATCCTAGTTACGCCTATTCGATCGTGAACGGAGACTACAAACTCCGTAGCTACCTATTAATTAGTGGACCCGTAATAGTTCTGCAACATTTCGGACCACTTATTCTTTCACAATGTTGACCAAGTTTTCCTAATGAAAATCATTAGGAAACCTCGGTTAACACTCTTAAAGTTCATTACTTCCGTGATGTTGCAAAACTATTACGGGTCCACTACCTTAAGCAAGAAGTGGAGATTCTGTTCAGGCTGTTGCACACAATTAAAATAGTTTTGAACACAAGTCCTGTTTTAAGGTAGTGGAACAATAAAAGTTCCGCAACGTTTCGGATGGCATGAACTTTAACAGTGTAAACTGAGGTTTCATTGTGATCGGTGAAAGATCATGAGTTCTGAAAATGTTGTTGAACAATTTGGGTCCACTATCTGAAATGAATTATTCTCTCTAAGCGAGGGGGAGAGTAGTAAATCGCCGGCCTCGTATCATAACCTCCAGGATTATCAACATATTGGTGGAAGACAAATAGTCTAAAAGGAAGAGTGCCGCCGTTCGATACCCGGTAATCGTGTACCTATGATGGATAGCAGCAGGAGGCTGTAATGGTGGTAGACTACTGGTGTGAGGAATACCAGGAGTCAATTGTTAGGTGCTCCAGTCGCCGCGAAATAACTGAAAGGTTGTTGAAAGCGACATTGAACCTCATTCAACCAATCTTAACATGTTGAAACATCCTTTTTCTGTAAATATGTGGTCGATGACATGAAACAAATCGATAGTGTACAATCCAAATGTCATAGCAGCAGCTTATTTAAGCTGCAGTCTCAATGCTCATGGCGCTCATCAGCGGACACGTTTGAAACAAAATGGCGACAATGTTGGATGTCAATTTGCTGACCACTAACTGGAATCACAAATCTGACAACCTATCAGCATCATGTTATTGTCGGACGGTGGGCGCTGTTTCAAAACACGAAATAAGGAACTCGAGCCGTGGGCCGACTCAACTTTACATTAACGGATTACCCATGTGACGTTGCTATGTATTGAGCGCAACAAAAAACTATTTCTCTGAGTAAATTCGTCATGTATCCTTTCACTCTTTACCCCCATAACAAAAAATCCACGTATGGAGTTTCGCTCATATGGGTAAATGCTTCACCCTGCTTGATTAGATATTTTCGAAGGCTTAGCTCAAAACTGCCACAAGTACATTTTTATATATTTGCAAGTACAGAAGTATTCTGCTAAACCCTCGTTGAAGGTAGTTGAACAGTAATAGTGCCGCAACATTTCGGACCACATATTCTTTCACAATGTTAACCGAGGTTTCCTAATGAATATCATTAGGAAACCTCGGTTAACACTGTTAAAGTTCATGATTTCTGAAATGTTGCGGAACCATTATGGATCCACTACCTTAATTTTACGGACATTTAGCGAGGTTCCTTTTCGCTTCGCGATAAACAATTATAACATCTACATTAGACAGCAGCTGTAGCCGTTCTCTGAGCAACCGGTTGACAAAAACATGCTTTCAACCGCTAAATAACAAAAAGTCGCAGCGGACATTTTTTCTTGGTGCATCAGGTGATAGGACGTGCCTACTGGCGCCCTCTCCCGACAAAATAATGTTTGTTTGTCATCAAACAGTTGTTGACAGCCAGTTTCGAATCTTTTGTTCGACAATCTACTTCCAGTGCTTTCAATTTCAATTTTTGTCATTCATAAAGGGGGCATCTTATCAATCTAAATGTTCGTTTGACATCGACATTTATTATAACCACATGTATTATAATAATAATAATAATATAATTGCCTATTAAAATCATCTTTGGTATTTTTTCTTCAAGCAGGGGCATAAATGCATAAATTTTGAATGTTTCTTCGCAAAAAAAAGAAAAAAAGATTTTAGTCAGACTAGAACGAAAAGCAATAAATGAAACGTTACCTGCATCTAGTAAAAGCGCCACCCAATGTAACAGATTAAAGTTTCCATTTTGAAAAGAGTATATTTTTTAATGAACATGTTGTTGTTGTTGTTGTTGTTGTTGTTGTTGTTGTTTTCATATGAAATAATATGAAATAATATCTGAATTCAATTGAAAATTTACCTATTGTAAGGAATAACCCCAACCTCTTACGATATTACTTTTTCCAATATATCGCTAATATTGAAATCGATATCATGGTTTCCATGTAATCTTTTTATATCAACATTCTTCGGTCATTATGATATAACGAGGTGTTTTCTTTGTCCGCACAGTATCTTTTTATCCGGCTTTTTGTGTCTTGATGAACGAAAAAAAAAGATTGTCTGTAAAAAAGAAATAATTTTATTTCTCCGTGAATTTTGAGTAATCAACAATTTTGTAAGCTACCGCAAAAGAAGTCCCGAAAAAGATCAGGAATCTGTTTCATTGGTGACACATTTTTTATAATTTTTGCTGCATAAGATATGAATAGATTATTTATTGATTCAGTCATGTAGGTTTGAATCTAAAAACCTGACCACACTCATGTATGAATCCGCTTCGGGTATTCATACAGTGTTATAAGGTTTAAATGTTTCATACCTTCATGAAATCAATAAATACTCTCTTCACCTCTTAGACTTTCTTAGATTTGACAAGCTTCTTCTTCAAATGAAGAAAACAAGTAGTTTGGACAATCCTAAAATATGTTTTTGTGTCGCCAGCCAAAATCATTACCCTGCCCTACGTTCAGGATGAAAACGTTAGCGAAGTGCTTTCGAAATGAAACCTCGCTTTGCACGTATGTGTACGTGCAAAGCGGGGTACCATCTCAAAGCGCTCGCGAAAAAGCTTTTACATCCTGAACACAGGGCAGCTCTTCCAACCAAAATCATTACCGTGCTCTTTCTATATGCACCGGACATTAATCCTTGCCAGTGGCAGACATGAAACTATATCGGTGCCTACGTGACTATGTCAAATAAGTACTCTGGCATTTTACTAACCATTAACCAGATAAACTACAAGTGTTTGAAAATGTCACCAGACGCAAATATGTTCGTAAGTGCACACAGTTTAACACAAATCGTCACGAATCGCCATAAATCGTCCATTCTTGTTATGTTGATTTGATTGGTCGGGCCAGTATGTAACGCATGTATTTAAGTCGCACAAAAATGTACATGTGTATTTATATTTTCTATTTGAGAACTAACCCGAACTTGCAAGAACTGGGAGACGCATTTGTTATAAATTCATTGCAAATACGCTTTATGCTATCTTGGATTCAGCATGTCATAATGCTGGCAAGGTTGCGATAGTAAGCTCGTTCATGTTTGAAATGCTCCGTGCAGAACTACTACTCATCCTGCTCGCACATAGTTTATTTATCAATTTATTTATTTATTCTATGTTTTTATTTCATTTTTTAATTTATCTATTTATGAAAAGCGTAATAAATTTGAGTCTGTGCATGCGTGACATTTTAACAAAACCAGGCATGCGCACAGTAAAAACTCTGACCAGTCTGTGCATCTGCACAGTCCGGCCAGAGTCTTAGCTATGCGGCCTTCCCAACCTCTATTCAGACGGTCGGCTAATATTTTTATTAGATTGTACGCTTGTCCAGGCCACTCAATTTTTGTGACTCATGCACTTGTGAACTTGTTGGAAATGCCACAAAAAACCTTAAACTGTTTATGGACGACGCAAGAAAGTTAAAGAAAAAGAGGGTAATCGATGATTTCGTGTAGGTATGACAAAGAAAAAAGTCAAAGCACACTCTCTTCATGTCATATTATTAAATATCGTGAAGAAAAAAAGTAAAAATGTGTGATTGTCTATAATAAAACATATTTCGGGATTAACAAAATACATGCGTACTCAAAAGTGTTCATCGAGAAACAAAACTTAATTATTGCGGGGTACCATTCCTGGGGCGTCTGTTTGTTCTTTTTAATTCTGAGCTGCAGGGCAGATCATGGTCTTTACATTTGATGTCGCACCTCTAAGCGTCCAGTAGTCGCATTGAGAAATAGTTCCTTATTAGGAGAAAGGTTAAGACATTAATAAGATGTGTTATCTAACACTAAACAGATTAAATAAGTAGCATCACCTGCTTAAGGACATAATCCTTAAAATCGTTAAGACTGTTACGTGAACATCAAAGGCCGCCGCCCTAAATCCCGATAAGCTTGTATTAGAATTTTGAGGATTTGAGTTCCTGTAATACTCGAAATTGTGAAAGAGGAAATCTTCAATGAAGGCGATGATGTATGAAAAAATGGGTAAGTGCAAAACATTAGTATGTGTCTATACATCGTATAGACACATACTGTGTTTTTGCATTTAACCCATTTAGACCATTAAACAAACATTATCAGCTTCCTTGTAGAGACGACGTTCGCGAATGATATTCAGCTCTGCGTTCAGGATGACAAAACAGTACAAACTGTTTGCAAATCATACCCTGTCTTACACGCATATCCATGTACAAAGCGGTGTATATATTTTGCAAACACTTTGCACCGTTTTGCCAACCTGAACACAGAGGAGATGTACGGTCTATAGAGGGTAAAGTCAGTCTTCATTTAAATTTCGCAAAAAATATTTTTTGTTAATAATTGAACCATTTATGTGTTCGTGTGACAGCCCAGGAATCAAACCCATGTTCCAGATGTTTGGAATCGAACGCTCTTCTGACTGAGCAACCTTAGCGGCCACTGTGGTCTGTTGTGTTTGACAACAAGTTTCTTTCGAGGAATGCAAGAGCCCATATCATCAGCCACTTATCAAACCGGACATTCAAGCCTCTTATACCAAATAGTAAAACAATTATGGAGACACTTGTGAGCCTATCAATCACAATAGTTTTATTGTCAATCTTTGTCACGTGCATCACGTGCACTCAAACACCAATAGAATAATGGTACTTTGATCATTGGACTTTCGATTTACCCTTTCTTTATTGCTTGGTTTCAAGAGCAAAAATTCTAGGGACGAATCACCAAAAGGCTTCGTAAAATCATTAATTTTTTTTCTTTCAACTTAACATAAATTCGTCATGGAATAAAACGTGATAACCATTGCTGCGTCCAGATTTCTCAAACACTCTCCAGTGCTTTCTTATTGGGTGCGAAAGAAAATGCAGGGTTTCTTGAAAAGGTCGCAAACGCAAGTTTGGCATTGACTTTAAACAGCATACCATTTTCTCTGTGTCCCAAAATCCGTGTTCTTCCATATTGCCTCGTTGTATGTCCTTTCAATGTAAGCAGCCAGCTGTATTCACTCAGAATCAAAACCATTCAAACGTTTAGAAATGGTATCCAAATGCACGTACACACTCGAGCTATGTTGGGTACTATTTCTTTAACATTTTGTGAAAGTTTCCATTTTAAAATAATTTTATTTATTTGGGTCCATCAATACCGCTTCATTTTGATTGGCTGAAATTTTGGTTTTATGGCGGAATCAATGACGATAAAAATTCCTGTATAAGACCATTTTGAGTCCCGAACCTTAGTGAAATTGTTGTCGTATTTCTAAGTGTTCATTAATCGTCCGCATATGCGTAAGTAAAATAGTATTTTAGAAAACTATGATAATAACTATTGGACGCAACCCACCCAGTCCTGCTGCTGTTCTCTTAAAAAAACGCGGGAAATCGGAAGCAGGAGCCAATTCCAATTACGATCGCGTGCAGGTATCACGTGGTTTACTGGCCAGGACAGGAGGTTTCCGAAAAAGCGCGGGAATTCCACCTCTTGCAGCAGCCGAATCGATATCGTCTGCCACGGACAATTACGAAATCGATTAATATTTCCTTTTAAGTTCGTCAGCAAAAAAGGACGAAAATTTTAATTGTCTTTCAAGAAAGGGTTTTTAAATATTTGATAAAAAGCAGAAGGTTTAGGGAACGTAACAGAAGGCTAGCTGCTAGGTTCCCACCATATTTTTGTCGAGTTTGAAACAGATGGTTTTGGAACGAAGTGCAAAACAGCATCTGCAACGAATGTGAAAGACACGAGTTATATCTTTTTCGACGAAAAGCTATCAAAACTTCGTAACTACAGCTTGAATCCGACTGTAGTTACGAGGTTTTGTTCGCCGAACGAAGATATGGAAAATAGATCAAATCGTCAAAAACAAGCATAACGTTATTAAATTACAGTAACACTTAGTCAACCGATTTAGCGTAGTAGATCTGAAATACAAAACTCCAAAAATCCTCGTCCACCAACGGTTTACATGTAGAGTTCATTTTTCATTCGATTCAAAACGAATGGTATTCCGATTGTTTCAGTATCAATTTCATTCTATGTATGCATGTGTTGTTGCAAGCGGCCCGACATAATTCATCATCGGCCATGCATTCTGAATCTCTGTTATAACTGTTATAACTGAATAACTATGGCAACATTTTCTATTCAGATTTTTAAAAGTAAGGGCCTTGAGCCGAGCGCAGCATCTGCATGTGGAACTTTTGTTTTAGACAATAAAAATTCGAATCTATTTGATTAGCCAACTGTGTAAGAGCTTCACACGCATAAACGAACCGCGAAGATCGTAGAAAAGCGACGTGTCCGCGATGCTGTTGTAAATCGTAATCTTCGTCATGCTGGATTTCAATTGAGCCTGTACGCGACCATTCCAACAATTTGACATGCACGTGACATTTCCAATAATTTGACATGTCTTTAGTTGCAATCATTGAGCTGCCTGGGCAGCCATACAGTGCAGAGAGAAGATGTTCTGTCTCTCTAAAGATACTTTTAGACGTTTTCTATTAGTAGAGCGCAAAGTGAAGACACGAGACAGACTGTGCGGAAGCAAGGGCTGGCTAGAGTCTTTGGTTGGTGAACAGGTCACGCACAAGCTCAATTTTTATTAAAACAAATTGTCAGTTTGAGACAATTCAGCCAGTCCGACTGATGGGTTTTTTTTCACAATTATTTGGCAGAAAGCAAATGAAGTAGGCTAAGATCAGACTACACGTCCATGCAGGCTGGTATTAGTCTTAAATTTCTGACAAAGCTTCGTGAACAGCAAATTCAAACTCAAATTCCTTTATTTGTTAAAAAAAAAAAAAAAAAACACACACACAGTTATAAGAGTGTCACCAAGAACATACAGTATACATATCAAGAGCCAGAGTCAAATCCTGATTGTGAAATTCAAAATCATTGCAACCAGAGCTTGATAAAAACTGTTTTTGCTACGCGTAAGAATCACAATGACAATACTTGCCCAAAGTTAATCATTTTTTTATATAATTGATTTTATGGTATCTATGACCAATTATAAAAGTAACGATGACCCTAAAAACATGCATATCCTATAATATGTTTGCTTTCAAATTTAAGATTATAAACAAAACATGAGAAGGATAATTACTATGTTTTTGTTTCCCTTTAACAAATCTAAATGAATTCCTGTAATCTTCATAGGCGGAAGTCAATCCTCAAAATCAATCGGAATTTCCCGCCGATTTCCGCTAACGTCATTCGATTGTTCGTATCTAACAGACGAACACCTGCAAGTCGTGGGTGCAGATGTTGATAATTCGTCTGTTGTCAAAATCTGTGACTTTCTGCAGCAGACGACAGAAAACATGTGGTGAATTATGATTTAGACTCCACCACGTGAATCGGAGTTTGGTCAATTATGGCATTTAGCTTTGCAATAATGACATGCACAATCTTAAACGATTCTCAATGTTTTCTGTGCTAAATGCTTCATACGTACAAATAGGTGCAGCATCCACAAGTACAAAATCGTTGTTTTCTATTCTTATTTATCTATTTCATTCATTCGATTATTTAGTTCGCGTTTGCATTTTTTAGTAGGGATAGCAGCTGGAGGATAGAAAAAAAGTTTGATGGTAGTACTGGTTGGAGAAATACCAAGCATCTATTGTTAGGTGCTCCGGCAGCAGCGATATAGCTAAAGGATTTTTGACAGCGGCGTAAAACCCCATTCAAACAAAACAAAAGTATTACATTGTTTTGTAAGGAATGAGACTGTGTGGTGCATTTCCAACAATTTAGAATGTGCCCGAGCAAAGACTCCGGCCAGCCTGTGCATTAGCACAGTCTGACCAGAGTCTTCACTCTGCGCTCTCTAAAAAGATAAGGTCTGTCTTTAGACAAATAGGTAAACTAATAATTGCATTGCGTATCAGTCAAGACTGCTCAATGTTTGCATTTCACTCACATGGCTCATTGTTGGATAGGTCACGCACAGGCCTAACTACATACTATATTTATTAGTTCGTTTAATTTAAAAAAAGCACTGAAATTCCCGTACGGTGTAGAATTTCAAATTAAGTTCACTTCATTTAACCTATAAACGAAAGAAAATGCTGTTGAAAGTTAGTTATATCCTTATTATGACGATGTGTTAAAAAATGCCGTATAGCAGAGGCGGGAATGATGGTTATCAATAACTGATAAAAATATTAAAATGTGAAAAGTATAGAGGTAGATAAGTCTTCGAGACCAGTGCATGAATTTTTTCACATAAATTAATTGATTGCGAATTTCTCCTCATAGATATTACTTTATGATGTGTACTCACGTACTCTCTTTTGACAAGAATAATTACCCTCTATTTATGATCGTGACACGTAATAAACAATTAGTGTATTATTTATGACAATGTAAATCTTGCGCGTGTAAAGTTTTTTGGTTTCCGGTAAGATCAAATGGTAATGGCCACCGTATCACGTTTAATCAACATGTCCAAGAATATGGTTTGATTTGATCTTTTGGGAAATTAAGTAATAGTTATAGTTCATTTCTGACAATTTACGCGATATAACCTAAGCGGAGCGTTAGCGGAGCGCAAGGTTATACGCGTAAATTGTCAGAATATTAACTATAACTGTTTTACCGATCGACTTATTTTTTCATCAAATAACGTCAGGTCAAATGAGCTGCGCGTCAATCAATGATGTCAGTCATTTTTGTTGCGTCATACATTCTTCAATCAAATCCAGGTAAACAAAAGTGGGAGGAGCGAATTTAATTTCCATTGGTTTCCTGCTATTATTTTGTCATTTAGCGAGAAAAAATCAATTGAGAACGTTCGGTGAACACAACCTTGTTGTTGCTGCTAGTGTTTTTTTTTATTCTTTTAAGTTAGTTTTATGCGGACATAGTGCCTCCCTTTTGGGATTTCGTATCGCATATTTAGCCGCGCAGTGGTAGCGAGTCGGTCTATCATTCAAAAGGACCCGGGTTTGATCCCCGACGGCGGCATTAATCCTGTCCGACTAGTTGTCTCCCACCTATGGGTCGATAATCGTAGACCTATGTGGGATGGCAGCTGGGGGCTAGGAAAGTACTGGTTTAGGAAATACCAGGAATTCATTGTTGGGTGCTCCAGCCGCAGAGATATAACTGAAAGATTGTTGAAAGTGGTGTTAAACCCCATACAAAAAACACAGCATATTCTTTATCAATAATATAATGCTTGCAACAAGACGTAGATGAATAACATTCATAGTTTATTGAAAAGCTGTAGTTTCCAAGTTTTGTTCCCCACCGAATCATCACAGTTAATCGGGTCACGTTGGCTTCCGATATTGGCCAGCTTTCATAGGCCTAACATGCTTTGAATCACTTTCTTTCTGCAAATATTCGTATCCCTAGAATCTTTGAAGTAGATCAATACATTTTATATTATTTTCTACAATTATTTTGCATACATGCACCTTTCATATGAACATTTGATTGCATTTTGTTAAGATTGGGACCTTGAGAACAACTAAATTATAATGTTGTTCAAAAGATCCAGAGTATTTTTAAAAAGGAAGGGAGATTTTATATCGTTTCAACCCTATCGCATTTTCTTTTTTATGTCAATGTGAAAATATAGAGTAGACAAAAAGGCTTGGTTCGAGCAATGTCATTCAAACTCGTCGATGTCATTCTTACTTCTGACACCTGTATACCATGTAGATTAATATTTTATTTTCAGAATCATTGATTTATCAGCTAAATCTTATCTTGATAAACTAGGGACATGTTATTCAAAAATTCTCTTCTCCTTTTAGTGAGTAATTGTGTATAAGCATTATTCAAAAACATTCACTAAAGTTTTTTTTTTATAAATACTCGAATACAAAATAAAGGGTCTTTCGAGACACTTTATCAGACAAGATTATGACGTCACTGTCTGGTTTTGAATGTAGTCCCCGCCCTTTATGACCTAGAGTCACGTAGCTCACTTATTCGAGCAGATCGTCAGGTTATGGGATATATTTTTTGAATTTCAAACGAAATAGCGGCCTTTCATTGGAGGAAAAAATAGGGCGATCGGTAATAACTGATTACAAACGAAAAATGGGAAGATATTTGTGATTGCTTGGAAGAAATAATTTATGACACTAAAAGCGAATTCTGACAAAAAACAACAACATTTCGTTGACTTTGATACCAATGCAAAAGCACGAAGACAAAAATGGCTACAGGAAACTTAACTGTCTAGGACTTTAATTTGAAATATTCTTTTCTTGTACTTGTAGTTAAGTCTTGGATATCACCCCTGTGGTCAGGATGAAAAACGATGCAAACTGATTGGAACTTATATCCACGCTTTGCGCGTACACTTACGGGCAAAGCGGGTTATAATTTGCACGACGTTTGCACTGTTTTGTCATCCTATACACAGGGCAACATGAGTATGTGTTTGCGTCCCAATGTCTGATTTTCAGAGACTTGTCGACTGGATAGAATCGACACTGTGACGGGGATAACAGCGACTAGTTAATTATCTAGGAAACACACAAACATTTAAATTAAATATAAAATTTTGGTTTTCAATGGCGGATCTAGCATTTCTGTAAAAGGGGTTCGAACATACAAATTACGACAAGGTTTTGACTGACGCATGTTTTGCGAGTATGAGACTCACGATTAAGTAGCCAGAACTCTCTAAACTATCTGATATAAGTCGATAGGACCCTCTGGTGGGTCATGCCCACTTCGTCTAATCCAATTTGGTCTAAAAATCCAATTTAAATTTGACAGACAGTCTATATTTAAAGCGTAGACTCCCAAACCTTAAGATTGAATCCTTTTTGGCGTAGCTAGTCCTCGGGACCCTATTTTTTAACGCCACACAACTTGAAAGCCCGGTGATTCGTTTTTCTGATATTACTTAAATTTGATCGAATTTTCCTATGACAATGTAATTTATAAGCCTCATGGGGGTCGTTTGAACCTCCAACCCCCTCTGGATCCGCCATATATATATAATACATACTTAGTGTATTATATGAAAAAATATCTAACGAGGTTGGGAGAATTGATCATTGTCGAGGCTCTGCCGAGACAATAATCAATTCTCACAACCGAGTTAGATATTTTTTCCATACAATACACTAAGTATGTATTATATTTATCTTATAACCCCTATTTGCCTTCTTTTCGTTGATGTTTTTTACTGAAATGCAAGTTTCTAAAAATAACCGCAGTATGTAATTGTTCTAAAAATAACTATGTGATATCATTAAAAATATCATACGGGATGTCATCATACAGATATTGGTATAGTTATAAGATAAAATACAGTATTATACTTGGAAAAGCATCACAATCTGACAACATTCAATAGGGACTGTATGGTCGTTGTGAAATGACTCATATACGACTTATTAATTTCTTAAGGATGTAACCATCAATAATTTATGACAATACATATGCACGAGGAAGACAATTTCTCATTGTTTCTTTTCTTTTAAATGTGACGAAGGAAAATGGAGAAAAGGGCGTAGCTAGAAGGTCGGTCTCTGTTGAAAATTCAACTCGCTTGCCATATCAAGGGGGTAACAAAATATGTTTAGTTTTCTCTCTTAAATGGGGATTTTCTCTACCCAAATTAGTTTGTAAATAGAAAAAGCAACTGTTCTAGTTACAAAGAAAGTGGTGACAGAGTGTTAGAAAGAAAGCAATTACATGAATAAGTCACATGTTTTATCCGAAATTCCTCTTCCAACAAAAAAATCATTTTTAAACAAAGAATAATCAATGTTTAACAGTTGCGTGATAATGTGCACCTATTTTTCATATTCAAGCTACCTAAGTCAGTATCTATCTGTTGCAAGACGGAAGTATATGGTCTTGGAAACTAAAGATCTCAGGACAATACCCCGGTGTGATCCCTTATACTTTAAGAAAATTGAAAGTAAACTATTAACCTTAAAAATGCCAACTTTGAGTTTAGAGCCATTGATTTTTTTTATTTAACATCATTGCCACTTTTCTTAAATGAGACAAGGACAGTTTAGCAAGTTTAAATACGAAAGATACGTTACGTACTCGTATAAAATGAACAATTTAGCAGATGTCTCCTCTCAAAAATTCAGGACGATTCCGTCCAGCAGATGGTGGCGTTTTTCCCCTGACCACATGGTACAGTCTAAAATACCATCTTCTGTGTCATAATCGTCATCTGCCTGTATTTCCTTCCCAGCTGTCTTAACGTATGTCCGGGGATTTCTCATTTATTTTAACTTTTATCATTCATGAAGCATAATTCAAGATTCGGATTAATAAATATTTTGGAAATATGTAATTTTCGGGGCGGGTTGGGGGAGGAAGGGGGGGGGGGGGGTGGTAACAATGGCAGATATTATGTACCATTATAACGAAAGCATTTTTCGTTTAAATGTCTTTGGAATGATATACACGTACTTGTTTGTCATAACTTACGTTTTGAAAATTGTGGCAATTCGCCATTAAAAATTAAAACTCTGTGCATCAAGCTGCTCGTGCTGTCTAGTCAGGGCCAGCCCTGCGTTCATGGTGACAAAACGGTGCAAAGTATTATGAAAATTTACCCCGCTTTTCACGCAAGTGTACGTGCAAAGCGGGGTATAATTCCCAAACAGTTTGCACTGCTTTGCCATTCTGAACGCAGGACATGGCTACCGATTGACAGATTTCCAAGGGTTTCCTATTTCGCCAGACATGCGGCGTTCCTCAGAGACCTGCACGCCAACACCCGACCAGCCTTGGCCACATGTGACAGCTGATGTAGTCAGATGTTCCTAGAATTTAGAACATTAGGTGAATTATCGATTCTGCGCCCTGAACCAAAAGCGCGCCAATATGCTTGCCATCTGACCGTTTAACACTTCGTACCCTTCCGTAGTCTATTGTTGGAGCATCTACTTCGAATTTAAATAAAAAAGAAAAAAAAAAAGATTCAAAGTTTAGAGATTTCGCAGGGGTAACTAGGTTAGTATCCAAAAATTTCTACCTTCAATTAATATTCCCAAATTCGTTCACCCATAATAGTTCCGCAACATTTCGGAAGGCATGATCTTTCTGTCCGAGGATTTCCTATTCCCTTATTAATTTCCCGTGATTCATCGTATTGTTATCATATTTTGTTTTGCTATTCATATACTATAGAAGCATTTTTTTTGTTTTGTTTTTTTTTCACCATTACCATTTTTAAACTTTTCATTAATATTTTATTTTTTTTCATTGATAACGAAGGCAACTTTGCAAAAAAGACTATTTTCATGTTATTTTCATTTGAAAAATGTCTTAATGTTCTACCTTCATGAAATAAAAGATATTATTATTATTATTATTATTATTATTATTATTATTATTATTATTATTATTATTATTATTATTATTATTATTATTATTATTATTATTATTATTATTATTATCATTATTATTATTATTTTTATTATTATTATTATCATTATTATGCTAATCGAGATTTCCTAATGAAATCTTTCGGAAACTTCGGTTAACGCTGTTACAGTTTATGACTTCCGAAATTTTGTGGAACTACTACAGATACACTACCTTAAGTTACGATGTTTTTTTTTTTTTTTTAGATCTTCGACCGTCATACTTTATCTACCAAATGAAGACAACTTGATTTTTCTTTTACACTCGGAACAATAAACTATTTTCTAAAAGTCGTTTAACAGGGGGGGGGATGTTAATTATAGTCGTTGATTGTCCAAAACAACGTATCTTCAGCTTATCAAAGCTGAAGTTACGATGTTCGGTCACCACATACCGAATCATTGTATCCTCAAAAGAAGTTTTTAGGGACATTATTGCGCGACGAGGCCATCGAGAAGTGGATCTAATTGACTTTTGGCCAATATCTGGTTTTATCTGAAAACACATCTGTTACAAATATGTGAAGAGGAAAAGATGCGCGCATCCCAAATCCCGACTGCAAGATGGGCCTCTTATGGCGATAACATATTGGACCTTTTGTTTCCTTTCTCAAAAGGGAGGGATTTGGCGCGAGATGATAGGATTTTTAGATGATAGAACTTTAAGACTGTGTGACGGATCCAGATAAATGATACTCTGCCGGTGGGAACCGAGATATAGCTCCGCCAACGCAAAAAAAAAAATGTATCGATCTCTCCGAAATTCTTTAGAATTGGGGGTATAGTTTGTATATAGTTGAAGACGAGCTGCATATTTCATCGATATATTTTGACGTGCTGCAAAACCTTTCAGTTGGGAAAATATATGTGACCCGTCACGCGAAAAGGGATGATCTCGGAACTCTGTAAAAAATATATTTGAAAAAGAGATTCGGTCCGGCATTGATCAACCAGAGGTCGCATTTCAAAAATTATTTCACATGAAGGTAGATTGATTATTCTAGATTCTGGAAAAGCAAAGTGCGAAAAGTTCGTACCTAGTCAGACTGCGCGGATAGGGCCGACTCTTTACGCTCTTCTCAGATGGTCCCTTTTCGCTTGACGGGTCACAATTATTATAAAAAATAGTACTCTTTTCCAAAATGTTGAGTCTGTCAGAAATCACCTGTTTGTATTAATTATAGCTGTCAGAAACAATATTGACAGGAACGACTGCAACAAACATATGTAGATTTCTAGTACATGGGCACCATGGCATGGGATAATCCGATCAACTATGGTGTTCCAAGCGGGTCAAAACTATACGGCACACGGCCGTAACCAACATTCGTAGGGATCAGAGCAACACTATTGTAAGTGCCTATATGTTGATAGGCACTTACAATAGTGTTGCGCTGACCCCTCGATTCGGAAATTTACATACGTGACCATCAGAGAATAAAGCTGGACAGAGAAGTAGAACTTTTATGCAGATAAACTTATAAATAGACATAGTCTTTTTTTACACAAACTAACATAAAGTTTCTGGTCAAATTACAGCAAACACAATACACATGTACTTAATGCATTGAAAAAAAAAATAGAACAATCGTTTGTTTTTCGAGTAAGATCGATTTGTATTTTCATTTCATGAACAACAAGCTATATTTTCACTCGTGGCTCTGTCACTTGAGAAAACATAGCTTTTGTTGTTCACTAAATGAAATCTAAACCGATCTTACACTGAAACAAATGATTATCATCTGTTTCATTCTGAAATTAACACACATGTGACCCGTAAAGCGAAAAGGGACCATCTGGGGAACTCCGTAAAATAAATCTTTGAAAAGAGATTGGTTCTAGTAGAGGTCAATTAGAAGTCGAATCTAAAAAATTCTTTCACATGAAGGTACATTGATTATTCTAGATTCAGAACATTTGTATATTGTGAAAAGTTTCGACCCCAGTCAGTCTGCGCAAACCGCGCAGTCTGACTAGGGTCGTCACTTTTCGCACTACCCAGATGGTTCCTTTTCGCGTGACGGGTCACGTATCTGAAAATGTGTGTGTGTGTGTACGGGGAGGAAGAACAAGACTATGTACCTCTACGTACAAATGATAGAAATCCCTTATTCTAAGGTGTTACTAATTTTAGAAGCTATTTACCTAACTAATAACTGTTACAGTAACAAAATACCTCTGGCCATAAATAAAATAAACACAGGGTCCAAGCTGACGGCTTATCAGTCTTGGTTTCAGATTACCTCAGGTGACTCTCTTGGTATAACAAGATGATCATTTTGCTTCAAGAGCTTTTCTGATTTGATAAATGCAAAAAGAAAAAAGAGGCCCAAAAGGGCCCGTATTGCTCCACTGACTTTAACATCTCTAGACTTTCATTAAACAAAGCTTACACTGACTGAACAACACTTTGAAATCTCTTTTGAACTACTTCATAATGCTTTTTCCACATACACCTAAGATATATTCATGCTTAGTTTAATCAAAATTGACCCAAAGAAATGGGAGGAGAAGAATTTTAAAGATTTAAGTGTGGAAAAAAAGCCTCACCCTGCCACGAGCTTTTCTGATTTGATAAATGCAAAAAGAAAAAAGAGGCCCAAAAGGGCCCGTATTGCTCCACTGACTTTAACATCTCTAGACTTTCATTAAACAAAGCTTACACTGACTGAACAACACTTTGAAATCTCTTTTGAACTACTTCATAATGCTTTTTCCACATACACCTAAGATATATTCATGCTTAGTTTAATCAAAATTGACCCAAAGAAATGGGAGGAGAAGAATTTTAAAGATTTAAGTGTGGAAAAAAAGCCTCACCCTGCCACGCCCATATTTAGGTGGAATTAAAATTGCTTGAATAATTAAAGTCACGGGTCACCCAAGGAACATTAATGCAAAGTTTTGTTGAAATCGACCCAATGGTTTGGCGGGAAAAGGTTTTTAAAGATTTTATAGTGAAAAAACAAACCTGCCACGCCCCCCAGCCATGCCACGGGGTCAATCAAAAATTCTTTAACAATTTAAGTAAGGGGAACATCCTTGTATCACTGAAATCGGCCAAATGTCTTTGGAAGAGGAGATTTTTAAGGTTTTTATGGAGAAAATAAGCCCCGTCCAGCCAGGCCCATTACAAGAGGTCAACCATTTTTTTAAGATATGTAAAGGGTCACCCAAGGAGCATCCATGCCAAGTTTCATTGAAATCGGCCTAATGGTTTGGGAGGAGAAGAAATTTAAAGATTTTATAGTGAAAAAATGCCACAACTTGCCACGCCCATAATTAGGGGGTAGATCAAAATTTCTCTAACAGTTTAAGTAAAAGTGCTCATTGGAGAAGATGTTTAAAGGAAAAAGGTTTCTGCAAGCAGGGATGGATGGACGGACGCACGACGAACAAACCGCCATAGCAATATCAAGCTGACCTTCGCCAGTGAAGGTAAAATAAAAAAAAAAGCACAAAAGGACCATGGTGGTCCTATATTGCTCACCTTCGTTTCTTAGTTTCGGTAATCATCAAATATTCTAAAAAAGTCGTAGTTGTACTTTTATAATTTGTGGACTCGAGAGTGAAAACAAAAAAATTGTCATCAAGGCCCCTTTTCTCATGATATGGCACAGATCCTTCCCATTTTTATAGGGTTCATCCTTGTGACCTGACAAACATTCTGACCAAGTTTCATGATGTTTGGTCCATTACTGTGGCTTCTACAGGGTAAACAAGAAAATTGTCATTAAGGCCCCCTTTCCCGTGATAAAGCACATATCTTTCCCATTTTCAATAGAGTTCATCCTTGTGACCTGGCCATCATTCTGACCAAGTTTTATGATTATTGGACCATATTTGTAGCCTCTAGAGTTTAAACAAGAAAATTGTCATAAAGGCCCCTTTTCCCATACGGTACGGATCCTTCAAATTTGCAATAGGGTTCATTCTTGTGACCTACTGACCAAGTTTCATAATTATTTGACCATTAGTGTGGCTTCTAGAGTGTAAACAAGAAAATTGTCATTAAGGTTCCTTTTTACCATGATATGGCACGGATCCTTCCCATTTTTTATAGGGTTCATCCTTGTGACCTGACAAACATTCTGACCAAGTTTCATGATGATTGGTCCATTATTGTGGCTTCTACAGGGTAAACACTTAAATTGTTGACGTCTGACGACGGACAATGCACAACGGAGATTGAATGATCACAAAAGCTCACCTGAGCACATGCTTGCCTTAGTCTTGGTATTAGTTGAAAGGAAGTAAAATTCCAAAGTTGATAAAGTGTTTTCATACTTCTGGAAGGGTTTATCATGATATAACTCAGTCCTCTCTCATTCCTTCTGTTTGTCTGTCTTTCCATCTATCTGTCTTTCTGTCAGGTAGTCATCACATTTTGTGTGTAAAACGCATCATTTAGTTTCCAACTGAATGACCTAAAACTTTCCTAAATGATTCTGTATGATTTTGGGTTTTGTATTTGACCTTTTAAATTCAAATCACTATGGATAGTTATTTATCAGTTTATGAATTGTCTGCACTTGGATCGAAAAAAAATCGCCTTTTACTATTGCATATTCACAAGTCAATTGATTTGAAAATACCTTTCTGTTGGTACTTTCTTCAGGGTTATTAATCAAGGTCTTTTTCAATGTCACGTTCATGCAAAATATAGATTTCCTCATTGTTTATGAAATCGTTCAATTAAAAGAGATAAAATTTATCCCTAATGATTTGCTTGTAACAAAATCATTCTCTTAGTACAGATTTAGGCAAATCCATTTAGTATGATGGTCAAATCGTTCTAACTGAAAATTTAGTTAAATGCTCTCCCTTTCTCTGTAATTATTAGCAACAACTTTTATTGTAATGAAACTGTGTTCTCATATTTAAAACGTGTATTGCTTGCCCAAAGCCTTTGCGCCTCACTGTTATCATTATCATCAAGGTCAAGTTCAATTTTACCTCAGCTGTTTTCGGAGAAAGTCATAGTAATTACTATAGCCCTATTGTAGTTTTGTCATAGCTGATGTAGAATACCTTAACATTTTATGGTACCTTTGGTATAACTTACTTTAAACCCGGCTAAATTTCTAAAATCGTGATACTATAGGCATTGTCAGGTGAATAGGGACAATTAGTGAAAGTTTCATCTCAATCGGTCCATTAATGAGAGAGTTGCATTCACAAGAAATTTGACATTAAGGCCCCTTTTTCCATGACCCGAGTGATTTTCACAAAACCTGTTTATTATGTGCAAGGTCAGGTGACCTGGTCCTTTTTGTGAAAATTTCATTTAAGTCAGTCCATAAATAAAGGAGGAGTAGCGTTCACAAGAACATTTACATAAAGGCCCCTTTTTCCATGATGCAGCCGAATCTCACCAATCCTCGATACTGTTTGATAGGTCCAAGAAGGCGCAGTAACAGAAAATAATGTATATTTTATTAAAGGGAGGTAATAAATATCACCTATTTTGTTCATCACCCCCCCCACCCCCCCCACTTGAATTTCACTTAAAACTCGCTCCAAAAACACATTCAATTTCATCCATAATCATTCCAAAATAATTCATCTTGTCAATTTCATGATGTTCTTAACTGTAAATATATAGTATATTTACTATAACTTGAAAAGTCGTCGTTACAAGGTTTCGGAAAAAGCTTACAATATACTGAATTCTTAACATTGTGCACTAAATTACTGTGTTCCTTTTGTTTGCTTAATAACAAGAATGAAAGCTGGTAGATAAATTGATGTTATGCTTAAGTAAAGACAAAGTACAAACACCAGATCAGATTATTCTGCAAAATTGATATTTCCTTGAAAAATCATTTAGTCATTGGGAAACTTATTTCAGATTGGTCCTCTTTGTATCAGCTGTAATTCTTAATATACAGACATCTCACTAAGTTATCTTGTTTGTGTGGGGTTTCATGCCATTTTTAATAGTAACTTGTTGCAGTTCTTTTGTTGAAGCTGATGTACTTATCCATAGCTTCAAGTTATTCTTCACACAGGCAGATGTTATAATATGTAAATGGCACTGATGCTAAGGCTGAAGTTGTAGCAATACGAATTTATCTGTGTAAGAAATATTGAAATTATAAAATGTAACACTGAAAATGAGAGAAGAATATAGGATAAAAGACCACTGAAAAGCCATGTTATCTCTCCACAGTAAAACTTCTCGGTGAAAGTTTATGTATGTAACTGTTAATATCTAATCAGCAGTCAAGTGTTGGCTATCAAGTTACCGTGGTGAAAAAGCTGGGAGGGGGGGAGGATGCCACTTGTTCCTATAAGTATATGTGAAATAATAAGAATCTAACGTAGCGAATTACGAAGCATAAATAAAGCAATGGAGGGGAGGGCGCAACTTCGGATTGACGGAAGAGTGACTCTTCCATATATTTTTTGCAATCTCACAATAATAAATGATCAATAGCGTCGTAACTACAGATTTTTAAGGAATAAATTAGAGTTTTACTGATACATGTACAATAGAGACATAGTTTTGCCTAAACATGTGCTGCCAAATATTGTGCAACATATCGTGTTCTGTTGAGTTATTTGGTGATTCGATTAGCTTGATTTAATGTGTATATTTACAACAACTTTTTTTGTATTTAAAATATGCTCACTTCAATTCTGTGTGTTTATTTTTTATCTTATAACATCCCATATGATATTTTTTTTATGATAACACTTTGGTATTTTTTAGACCAATGATTTTTAGAAACTTGCATTTCTGTTAGAAACATCGTCGAAATCAAGGCAAATAGATGTTATAAGATAAATACAATACGTACTTAGTGTATTGTATGATAGAATATCTAACTCGGTTGTGGGAATTGATAATTGTCTTGGCAGAGCCTCGACAATTATCAATTCCCCCAACCTTGTTAGATATTTTTTCATACAATACACTAAGAGCGTATTTATTATTTATCAATTCACATTGTTTGTAAATATTAGATGAATATTCTATGCTTCGGGCAATATATTAAGAAATCAGGATGATTAAGCACGTCAAGTGACTTCCCGACCACGAAGTTATGATAACGATTTGAATTTATTAATTAACGTTATCTTTTGACCCAAGGCCATCAGTGACTTGTATCATCCTAGTTCGATGACCTTTAGGTCCTGTTATTTAAGCATATCGTTTTAGGGCGACAATATCAGTCTTGTTGAACAGAACGCTTTTTGGTAGGCTTAAAATGTTGTTTGTTTGAATCAATGATTAATAAGTTGGGTCAATCTTGATGAAACTTGGCAGGGATGTTCCTTGGGTCAAGCTCTACCAAAGTTGTTCAAATAAATGAAATCCACCCTTAACTTTCCCTTTACCCTTAACAAAAAGGGTGAGAATATGAAAATCTTCAAAAATCTTCTTCTCTGAAACCAGAAGGCAGACAGCTTTAATATTTGGTATCTTACATTATCTAGTGGACCTCTACCAAGTTTGTTCATATCAAGACCCTGGGAAAATATTTGGGCTCCACCCGGGCGCAACCCTTTTTACATAGAATTAAAGAGCGAAAATCTTAAAGAATCTTCTTCTCTGAAACCAGATGGCAGCCAGCTTTCATATTTGGTATGTAGCATCACATAGTGGGCCTCTACAAAGTTTGTACATATCAGGACCCTAGGATCGTATTTGGGCTCCACCCGGGCGCAACCCTTTTTACAAAGAATCAAAGAACGAAAATCTTCAAAAATCTTCTTTTCCAAAACCAGAGGGCACCCAGCTTTCATATTTGGTATGTAGCATCACATGGTGGGCCTGTACCAAGTTTGTTCATATTAAGACCCTGGGGTCATATATGGGTTTTGCCCGGGCACATCCCTTTTAGCTTTTCTGAGCACGAAGGGTAAAAAATGAAAATCTTAAAAAATCTTCTTCTCTGAAACCAGAAGGCAGACAGCTTTCATATTTGGTATGTAGCATCATCTAGTGGACCTCTGCAAAGTTTGTACATATCAAGACCCTAGGATTGTATTTCGGCTCCACCCAGGTGCAACCCTTTTTACATAGAATCAAAGAGCAAAAAAGGCATATCTGTCTTGCTCTTGGCTGAAAAATTCCCATGGCATTGATCTTATATAGAAATTATCTCCTTTTTGACACCTCTCTATTTAATTAATGAGATGTTCCAGGGGTCAAAGAGACGCAGGTGAGCGATCTAGGACCATCAAACCTATGTGACGTACAAATTTGACACAAAGTTGAACAACGATAGAGTTTTCCTTGAAATGAATATACGTAATTTTGTAATATGTTAATATATTTTAGATACAGTTCCAAATCGGTATATCGATACCGTAAACTGATCGAGCAACTCCTATATCTATGAACTGATAAGCCACATTAAGTGTATTACACAAAATATTTATCTCTATAATTAATGGTTAATTACTGTCATCGTTTATCTCACATCCGTATCCATTTGGTTTTCGTATCCTCGTATGTTGCCGGTTATCCACAACAACAGGTTGTTTTCTAGATGACCCAGGGCTCGTGTTTGACCCTTAAACCAGGGTTTTGACTCCCCCAAATCCCATTTTGACCCTCAAAAATTTCCTGGAGGGGGTCTTTTTCACCCACTGAATTTCCAGAGGTTCAACCTATGCAATATAAAAGATTATACAGATTTATTGTTTACTTCATACCATTACAAAAGATCTATATCAATGAAACAACATAAACAATAAAGTGTGTCTACACTTTATTGTTAATGTTGTTTCGGTTGTAAAGATTACTGTAAAGACTTGTAAGTTCTCATGTTTTGCTATATTTCTGACCCATACAAAACCAGTTTTGACCCCCAGGATCTTATGGTCAAAGGGTCAATGACTCTTAAATCTATAAAGCTAGCACAAGCCCTGATGACCATTGAATTAAAAAACAAAGCGCCGAAAGCACTGTTGTCTTGGAATATGCGAAGAACCCAACAAATTCTTCGAATTAAATTTCACATTACTGCACAATGTCTATTTATTCGCATTTTTTTAAAAAAAAGCAATGGATGATTGAAGTTAAGGTATAATTCACTTGGAATTGAACCTACACTCAATGCGAAATTCGCGAGCATATAAGATAATTATGAAAAATTGTGAATTCTAGTATTGTAAATGTAAGCTAGCCAATGTGTATAGTAAGGGATGGCTACATCGAAGTAGATGTATAGGCTAGAATCGAACCGCTGAAGCTTTTTTCTTTAATGCTAAAAATCAAATGAGACAAAATGTGAAACTTTAAGGACAATTTTTCTTAAATCGCGTCATTTGGCACGTGGTTACTATGCAATGTCACGATGTCCTCACTTTTTTATTTTCAATTTTTTTTATTTTTTTTTTTTTGGCTCCGCTTAGAATACGTCAGATAGGATGAAATGAGCGAATTATGGGAACAACTTTTTGGTAATTTCGCTAATAAGACGGCGAATTTATCAAGTATTATTCTACTGATATTTTTTGATAATCAACAGAAAAACATTTAAGAAACATTTGATAATCACACCCTTGCCAGCATAACTTTTCATTTAGGGCCTGTATTTCATTTCTCTTTATATTTGATATGTGATGTTGTTGGAATGGGTTAGAGAAAATCGAACATTCAAAAGGGTTTCTGTTCATTCACATAATAAGACGTTTCGATAATTTGTTGCAAGGTGTAATGAAAACCGTTGCAACGAAAGGGGGTATGATAATCACAAATAACATTATGCAACACTCCATTGAAACGAACCTGCCAATTCGGTCGTAAATGCCTGTCAAAATGTGCCATAAATATGGGGTCGGATCGATTGTCCCGGGGGATAATGCCTCCCCCACTGTTTTATTAATTATTATTTATCTAGTTACGTCTTATCAAGTCATGCCAATTACCCCACCCAGTGGCCTTCTTTACCTGCGAAATAAAGCGATGCAGTGTACATGTCAGATCTTGCAAATTTGACAAACCGTATAAAGTTCTAGGTAAATTATTGGACAAAGGTTGGATTACATAACTTTCTTGTTGTATTTGTAGGATCCCCCCCCCCGCTCCCTATGCCTAAGGTACAGTTACGAACATCGTGTAATCGACAAGTTTAATGATTTTGGAATGAAAATGAATGAGTGTGTGGAGCGATTTTTGAATGACTTTCAATGGAGGAAAATATAATCGATAATTTCGTCCATCTGGACGAAATTATCGATTTTCTTTATCTCCCTTGAAAAAAAACATCGCTATTTTCTGATTTTGTGAATTCACGGTCAAAATAGTCGCTTAAAAATAAAAAAAAAAAACAGCCAATAAAAATCATGCGATTATTTGATCGATTTGATTGAAATATTGATCGTTGTGAACGATTTGAGCGTGTATTGATGATTTTGGAGTGAGTGTTAGGAAAGAATGTTTGAGTGCTAGCGAGTGATTTTGAATTGTTTTGAACGAGATGAGTGTCATTTTCCTATATACTTATAGGCACCTATAATGAAGGTGCGCTCAGCCCCTCGATATGGTGTATGGGACCGGTGGGAAGAAAGAAGTAAACACTGGACATCTAGATGCATATGCCCTTAGCTCTTATTCAATGTACAACCGCAGTTGGTAGCGCGTCGGACAGTCAATCTAGATGTCTCGGGTTCGATTCCCGACGGCGGTACTCATCCGTTCCGACTATTTGTCTACCACCAATGGGTTGATAATCGTGGACCTATGTTGGATAGCAGCTGGAGGCTAGGGAAGGACGTGGTGGTAGTACTGGTTCGAGAAATAACGGGAATCCATTGTTAGCTACTCCAGCCGCCACGATATGACTGAAAACCCCAATTCAAACAAACAAAAACTTCTTCAAAGTGACACATTTCTAACATAATAGAAGTTGGCTTTCGTTTACGCAGTTTTACAAGACTTTTAATTGATTTAATTGATTTTGAAATATGTATGGATGGGGGGGTCGTTGACATCCCCCCTTCGACCATCTCTGGATCAGCCACTGTATTTATTGGTTAATGCCAGGATCTACAGGGTCATAGAAGAAAACTATTTGTACGGGACTAAATTGATAGCCACCTGTTTGTTAAGATCTGCAGCATTTTGTTTCTGTCTACCTGTTAATTTTCTAGCTTCAAGCTTTGCAAATGTTTTCAATTAGACTTAACAAGGGCTAAGTGTCCAGTTTACATTAAGACATTGACCATTTACAAAATGGCCGTGGGAACCATTTAGGCCTCTCTCTGGGGCTATTTTGTGCACCTGCAAACTTCAGTTATGAATAGCCTATTAATTAATGTTTGCTTTTACCCTTGATGCCCTTCTGAACTTAGGCGAACTACTTTTTACGACTTATACATTGGATATTGGACTACATTTTGCAAAAGAACGTCAATTTTGGGTTGACGGAAAATTATTGCTTTGTCGTCCAAGACTGAAACGCAACGTTATGTCAAAGAATATTTTAGAAAGTAATGATAATATATGTTCGCATTTTATTTTTTAGAAAAAAAATCAAGTTGGCGTCAAATGCTTGTTTTCTGAGCATGCGCGTGTAATTTTCAACAGTTCCATGTGAGTGGGAGGGACAAACTTCATTTTGGTAAGGCGTTGACTGTATACGGAAGATGCGGGATATCTATGAAGGGGTGTCGAACACATAATTACGGGGGTTCGTTTTCCTTGTACTACTAGATTTTTGTTGGATTCCCCCATGAAAATGAAATAATTATGCTACAGAGGGATTCTTTTGAAACCCCCGAATCCACTCTGGATCCGTCACTGGTTGACGACCACACAATCCAATAAGAATATTCTCTGATGACATGAAGAATCTTAAATGCCCATCTACAGAGCGCATAGCAAAGCCTGAGACCAGACTGTGCGGATGCACAGGCTGGTCAGAGCCTTTAATTTGCGCACATGTGAAATTGTTGGAAATGTCAAGCACAGGCCCAATTTTGTTGAAGTTGATGATATGTTTTTACTCTTCAATTGGTCACAAAGTAAAATGAATCAATTTTATATTAAATTTTGTATATTACGCTTACTATACATGACCAGAGAAATGCCAAATGGCTTGACTCGTACATGTTGATATCTAAGCCTGTTCCCATCGCAAAAAGATCTCGGAGAAGATTGAACCTTAATTTAGAACGGAAAATATTGCTACGACAAAAATGATTTATTCGATATCTTATAATACTATCCCCAAAATATCTTTCTACGTCTTCAGATTTTTCTTTACCTTACAAGGAACTTTGAAAATGAACTGCTTTTCATTAAAATATAAGTCAGATTTTATCATTAAACTTTGAAAGAAACTAAATTTTCCTTATTCAAAGTGGAAAGGATTTGACTAAATGAGGCAAATAGCTTTTATTTGTTTTAACACCTCTCTGTTTTAGGGATGTTTTAACCGAAGTTCAAACAAAAAATGTGAGATTTCTGGAGAGGTGGAGTCGTTTGTAATTTATACGCCGTGGGAATTTCATTTAGAAAGTAAAGCCCTGCGCCAAGCTCAGGATAACAAGAAGGTGCAAATAGTTTGCAAGCGGTAACCCGCTAGCACCTGCGTATAACTTGCAAACAGTTTGCACCGTTTTGTAACCATTAATGTCCGACACGCTTGAAATACAAATCAAAATACTAAAAAGCCGTATTTTTCGAACTTTGTAACACAGACATAATTTTTAAGTGTAGACAAAAGGAAACAGGCAAAGATCTATGATTAACATCTATTCTCTACAAATTGCCCCTTTCTCTTTACACGTACATTTACTTTCTGAACGTAGTGCAGTCGTGCTTGGTTTTCGAAATTGCTCGACGATTTGGTCGAGCATCGACAATAGAAACTTCATTTAGTTCCTTTCTGCAGATCAATTTTCATTAAGATCATTTCATAATGATTTTTGGTGAACGAAATTTTCGTTCACCAGTGTTATATACTGTGTATGGAAAATCATGTAGGATCTTAATAGGTTTTGAATAAAGCAGTACCTCTTTAGATTCAATTTAGTATCTCTAGAGACTTCTTTCTACAAAATCACTGTTTGTATCCTTGAATGCATGATACTAGCATTCTTCATCAAGTGAAGATAATGAAAATTACCCTTTAAAAACACAAAAATATCTTGGAATGTCTATACGGGCGAATTTTTGATCGGCGTAAGATTGTCGAGACTTGAGAGCAAAAACAAAGTTTGTGTCTGTACACTGTATAGACAGATACTATGTTTTTGATTTAAACCTTCGCTATTGTAACTTGTAGTAATTTGCCGGAAATGTGTGTTTATTGAGGTCGTGAACTCTTGAACTTCTACACACCCCTGATTGGCCATCCCACACGTGATGACCTACTACGATTTTACCTGCCTTCTTATGAATGAATACTTTGCTTCTAAGTTACGAAAGGTCAAGTTTACAAACGAATGGAATGTTCCTGCCGTATTTCTCCTATTAAACGCGCCCGAGCAAAACGTCGTGGGGCGCTATTATTTCAGACTCTTTTACTTAATTAAAAAAAAAATACTTATTTTGGTACCAAAGAGAAGCAAACTGTTAACATGTTTGTAATTATCGATTGAAATACGTACGCTACCCAATACGCTTTTCTATTTATCTATTAAGGCTATAGATTTAAAAAATAGAATAAAATGTTAGCTAATGAATTGTAATTCTGTCATTTAAAGTCATCTATCGAAAAACGGTCACCCTCGACCATTAATTGCAGCTTTCAAAAGCAAGTGATTATGTTAGCAGAAGCCGAGATATTATTATTGTTATTATTTGTACAAGGTAGGAAGTTCCAGACGATGCAATATTCAATGTTCCGCTACCGATGGACAAAGTGGTCTAATAAATCATTACCTATTCCCGTATGAAATAAATAATCCTGTATTAAATCCTAAAATTTCGTGATGTGTAAATGCACCCAGTACATGAAATGAAAGTGTTTCGTAGTGAAAACACAACACGTCTGGAGCTAGCTGGGTCACCGCGTGTCGGCACCCTTTGAAGTCCCCAGATTCTTGCAAGCGGCGGGGTCGCTTTTGAAAAAAGTCACACACGAGATTTTACAGGGGTTTTCCTATTTTAACAGTATGAATTGTGAGTAGGATTTAATCATTTGACTCGGATATTTTGTATATTTGCAGAAAGTGAAATGATTTCAGAAATATTTTCGTAACAACGAAAGGGGATTTTGTTCGCATGTGACTTATGAAGAATAACAAGAAATAGTTCTCATTTTGTGTTAAATTTTAACCTTTCGCACTTCCGGAAGACTGCGCGATTTAGGATGCGCTAGTTTTTCATATGTTGAACGATCTTTTAATGACGCAACCAGCCTTTCCCTGATAGGAATTTAAGATAGTTAACCCACAATCTATTGAACATTACGCCGTAGAGTAGCTGCTATTGAAATTAAATTCGAGACTGGACTTTTCACCACGGCCCGTGGACGGTTGGATGTTGTTGATCGTATAGTCAAGGGCCTGGGAATCGTATTAAAGGGGGAGCGCGTTTATTAGGGAGGGCGCGTCTAAAAGGTGAAATACGGTATATTTAGTCCAAATTATCATTAAAACATAAACACGCACCATTTGACCGTGACCAACCTTGATATGAAGTAAAATTTAACCCATTGCCAGACAACTTATGTTCTCAACTACCAAATTTACACCTCTTCCTTAAATCCCGTTTGTATCTTAAAGCTTATTGTTGCATACTTGTGTAATGTAAATATCTTCGGTTACGGGTATTTTTGTATCATATCACCCAAATCCCATTCCCTGTTTTTTGGTTTTTGTTTTTTTTTTCGTTTCAAACAAGGCCGGAAAACAGGGGATATAGCAATCTCGGTACGATTTACTTTTAATATATGAATGTCGTGAATAGATTAATAAAAAAGAATCAAATGAACAAATATCCCAATACGATAGACCTAATTTCAATTTTTAACATCGAATGGATTTTTTTTTTTCAAATTACTTGACATCGTAACTACAATTGTATAGTAGCGCTTCTATCCCTCGGATGGCTCTTGAATTTCCTCAATACAATCATTCATCTATTTGTTTTAACGGAAGTATGTAAAATATTACAAAAAACGAAACTTGGATTGTGAATCAATCGCCTGTGGACTGGAGCACCTTTACCTTAACATGGAAATTGGTATTTCTCGCACCAGAACTATAATGAGCATACATCCGTACGTAGCTGCCATCTTCTACCCTCTTAGGTTTATGATTATCCGCCGTTTGGTAGGAGCAATAGAATTTAAACAACGACTATATTTGGACAATTCATTAGCTGTACAAAATACCTTCCTACATAGATTTCATCGATTTTTTTTTTTTTGATTTTTTTTTTAAATCTTTTTTACGCAATGGCATCAGATAATTATTCTTTCACGAGACTGAATATTACCGAAAAAGACCAAAACCCTGTAATTACCACTACGAAACAGTGGTCTTTTCATTCGGAGGATGGGGGGGGACCCAATTCAGGTCGTACCAGAGCCATAGCGGATAACGTTTAAAAGTCAAAATGCAGAAAGACTGCTGTTTAATCAGCTAAAGTATGGGTTCCGCATGTGGAAATTGAATTACCTTTCTGACTGCTATTTTTTGAGTTAAGAAAAGAATCATTAGTCTAGACACTATAGTTGCCTGTTTTCTTTTCTCTAGGCTTATCGCTCTCTGTCTATCGGTCTGTCTCTGTCTGTCACTCTCTCTACCTTTCTTTTCCTCTCTTTCTCTTTCTTTGAATTTAGAATTTTGACGAGGCACTTTCCCTTGATTATTTTTTACATTTATAATTTCTCTTTTCTCAACGAATTCAATATATCACTTTAGAATGCCAACAGGTTCGTTCACCATCAGTACTTTCAGTGCTTTGATTCTTATAATCTTATGTTTGGTATTCTTACAATTGAGCCTGTGCGTGACATTTCTAACAATGCCATATGCGCGTAATGGAAAATATGGGAGTAGCCTTGACAATCAAACAGTTGATTAAAATTAATTTTGGGTTGTGAATAGTGATTCTATGTCAGTAGCCATCTATTGAGCGCATAGTTATGACTCTGATCAGACTGTGCGGCTGCACAGGCTGTTCTGAGCCTCAACGTTGCAAAGATATTAAAAATAGGGGGTAATGTCTCTTACAGGCTCAATTCTTATTTCAAGCAGGAACAAAGCCTTAAAACCGGGAATCAGTATGTCTGCAAATTTTCGTCGAAACCGAATTGAGTTTTCTGACCAGGTGTCCTTTTTGCGATGAAATAATCTCTAATTGTACAAAAAAGTCTGTTTGTGCACACAAAAGTATGCAACTCTGCAGCCGAAATCTGCTAATCTTGGCGCGCATTTTTTCGAATCTGGCAATGCCGGCCCACGCTGCAGCTGGCTTGAATCACGCGCAGAAGTTCTGCCGCTGCTTCCACGATTTCGAATTACATCTGCATGATTTTTTTCTGAAATCAGATGGTAGATTGGTTCTCTGTTCGATAAACTCGTTACCAGACGATAATAATTTTAGACTGGTCCGAATTCTAAGAAGGTTGTGACGACAATTTCGCTTTGAAAGATTTTTTCATATTATTTTCTTTCTTGGTGTATAATATAGATAGATATCTTTTAGTTTTAAACGATTTCATTATTTCCTAACTGTCTTCGGAATTTAATAAAAAGAGTTGAATGTAGAAAAGAGAAAATAGACTCTAACAATCTGAGACAGGGTATAGTAAAGACCTTTGAAATGGCAAATTGTATTAATAAGGGAAGTCTTTAACGGTTTATTATTATTATTATTATTGTTGTTGTCGTTATTGCTGGTGCTGTTTAATTGTTTTTGTTGGTGTTGGTGTTGGTGTTGTTGTTGTTTTCCACACCATAGATCGGCGTTTCATTAAAATCAGGTAGAAAGTGAACAGGGCTTCATTTGTATTTCATTTTGATCGTAACAAAATACTGGATACTTTTAGAACTGGATTAAATATCAAGTCGATCAAGTGCAAAGATATTTTTCTCCGCCCTTATATTTTCCCGGTTTCTCGTCGCCATCTTATCTCGAGCCAGGTGCACGTGATCCCATTTTGTCTTTGAGATCTGATTTCGGAGGAATCTTGATTATCTCTCGTACTCGCAGCAAATTATCTCGCCTCGTTGAAATAAGTGGTTCGATTTCAAAAATCTGGTTCGGATAGAGTTCGGAGTCCTATTAACCCGTTCCCAGACGAAAACGTTCATAGCTTGGTCCAAATTGAGAAGAGTTGCAGACGACTATTTGAAGTTGGGGAATGTTTTGCAAATTATTTTTCTTTTATGTCAAAGACATAGTGGTAAACGAAGAAATTGTTTTCTGAGTCCTATTAGCCCGTTTCCAGATGAAAGGGTTTTAGCTTGGTCCAAATTGAAAAGAGTTGCAGACGACTTTTTAAAGTTGGAGAAAATTTAAAAAATTCGTTGTCTCTCATATAATAAAACATAGTGGTAAACGAAGAAATTACCACTATGACTTTCGTACTACATGTGCATTGTCTCGAGGATCATTTATAAAATTTCGATTGCGTTGGATATATGAAACATCATTGACTTTAAAGTCTTCGGATTCAGAAAATTCGTTTTATGTACATTTCTAACCTCGATCAACTTGCGCAATATTTGCAGTCAAATCAGTATTGATACCTAGCACTCTTCTAAGGCGAGTCACAAGTTGTTTTTTTTTAAACTGTACGCGTATTTGTAGACCAAAACCTGTTTCTTAGGTTAGAATTTACATCAAAGGGTGCGAAATGGAGCCATTGAAGAGACGAGGAGAGTGTATTTTTCAAGTTCATGGAGGTATGACACAAAAACATATTCAACTGTATGAATATGCGGATTTCATAAGGTCTGTAACCTCCTCTTCATATCTTTATAATTTAACAACACGAATAAAATAGTAATTACATGTACTTGTATTTTGAAAATCCGACCATACAAGGAGAGAATCTGTTTCCAAGGCAACCAGAATCGTCTGTATGCAGCAGAATACATTAACATTTCATGCATGTAAAAGAATCACGATGAGACATTAACAAGTTGAATATTTTAGGAATAAATGAGCCTGAGCGTGACATTTACAACAAAATCTTAGCGGCCCGTTTTACTTAACTTCTTACGAAAAAAAAATAATCGTAAGTCAAAATCACAAATCGTACCTGTTGTTTTTTTTCTTTTTTTTTTCTTTCATTCATTTTTAGATTCTGCCTTGCAATATCTCACTGGAATCGTCTTATGAAGACGATTCTAATGGGATGATGAATGGTAGAAATCGATATTTAGTTACTACTGTAGAAGCAATTCAATTTTTTACTAATGCAAAAAAAACCCGATCGTTGATTGGTTGATTGAATGGAGTTTTACGTCGCTTTCAACATTTTTTTCAGTTATATCGCGGCGGCCGGAGCACCTGGTATTTCTCAACAATACCATCACATCCTTTCCTAGCCTCCAGCTGCTGTCTCACATCGGTCTACGTTTATCAACCCATAAAAAAGATCGTAAGATGTTTAGTAAAACGGGCCCTTGTGCACGTGACATAAAAAAGAGCAGCCTAAACGATCACACGATGCAATAATACTGTTCACTGACCGTGTGATGAGGGGTTAAGACCTCATCTATCTATAAAGCTCATAGTGAAGATTCTGGCCAGACTGTGCAGTTGCACAGACTGGCCAGAGACTTTACCTTGCACAAATGTTAAATTGTTGAAAATGTCACGCACAGGCTCAAATTTCCTTGTCCCTTTTTCTGCCCAAAAGGGTCATTGGAAAAGAAAACTCTTTCATGAGGACTGAGCAGAATAAGAGAGTTCAGTGCTCGCGAGCGCAAAAAAAGTACTACCCTTACCAAGTGAAGCTGACCAAATGGATGTTTCGAGATGGCGGCGCTCTCGAGTGCTTTATCATTCCAGGCGCGTGACTGACTTGCGTTTAGGTTGACAAGGAATTTTTGTCAATTTAAAATGGCACTCGTTTTAGAAGTTCGTGTTTGATTGGTAATCCTGCAAAAGCGCTGCTCGAGTTCGAGTTTTTGTGTGACGGATCAATTATCGAATAGGAAATAATAATTATTGTTGTAAACTGATTTTGAAATGAATAATGCCTTAGACGAAAAAACTTATCTATCGTGGGCTACCAAAAACGCAGTAAATACAGTTTGAAGTAATTGTATTTACGATGTTTTTGCTAGACTACCTACGTTACTAATGAATCGTCCTACGTAATGGGCTTTCACGCTTACTCATCGCTAAAATCGTAACATATGATATCCTTCACTTGAAAAAAATAAATAAATTGTTTGTGTCCGGGTTCAAAATTGGACTTAGCAATAGGGCGGGGCATAACAATTAGTCGGCATTTCATCAAGTGAGACTATTTATAGCAAATATTTTTCTGTCTACACTGACGTTTCGTCGAACGCTTGTCCTGGGGGACATTTAAAAAAGTTTTGGCGAACGCTTTTATAATGAACTTAAAGTAGATTGTTTCTTGCGTAATATCGCAAAGAAAAAGAAGAGTTGTCATCCTTCGAGCGTTTGTTCTCGAAGAGTGAAAGGCGCGATGTAAACTATAAATTAGATCAAGATATTTACCAACCTTGTCTTCATGATACAAAAACGTTTGCAAACGTCCACAAATGGCACCCCGCTTCACATGTCCATGGACGTGCAAAGCGGGGTACCATTTTTAAACGTTAGATGAATAATTTCAACCTCGACAAGACAGGTGTTTTTTTCTCGTACTAAATGATCTGGCGTAAGAACACGTGCGAGAAGAAAATGGAATGGTCATCTTTCGAACACATGTCCCCGAAAAGTGAAAGACGTGATTTACAATATAAATTCGATCTAGCCATTAACCAGGTGGCCATTCATTGATTTGCGAATACACGTCCCTATCAAGCGAACACATGTGTGTATCCTATCAAGGGGTTTGTTTATCGATCAAAAACACTCCGACTTTCTTTCTATCTTTCATCAGTGGAAGGGGTTTGCCTTGCTGTACCCCGTAACACATTACCCCCTTCATTTTGCGGCGATAAAAAATCAATGCAGTTTAGTTGTGTCCATCAATATTCAAAAGTTTTGATTGGCTGAAAAGTTGGTTTAATTCCCGAATTAAAGCAATTTTGAGTACGTAGTTGTTTTGTAAGCTTCCACAAAAAGTAGTCCCTTAAGAAATCTGTTTCTTAACTGAAAAATCTAAACATTTTTGCTTCATGAAATTTAATTAAAGGTTATGAACCTCTATATTGTTGATTTCATGGAGGTTTGAAACTAAAAACCTAATAACCCGCATGTATGAATCTGCTTCACGAACTCATTAATTCATGATTAGGGTTTTTTTTTTTTTTTTAGTTTTATAACTCAGTGAATCTAAAAATACTATCTTCCTCTCTTAATAAAGGGAAGAAGACAATTATTGCCAGAAAAAAATGCCTTCTCCAGGATTATTACCGGGAAATGTATTTCTTTTCCTTTGTACCTTAATAAAATAGAGCTTTACCCTGCAATCACATCTTAAGGAGACAAGGGGTACGAATCAAAAGCTTCTATAGATTGTCTTTTTTTGCGTGACGGGTCACAAATTATAGCAATGTGTGTCTTTCCGTTTATCTATCGCCTCTACGGCAGCACATGCCCATATGAGAGACGCCCCCAGAAGACGTTTAGTTGTTACGGGGGATAGCGCAAGAATACATGACGAAACTACTGCTGAGATCCGCCATGGTTCTTTAACGAGCTCGGTGTAAAGGACCGTCTCACGAGACCCCGTTCTAACTTCTCATCCGAAAGAAAATTAGTTTGTTACTGTGCCAGTCCGGGAATCGAACCGACGAGATCGAACTTAAATGGTTTTGAAGTCCGGTGCTCTTCCAACTGAGCTAATCGGGCTGACAATAATAGCAATGTTGCCTGTAAATCAATTTCATTTAGCGAGGGTGGTTCGTTTGTCAAATTAAGTTGGTCAGCATAACACGTCAGCCTTGAAACACTTGAGCTCGCCGAAGATTCAACGGTTGAGACGCTCTTGCCATTTTAAGTTGACACATGACAGGTACAATCGATGTACATTTTATTCATTTGAAACGCGGAAATTCCTTCCCTCTAAACTATTTATTCAGCTAATCTTTCCCCGACATTCGGCGCCAGTAAGATCATAAAAGATTTTTTTATAAAACATTTTACTTGAGTTATGTTGTTGCACAGGTGTATATAGTGTGAAGTATCAATGTCCGAGAGGTGACGAATTTTAATGCAATTTATCAAGCACTTGAGCGCGGCGCCTTTGAAGTGGGTTTGATTGACAGTTCGGTAACTGTAGCGACCGCCTGCACGGCGCCCAATACGACAGAGTATATATCGCAATGAATGAATGACGTCACAGACCACGGCGCCAGACTGTCTATCGCTCAGCTGAGATTTGTGTATGAGAATGCGGAGTAGTTGAATCCTTAACTTAAACCGTCTAGCGGTGTTTAGAGCTTTTGATTACCCTATTTTACGATAATCTAGCGAATTATTGATTCACAAATTAATAAATGATGAAGATTTTGATCATTCTATAGTAAAATATTTTTCGAAAATACTACGCTGGCTCATAATATCACAAGTAATCAAGTATGAAAATTTATCGAAGGGTAAAAGGGATAAGACAAGGATTTCGCAGGTGTTCTAATAATAAAATATAACTGGTATACGAAGAAAATATATGCAACAGTTATGAGAAAAACAGCGTAATTTTTTCTGTCATGTCTTATATCAATAATGAGGTATTGGTAGAAGATGAAAATAGACTGTTTGACATTTTGAAAATGTCTTTTCCATAGCAATAAACACATTAACCAAGATCATGCGGCAACATGAGACACTTGTATTTTTTAAACGAGAAATCAAACGACGAAGTCATCTGTTTGGTGGGTTGCTGCGGCGGAAGGGGGGGGGGACTTTTTGATTCAATCGTTATTGGTGCTGAAGTTTGCAAGGAAAAGCTTTTCAGCTTTCGTTATAATTCTATGCAAGTAATTTCACAACAATGTCCTTATGTCCATATGTAATGTTAATTCCAATGAAAAGGATTTCATAAATAAATATTGCATACAATTATTTGATTTAACATTGCTACTTGCAGTTGGGGAACAAAAGGGGTATAAGAGGAAATTGCTTGCGTCAAGCAATTTCTTCAGTTCTCATAGTTTTTTTCTCCAATCCGTAGTAGGCATTTGGCAGTTTAAGCCTTATGTAATAAGACAGTGTACACGTTTAAAATTTCTTCATAAACGGAGAAACTCTCAATATACATGTATATTCAGGGTCCGTGGTCCAAAAACTCAAATTTTACAGAAGTAAAATAGTTAACTTCAACGATTGCACGGCATTGCTATTACATGTTAAGATCCAGGATCGCAACTTCGGAAACGGAAACCTAATACTCAATATTGCGAAACTAGAATTCAAATAATTTACTCATTATGTCAATATTCAATCATTATCACTATCATGAAAGGTGTCATATACTATTAACAAGCAGGCGGGCGTTCCCACAATTATGCTAATTACTACTCTCTCTGATTGGCCGAACGCCTTGACGCCTGTCAAAGATTTGGTCGATAACCACTCAACTCCTAAGGTAGGCGGAGCTATACTCGATATCGACCGTCGCCGGTATAAATAGCGATACTAGACTAGTAGGGGTTCATAGTACGTTGAACACTACGATACATTTTTTCAAAACCGTAATTGGAATTTTTATTTATTACTAAAAGTTGATAGAGTGAAGATGAAAGCTGTAACACAAGGAATTACCAGATCTGCTGAATTTGGACTGAAAAGCGATGCTTTTAAGATTAACAAGCACAGTTCTACTGATGTTGAGATCACTGCTTGCTACATGAAGCTGATGGAGCTTGTTCCTTCCGTTCCACAGAATAAAAAGATCTCCAAGACACAGTTACTTCAACATGTCATTGACTACATCTACGACCTGGAGCTATCACTTGACTTCCAGCCCATGGTATTTGGTTCGACACCTAGAGAGCCACTGTCTGAGAAACCAGAACAGAACAAGAATATTTTCTCAGAGGTAATTATTATTATTCAATTTCTCGTTATCTCATTCAATTTCTCGAAGAAAAGTATTTTTTTTTCAAAAATTATTAGAAACTAACTTTTTTTTAAAAATAATCCTGATTTCTAAAGAAAAATAAGGGCACTTCTTTTAATCTTCATTTTTACCCATCATACTCTATCTGTCAAGCAAGCACTAGCAGAGCAGCTTACACTAACATCTTTGTCAGAATTTTGAAGAAAAAAAGTTCCTATTTTATATATTGAGGTACATTGTAATTCATAGTATTATTATTTCTATTTCAGCGAGAAGGTATGGACAGCGAAGATGATTGTGAACGACCACCCTCGAAATAAAAAAAAAAAAACTCAGATCCAACCTCATGGATTTTTTAATTTCTGGTGAGTAAATTTCTATTCTTTCGCCTAATTTTTACACATTATCTTCTAAACTTAAGTTTATAAACAAAATTCACAAGTTCAAAAATAATATATATTAAGATTATAAACCACAGGTGTTCATGTTGATTAATAAATGTCAGGTGAATTATTGATAATTGACCCCGAGTCCCTGTGGCTTCACGATATGACAGCAGGGCCCTGTGGCACCCTCGGTAAGACTGACACAAATATGACACCAGCGCCTGGAGGGTCTCGCGATGACAGGTGGTCATCCATCTTTTTTTTGTCATAGAAATATGAATGGTCATCGATGTAACGTTAATTTCGGATTAAAAAAGAAGAGCAAAACAAATGAGCCATATTTTGATGGTCTTAACTTTGAATCGTCCCAAATGTTCTATTCAAAACAGAACACTCAACAGGGTTTTATTTAGAAAAAATCTGCACCTCTGCAACCATCTTAAGTATTGTATTCAAAGGCCACTCAATATACGACTTTTATATTAAATTGGATTAAATCTACAATGTATGTATAACTAATTAGATGTTTTCTCCTATAATTCCAGGTTGTTGTCACGTGGTGAATACCCTCAACGGGATTAAGCGTGGGAATCTGTTACGATCGGATGTACGGCCGAGAGAGGGTACGACGACCCTGGAATGTACTTGAAAACAAAACAAGGACAGTTACGATTCAGCCCAAGATCTCGGAGACCAGATTCAACACGCGCGCCGTCCATAAACAGAAGGATTCTCTAACGGATACGTTACGTTTCTGACATTCGTTTGGTTTCCGAAAGTTCTGTTACGTGGACAATTTTTTGAGCGTAAATAGGACGTTTTATGTTTCTTTTCGTTTATGTTGATAGAAAGGAAAACGGATTTCTGGTGTGTAAAAAGACGACTTATTTAGCCCTGCAGTGACTTCAAAATATTCGCTCAACTTTAACCAAAATGGATCTACTTAAAAAATGCCGGACTTAACGTACGGGTACGATGTGACGTACCCCAAACAGCATTTGTTATTATTTGCCTAGGACATTTCTCAGTCAAAATCAATTCCTGTAATCTTTAATCTATGGTTTATTATTCAATTTTGATATAAAATTCATTGAAATCAGTAATAATATGTTACTCTAAGCTAGACGTTCAAACTTAAAATTGTTTGGTCTTCAAGAAGATTGTAAATACAGTTTGAATAAGCTCTGTTTACGACATTCTGGAAGCTCAGTTTTAAAAGTTTTCTAGGGGAAAAATGCTTTGAATTTTTGGTTCACAAATATGCGTCAGATATTTAAGTCGTTTGAATTATTAAAAGGACTTAAAAAGGATGATATTATTGTACGGGCTAAGATCAGATACTGTAGTGTTGATCACTACATAGATATATAGTGCATGTTATCAGTTGAGAGTTTATATTTTCGTTGATCTCTTTTACAGTTTTATAATTAAAAGAAAGAAAACTTGAAATGTTGTTTCTGTTTTATATCTTACACTAAATAGAAAAAAGAAGTACGTTTACTTCAAGGCGAAACAAAAACTCTGTCCTTACCGGTAGTTGGTCCAATTACGATGATCCACAAATACGTATTCGATTAGATACCAACATGTTATCTAGCATAATACTGTAGATACAACACCTTGGTCGACTATTTGTTTGTTTGTTTGAATGGATTTTACGACGCTTTCAACAATTTCGCAGCGGCCGAAGCACCTAACAATGATTTCCTGGTATTTCTTTCACCTGTACTATCATTACACCCTTTCCTAGCCTCCGACTGCTATCTCACATAGGTTTACGATTATCTACCCATTGGTGAGAGACAGACGTCGGAAAGGATATTTGCCGCCACCGGGGATCGAACCCACGACTTCCAGATTGAAAGTCTTATGCCAAACCAACTGCGCTATGGATGCGGCATTCGACTTATTGTAATACGATTGAATATCAACCAGGCAACTCGCTGCAAGCATCCGCAAAAACATCGTAGTTTCGCGCCCAAAATGTCATAGCTACAGCTTATTATAAGCTGTAGCTATGACACTTTGGTCGACGAGAAACAACACCTTTATATGCTGTTGGTAGGATTTGGTAACTACAGCTCTTCAGTCACGACGGACTGCAAAATGTTGTCTAGCTAGCATAATACTGTAGACACGTTGGTCGACTTATTGTAATACGATTAATATCAACCAGACATACGCAAAGACTGGATAGTTTCGCGTCCAAGATGTCATGGCTACAGCTTATAATAAGCTGTAGTTATGGCATTAAGGTCGTCGAGAAAAACACCTTTATACGTTGTTGGTAGGATTATGGTTACTACAGCTCTTCAATCGTGACGGACTGAATCTTTTTATTCTGCCCCACAGCCCAATGGTAGAATTCCAAAGGCACCAGGTTTGACCTTCGACGCCGATAATCGTTCTTTACTATAATTGTCGCCGGCACTCAACCGTTTCTACCATTTGTCTTCCAATGGTCTGATAATCGTTGACTTTTATGGGATAGCAGCTGGGTGTAAGGATAGGAAGTATTCGTACTAAGTACTGGTGTGAGAAATATCAGGAATTCCGTGTTAGGTGCTCCAGCCGCCGCAAAATAACAGAATGAAAAAACTATAACTTCCTTGTAAGCGCTGGGAGTTGCAAGCGGATACAAATATCCACATAAACATGTGTTTTTCCGTTTGAAGGCCACTAACTATTTGAAGTGTGCTACTTGGTTCTGATGGTTTTTAGCGACGAAAATTATCCATTTAAGCCAACAGAACCGCAGGCTTTGAAAGACAAAATATCACAAACACAGCTTGATGTAGATGTGGTTACTATATTTCGTTCATTCATTTGTGTAAATGGACATATTTCCTACTACTTAATGAGGCCATGCTTGCCTTATGGAGGCCCTTTTCCAAAAAGGGGGGAATGAAACACAAGAAATGTAGAAATCTCATGTTTAAATCAATTAAACTTACTGTGTGGTGCGTAAAGTTTCGATCCTAGACAAACTGTGTGGAATGCACAGGCTTATTTGGTCGAAACTTTTCGCAATTACATGTATTTCTAAATTTGTATGAGAAATTTCAAAAAATATGCAATACATTGACTTGTTTCTAGAGCCAATCTCTCAAATGTTTATTTTAAAGTTTTCCCGGATCGCCCTACCCCGCTCGACGGGTCACAAATCTTCATTTCTGTTAAATTCATCTACATAAAGTATTTATGCATAATTGTTGAGCATGTGCGTATAATTTCAGTAATTTCACTTTGGCGCAAAGCATCTGACCAGCTTGAGCAATATCACAGCCTGGACAGAGTCTTCGCTGTGTACACTGGAAATAGATAAGGGCTGAACCCCTCTTTAAGCGGCAGAAAATATCATGCATTAATTAAGGCATTTTCTAAGCTTAATATTAGTGAGCAATACTCGTGTAAAATTGCTGGAAATGTCTGGCACTGATCATATGGCAGAACAATGGTATGCTTCCTTAACGATATCTGTACGACAAAATAAATCGTTTAGAAATGGTCAAAACAGACAGAAGTTGCGTTTGAACAGTCAAAGTTAATTCCAATAAAAAATGATAAAAGACAACGCGAATATATAGTAATTTCTTCACATCTTACACTCCTTATCACAATGCAAGACTGATTAAACATTGTTAGATAATTGCAACTACAACAAAGCGTGTCTCTTCGTATCCATGAATGACAAAAGACTGATATGCAACCTTTCATTTTCTCTGGACAATGAAAGACAAATACATTGTAAATGTAGTCGGTCCTTTTCGAAAAGTTGAAATCTGTAAAATCTTATTATATGTCTATACATTGACATGTTATTACGCTAAGCATCCGAATTATATTGAACATTCAGACTATGGTCAACCAGTAGTCAAAATTTGGATATATGTGGCTAGTTACGCGAAAAAAGACAATCTGGGTGGTGGGTAAAGTTCCGACCCTAGTCAGACTGCGCAGATTGCGCAGACTGACCAGGGTCGATTCTTTTCGCACTTAGCTTATTTTCTGAATCTAGAACGATCAATCTACCTTCATGTGAAAGAATTTTTGAAATGCGAACTCTGGTTGACCTACGCTGAACCCAATCTCTTTTTCAAAAATTAATTTTATAGAGTTCCCAGAAGGCCCCTTTTCGCGCGAAGGGTCACATATACATGTATATCGAGGACTTGGAGCAAGATCATATCATATGTCTATACATTGACATATATAATTTTATTACTCTAAACCATCGAATTATATTGAAATAGAAAATAGGCGTAGTACATTCAGAAAATTCAGAAAGCTCCGATGCATGCCAGTCTGCTTTCGGGATGATCATTTTTTCGAGCCGAGTCGTATCAATTTAGTATCAAACCCATCTCTATCACTAAGCGTTATTGTAAGTTAAAGGCTGTGAAAATTTTGGCAAGATTGTCAAAAATTTGGCAATGTACATAAAGAAACGGTTCGGATCGCCTGAGCAGCTTATTCGGTAACGCATTGGCTCTCAATCTCTAATAACCAGCTGGCGTAAGTTACGTTGTATGGTTTGTATTTCTACGAAAAAAAAAAAAAAAAGACAGAAATTCATTGATTTGCCCACTCTAGACTCCACGACAAAACTGCAAAGGTTTTTTATACCAACTTTGCCGCACATGTAAAATTTATTATTTATTGTAGATCTGTAACTAAGACCGGTCGAGTTATCTCCCTTAAAATCGATAAGTTAAACTTAACATTAACTAATTGCACAGCTACAAACAATGCAACAACAAAACTGTTTCCGCATTTTTTGTTAGGTCTATTGATTTCTTCTTTCCATAATGTTTGTAATTAGCGAGTGTCAAGAATGCCCTCTGCATCTGGTCAGTGAGCTGGTCAGCTGCTTTTTGTCAGACACAATCATTTTATGGATATGATAATGTTATCGCACCTGTCAATTTTCCGATGGTCAAGCCGTCTGTTTCCGTCGCACGTGTTCCCGCTGTCATGACAACCACGTGCACGGATCAACCAATCAATATGAAGCATATGTCATAGTTTTCGGGGAACCAGATGGTGTGTTCCTGGCACATAAATGACGGACGAGGGGCTCCGGATAATACCGGAAAGCGGTATTTTAAGTCCTTATTTCATTTAGAAACGGTATGTTGTTGGTACTCATTCGAATCGTCTCGACGAGACGATTCTAATGAATTCCAACAAATGAGCATTTCTGCGAAAAATATGAAGAATTTCCGATGATAAATAAAATTTTCTCTGTTTTGAATTCTGCGCCGAGCTGTGATGGCTTGACACGGCGTGTCAGTCGATTTTATTGACGCGTCTGGAATTTACCACGCAGTACGAGAACTGCTTCTATCATTTTGATGACTTTGATCAGAATTTATATACTAAACCTTATCGACGAATTGTTGTCATATATTTATGAGAAATACCGAATAAATAAATGAAGAGAAGAAACTTGTTTTTCCAATCGTACACCTACAATGGTGTTAGTAGTAGAAGCAGTTGTGATAATATTAGTAGTAGTTATAGTACTACTACAAGTAATAGTAGTAATATCGGTGGAAGAAGTATTAGTAGTAGTAGACGTAGTTCTAGAAGTAGTAGTTGCAGCAGTAGAAGTAGTAGTAGCAGTAGCAGCAGTAGAAGTAGTAGTAATAGTATCGAATTAAAAGAAGCATTATTAATAGATGTAGTTGAGACAATGAACGAAGTAGAAGTGAAAGTAATAGTTTTCATTTTCTTTCGGTATTAAAAGGGAGTGGGTCGAATGCCTTCTTTCAAATCCAGTTTTAAAGAAGGTCAGACATATAAGAAGACTGACAGACGTAGAGAAATTATAGGGAGAAAGCGAGTGAGAGAGAGAGGGGAGAGATAGAGAGAGAGAAAGAAAGAGAGAGAAAGAGGAAAAAAAGAGGGGAGAGTGAGAGAAAAAAAGAGAGGGAGAAAGAGATTTGTTGACTCTGGTAAAGGGTGTTTGAACAGAGGCACTAAAAGCCAACAAAATAAAACAAATAGGTTGTTTGGTCAGTCCATTGTTAGCCCAGGTGTCCGGCAATGATGTTGATCCTTGTGTTTTTGTAGAACAGTCTAGGGAAACCAGCTGACGAACGTGAGAAAGTTTTGTTGTTATGCTATTGATGTCAAGCCATTGCTCAATGAAAGCAAAATAAAACGGTATGAAATAAAAAGAAAAATAATATCTGGACTAAAAGATCTAGTTTGGATATTATAATAATGTGGCTGTAATATAGTCAGGGAAGAATACATTTCAAATACGATTTTTCCAATTCAAGAAAGTTTTCAACATTTAATCAACGCAACAAAGCCATGCATGTTGAAAGCTGAAAAAAGGATAGAAAGATAGATTTAGATATTTAAATAATAATAAAAATGATAATTAAAAGCATTATGTTTATCAACAATCATTCCTTTTGCAACTTTTTTTTTTTTTTGAAAGACTGTTGTTTTTGGTCAGCGGCGGATCCAGGATTTCTGTAGAGGGGGTTCGTTGTCGGCCTAGAGAATTTAAGTTATTAGTCCCATAGTATCCCTATCTATCTAGATAGGGATACTATGGTACTAATTGCTCAAATTATGTACATCAGATATCTTTTATTTGTATGATTTGAAGTTCCTGTGATTCGAACACTACAAGAAGAACCACCCCCCCCTGGATCCGCCACTGTTGGTAATTATAAATACAAAATCCGGGCAAAAGTAAGACCCTATTTTTTTCCAAATGGTTTTATTGCCATTTTGTCATGATTCCCATAATAATCACCCATGACCAAATAATACTCTTATCATCATGGGAAAAACTCTCAGAACGCTAAGTTTACTTTCGAAAAGCGGCTTAGGCTCCTTGAAGAGTGAAAAGTTGACATTGATTATAAGTAAGAGAGCATACATCCTAAAACCAATAAAACTGACAGAAGGTTACAAAAGATTATGACAGTCATAAAATCCACTTAATTCCACACAGGTGGGCTGACCAATAAAGGGGGGGATTTCGGACAGCGGTCAGTGTCACCGGACACCTGTGCGATCGAACAATCAAGTAGTTTGTAGTGTTACGTACTTATCACAGATATGCAAATTCCCCGTGACGTAATGTTATTATCCCCTTAGGAAAGAATATCGTGGATTTGCAATCTCAATAACGTATCTTTGCCTTATTTCAGTAAGCTAACATTTTTTGATAGATCTATAGGTTTTATTTTGAAAAAAAAGTTCCATAGTTTAATTCACAATAAGACAATAATTGTCCATGATGTACAATACTTAGCATAATATACAAAATACATATTTAAATATAATTGTCAATGGTTCCTGGAATATAGGATTCTAATTTATGTTGCTAAATCTGGGCACATAATATGATCTACCAACAAATGAAAAATGTGACCCTAACGTGAAAAGAGACTGTCTCGGTTGTGCGTAAAAACGTCGCTCCTAGTCAGACTGCGCCCAGTGTGCAGAACACTTTGGCTCAAATTTTTCATACTTGGTCCATTGTCTGATTCTAGAAAGATCGTTCTACTGTTTTTCTGAGAGAATTTTTGAAATGCAACACCTGATTGATCTGACCAGAAGGCAAGTTCTTTTTAAAATGTGTGACCCGTCACGCAAAAAAGGACCAACTTGGTAGTGCGTATAGTGCCGTCCCTACTCCGACTGCGCGGCCTGCGCAGACTGACTAGTGTCGACTCTTTTCGCACATTTTTCTGAATCTAGAAGATCAATCAATCTTCCCGTGAAAGAATTTTTGGAATGTGACCTCTAGTTTGGCCATCCTGGACCGAATACCTTTTTTTTAAATACATGGCTTCACTTAACAAAGTTCACAGATGGTCCCCTTTCGCGTGAAGAGTCACAAATGTGTGAACCGTCAAGCGAAAAGGTACCTACCGTAAACTCTTTCAAATAGCTTTTTGAAAAAGAAATTAGTTATAGTACAGGTCAAGCGGATTTCAATAGTTATATCACTGGAAGGTATATCGATCATTCAAGATTCAGAAAATTCGTTATTTGCAAAAAACTTCGATCCAAGTTAGACTGCACGGATCGCGCAGTCTAAGCAGGCCGACGCTTTTCGCACTTTTCGGGGCGTGTTAGCGTTTCATATTGGGGAGTCATTTACCTTTCACCGAAGAAATTCCAGGGGTCAAATCTGAATTTTAAGAGGTCAAAACGACAGAAAAGGTAAATCAAAAGTAGAATTTTGCATATTTAAGAGTCAATTAACTGTTTCTTGTAATGATATGAAACAAGTTTGTGAAAATCATAGGTATAAAACCATGTTTTAACCCCTAGTAATTTCTCTCAAAGGGGTCAAAATGACCCCTTGGGAGAAATTTCTAGGGGTCAAGTGAAGATACTTTCATATATTTGGGGGTCAAAACCCTGGTTTTAGGGTCAAACACCACCCCTGATTGAAATTTTAACCTTGAAAAGTTCCAAAGATCTCAATTTACATCACAGACAACAACTCCCACCCCCTCCACCAAGTGTTATTCAGGAAATTGGACGAAGATAAAGGATTCTCGCTTAATCCGTTAATCCCGATGATCCAAAAGATTATCCGCTTTATCTTGTCAACTGGTATGATAACTCGGATTTATCAGAGACAGGGGTAACGGAGACAAGATTAGAATTTTCTCTTAAAGACAGGACTAGTTTGGGTATGTGATTATATACGGCAAAAGAAAAGAGGGTATACAATGTCAAAAGATAACTAATGAAATCATATCATACATGAATCTACATTAGATCTGATAATCCAGGAGGATAACCCCATTATCATGTCACCGGATTCGTTAATCCGGATATTTAGGCGATTTAAAGACAAGAAGAAGATAAAAGTCTTAATTCGTTTGTATCTGTCGTTTTTAGATTATGTTTTGCATTCAGACTAGACTGGCCGCAGGCGTTTTTGTTAGCATATTCAGGAAAAAATGTAGTTCTATTACAAGCCTTTTTAATCCAAGTAACAAGTGCTGAACAAAAACTTCTTTTTTAGAGACAGGGGACTGAATTGTAAGATTTGTAATGATTTAATTCCCTTTGTAAAAACACTGTAAAGATGAGTCTGGCAGCCAGACTACATTCATAACATAGCATATACTTTATTTCACTAAGGTACAAACAAATTGTACAATGATAGGAATTGCAATCTATATAAAGCAAACATTTGTGAGTACAATTACTACTAAAAGGGATTTAGCAATCGAATAGGATTTCTATGAAAACTCAAAGTCACAAATAAAAGATCTGTTTTCTAATAACATAAATTTTCAAATTTTCAGTGGCGGATCCAGGGTGGGTTCGGATATTCGGATATGGAGCGGGGGCGGGGTGAACGAACCACCTTCTGGAGCCTGATAATTTCATTTTCCTGGGAAATTCATTTAGAGTGTTGTTATAGTAGGCAAAAGAAATATCCATTTGGTGTGTTCGAATTCCATTAAAAAATGGGATCCGCCTCAGATTTTGATTGCATTTCTAAAAAGAACGTTTTTTTTTTATTTTTTTTTTTTTATTTATTTATTTATAGAAGGTAGCATGTTAAGATACATATACAATCTTATTTTCAACATGGCCCTCTTGAAAAAACAAAACAAAACAATATTCGAACTTCGTATTCCTCTCTCTCTCTCTCTCTCTCTCTCTCTCTCTCTCTCTCTCTCTCTCTCTCTCTCTCTCTCTCTCCCACTCTCTCTCTCTTCAATTATATTCAACGTTCAATTATAAGGCTTGATAGAGGGGTTCAATCAACCCCGAATGCACGTAAATCTGGATCCGCCCTTGTCGACTTGATGGAACATCAAAATAAAGCAACCACGGTCGTTGTACCAGATTCGAGACTTTTAAAATGCCCATCTAATGCAAGGTTCGCATTGCTTGGTGTAGGTTCATGCGAAGTAAGTGAAAATAAAAAACACTCATAGATTAAAATTGGCTATTATACATATCAGCGGCGGATCCAGGGTTTCTGTAAAGGGAGTTCGAACAGAGAAAAAGAGTGCTCGTTCTCCTAGAAAACAAACTTTTAACCCTTATCCTGCTGATATTATTTAAACACACTCACACACACACACACACTAATTTTTGTTTGGTTTTTTTTTTTCGTAGATAACACGGTAGATGGTCGAATGACTATTTTTACCATCGTGAGCCTAACTCATTCCAGATCTTATCCTGCGCATAGAGAGAAAGGGGGAGAGAGACGAGAGAGAGAGAGAAGGAGAGAGAGAGAGAGAGAGAGAGAGAGAGGAGAGAGAGAGAGAGAGAGAGAGAGAGAGAGAGAGAGAGAGAGAGAGAGAGAGAGAGAGAGAGAAGGAGAGAGAGAGAGAGAGAGAGAGAGAGAGAGAGAGAGGGGGAGAGAGAGAGAGAGAGAGAGAGAGAGGGGAGAGAGAGAGAGAGAGAGAGAGAGAGAGAGAGAGAGAGAGAGGGAGAGAGAGAGAGAGAGAGAGTGGTTTCTTACCACTGCTACATACTTATACGGCTGGGTTGACTGGGGCTCTGTCTATAAAGTGTCCTCCCTAAATACACTTCACGCATCCTGTAAATATTAAATATTAAGTTACCTGATGGTCTACAGATACTTTGAGACCTGAACAATATACTAAACGCAAAGTGAAGACTCTGGTCAGACTGAGTGGATGCACAGTCTGGTAAGAGGGTTTGCTTTGCGCATAATTGAAATTGTTGGAAGTCTCAAGCACAGGCTCATGTGTCTTGAACAGCAGGAAAAGAAGTGTAAAAACTGGGCCAAAGAGAAGGTTATAATAATAATAATAATAATAATAATAATAATAATAATAATAATAATAATAATAATAATATCTTTATTTAAAGAAGGTAAAAACATTAAGACAATCAATTTCAATTAACAATGAGATGAAAAAGTGTCTTTTTTACAATGTTACATTCTTTCTCTTTCTCTCTCTCTCTCTATCTCTCTCTCTCACTCTCTTTTTCTCTTACTCTCTAACTCTAGGTTCGTTTGAACCCGGAACTCCCCTTTAGATCTGCAACTGCAAATTAACTTTGAAGCAAAGACAATGATCGTTCGACGACCAAAAACTTGTAACTACATTTTTTTCTAAATTTTTAATAATCTGGGTCATATGTCAACCGGCGTGACATATTTCTTCAATAGCGTGACTCTGGTCCCTTAAACAGCGTCACTTAACCTCGACACCTGCAGTTATTAGGGGCAGGTTTTAGGGTCACAGGGCCTGCACGTGCACCACTGTGACGTATGAAGAGATTTCCGATATCTCATCACGTGGAAGTGTTTATGAAAAAATGTCAGGTGCGGGTCATGTGATCTCTACCCGAACACCCTTTTTCGATTTTTTTCTTATCTTTTTTTAAATATTCTAGCCATGAACTCTGAATGCAATTATCAGTATAGACCTTTCGACTTCTATATGGACCAACCTTTCTTCAATTACATTAATTTCAAAATACGTTTAGGAAAAGTTTAGCTTGATACCTTTCAGAAAAAAAAATATTTTGAAAAATAAATAAATAATTTCAAAATTATGATTTAACCTATCTAATTAATGTTCTTTCGCGTTTTCAAATAGATGGCATAAATTGGACTCTAAAACCATCGCATATGTAACATTTTGTTTGATTAGATGGAGTCTAAGGCCACTCTCAATGTTATTCTTCAGTTATATCGCGGGAGCACCTAACAATGGATTCCTGGTATTTCTCTCACCAGTACAACAATCACATACTTTCCTAGCCTCCAGCTCCTATCCCTCATTATCAACATTGGTGAAAAGCACATAATCTGAAAGATTGAGTGCCGTCGTCGGGGGTCGAACCCGGGACCTTTAGATTGACAGTCCGACGCGCTTCCAAGCGCTATGACGGCGGCGATGTATGTAACATATTGTGATTCTAAATTGAATCAGTCGTATTCATGTTGTACTAATCTTATTTTATATGGTTTTTTTTCTTTTTATAGTCAATTAATTAATATAAAACATTGTTTTGTTAGAAAATATTCTAAGTAATTCAAACCTTTGATCAGATTATTTATCAATATCTGCGTGATATCTTACAGCAATGATTACTATAACAAATAAAACGTTAAGAGCATCAATAAATCAACAAACATTTAAAAAAAAAATAAAACATTTTAATAAATCAAGTTTAAATGCTGACGATGAAATTAAAGACCACTGAAATACATAAGTCAACCAAAAAGGTCGAAGTTCATATTTGCTAAAACTTGAACTTGAATTACTTTGATTCTTTCCCAGGATCAAAGGGTCGAAAGTATCAGCTGCAGGGGCGGAGCGAAAGGTGAACCATCGACATTACGTGTTAATTGCCGTATTCATAAAATCAGGTGTTTTTCTAAATAATGTTACTGCCGCAGATTGTGCGCCATGTGTGCTAGCAGTGGCCTCGTTTCATCGTGGTACCCTCATAGAAAAATGAATGTTTGTTTTTTTTTTTTCTCTTTTTTTTTCAACGACTCGAAGTAAAGAGCGGGAAACAGCAACTTTTTTCGACAGATAACGGATTCGTGTAGAGTTTCTACCTGGTAAAATTTTTAAGGGTTGGAAAACCCCAAAATATTTAGAACTATCGTATTTATGCTCTTCAGATAGCTGTCTTATTTTCTTGTAAAATCGTTTGTCGCAACACACAGAACACGAGAGAAATATTTAAGCTTGTTTTAGGTGCCACTTAGCAATGAGTAGATTTGGTTATCTTAACACGATCGACGATTAAAACATGTCTTAATATTGGAATAAAGGGAACGAATTGTGGTTTAATTTTAAAAAAATGTTGTTCTTTTTATGCTAATTTCTCAATAATTATGGAATAAAAGATTCAAAGGAACAACCCCATTGGGAGGGGTTTGATACAATTTAACCTAGTGCTTTAATGTCACTTACACCACGGTTTTCTCACAAATGTCACGACTCCGCCCACCCATTTTGCTTTCGTAATTAAGGGGCATTCGGAACACCACTCGGCCTCGGATGTACATAGACGGACTATTTAAAAAAAAAAAAAAAAAAAAAAAAACGGAAAAACATTGGAAAACCTCGATGACGTCATTTAAGTTAGCCCTCGAAACTGAGCCCATCGTATCCTAATATAAATATCTTAAGAATCTTAAATAACGGCTGAAAAAAAACCTAATTTTTGAGAATGATTCGTCATTCTCAAAAATTAAGATTTTTCAGCCGTTAGTTACTGTAAAAGATATAAATCTACAGTGCTAGTTTTTCTTACAATGTTTCCGCCTAACAAAATGCACGATTTTGTTACATACCCATCCGCCTTACATTCATCCGGGGTCTGTTGTAGTTTACGGAAATGGCCGAGTGATGTTCCGAATGAATTAAGGGGTTGATTTCCAGGATGACGCATATTTCTAAGGGTTCTATATCTACTTTCGATGTTGCTCAAAAGATCACTTGTTTTAGGCGACCAATTTTATTAAACGACAATCATAAACATTCCTTTCTCAAGGCAAACCCTCTGAAAAAGTGAACATTTTTTAAACGAAAAAGAGTTTATTATTGAATTTATGTTGTTAAAACCAATTAGAATCGTCTCAATGAGACGATTCTGATGAATTTGAACATCATAGAATTATGCGATAATCTATATATGCTATCAATATGATATAACTTGTCTATCACGAAATATTGTATTAAGCGACCATTCCAAAAAGCGACCGATTTTTTGGAGATCGCCTAAGTCGTCGCTTAGCACAAGTTTTATTGTATTTACATAAGATTTTAATTTAAGACTCGCACTTATTGAAGTAGCCTGGGATTCAGGCCCTGTTTTTAGAAGTTTGTAACAAGGTACATAACTAAGTTGAACCATTCAGACCTTAAAATGAGTAAACTTCTCTTCACAGAAACAGACATTGCTTTTATATTACATATTTTCAATAATGAACCTCTATTAACAACACGGCTACCAGTCTATTATTGATGCTGCTGTTGCCCACCTAGAATTTGTTTCTTTAAGGTCTGTATATATTGTGATATACAGTGAAACTTGTGTAACGTGACCATTAAGGCGATAACGAAAAGCGGTCGCTCATAGGAATGGTCGCTTTATACAAAATTCCGTGATAAAAGAGCCTGTGCGTGACATTTCCAACAATTTCAAATGTGGGCAAAGCAAAAACTCTTGTCAGTCAGTTCATCCGCACGATCTGACCAGAGTCTTCACTATGCGATTTGTAGATAGATAAGGTCTTAAAATTTCGAAGACATTTCAGCAATCTTCTATTTGCACCATGTAATTGTCTTGGCTGCTTTATGTTTGAATCTCACGGACATGTCATATTGTTGCAATATTGTTTGAATGATAATTCGCCACGCAATACATTTAAACTAACGACCAAGGGGTTGCATATAGGCTATTTAAATATCCAACATTTAATGCCTAAGTTAGATGAAATAAGATATATATTAAATAATACTAAATCACTTGATTTATTTGGTCTAGCTGAAACATTTCTAACAGAAAAAGTAGAAAACGTAAATCTTAAAATGCATGGCTTTGCTTTTGAATGGGAAAACTTGGCGGGGGTCTTGTAATATATATAGCAAATCACATAGTATATAAAAGAAGAATTGATTTAGAACATATTGATGTAGAAAGTATTTGGATAGAAGTCAAACTTATGCATACAAAGCCATTATTAATTAATTTCGCATATCGACCGCCAAATATCAACCAAGAATGGATAGATAAGTACGAAAATCAGTTATCATCAGCCGAAGTTAACGGCACCAATTTTCTATTATTTGGAGATTATATATATAATACGTACTTAGTATATTATATGAAAAAAAATATCTAACGAGGTTGGGAGAATTGAAAATTGTCGAGGCTCTGCCGAGACAATTATCAATTCTCACAACCGAGTTTGATATTTTTTCATATAATACACTTAGTACGTATTATATTTATCTTATAATTTATATTTGTCTTGTTTTCGTCGGCGTTTCTAAATGAAATGCAAGTTTCTAAAAATAACCACATTATATCATGTTCTAAAAATAACTATGTGATATCATAAAAAATATCATACGGGATGTTATCATACGGATATTTGTATAGTTATAAGATAAAATATAAACTTCAATGTATCATCTGTGTGTTCATATAATAATAAAAAATGGGCGAAATTGGTTCAGGATTTTGAATTACACCAACACATAACAGTTCCCACAAGAGTAACGAACAACTCCTCGAGTACAATTGATCATGTCTATAGTAACTGCCCAAATTCTATTCAAGAAATAACTGTTCCAGAAATTGGAATAAGTGATCACTTCCCTATCGCAATAACTTATAAATGCTCTAAAGTGAAAAAAGGGAATAAAGTCCAAACAATAAAATATAGATCTTTTGATAATTTTGATCTAGACAAATTTTTAAATGACCTTGCAAAGATCAACTTTGATTTAGTTGAAACAATTGATAACCCAAGTACGGCACTTGATCATTTTTACTTGATGCTAAATAGCTGCCTATCAAAACATATTCCGATCAAAGAAAAAAGAGTAAAAAATCAAAGGCAGCCAGACTGGTTCAACGAAGAAGTAAGGCAAGCAATACGAACGAGAGATAATTTTAAACAAGGCCATAATTTCTCAATGTACAAAATCTGGAGAAATAAAGTAAATGCAATTGTTAAGAAAAACAAAAGGAATTATTTCAATAAAGCCATTCAAAATAATACAGATTCGAAAAATATATGGAAAAATCTTCAAGAAATTACGTCAAATAAAAAGGACTTAAATGAACTTCCTAATAAACTTGTTGTTGATGGCATGGAGGAAGAAGGTACCGCCAATGTCATAAATGCATTGAATAAGCATTTCATTAGTATTTCCGAAAAGGTCATTAAAGCTCCCTTTAACCAAAATAACTTTAATGAATTTAAGATGTATTTGGACACTAAAGTAAGAAATAAATACTTTGAAATAGAGTTTATAACTGCACTGGAAGTACGGCATATAATTGAAAAATTAGACAATAATAAAGCGACTGGCCTTGATGGAATAGGTCCAAAAATATTAAAATTGTGCAAAGACTTTATATCAAAACCGTTGTCAGTAATAATAATTAGATGCATATCAAGAGGAATTTTCCCTGATGACCTTAAAATTGCAAGTGTGAAGCCTCTTTTCAAAGGCGGTGATAAGTCGGATCCAAATAACTATCGACCTATTTCAGTTTTACCTACAATTTCAAAAATATTTGAGAGACATATCGCGAAACAACTTAGAATATTTCTGAAAACTAATGATCTTTTGTTCGCATACCAATCGGGCTTCAGAGAAAATCATTTTTGTCAGACTTCACTCATAAGACTAGTTGACTCATGACTTATGAGCATGGACGAGGGTAAAATTATTGGATCAGTCTTCCTCGATTTCAAAAAAGCATTCGATCTTGTTGACCATAAAATACTATTATATAAGCTTAAATTACATCATTTCACGGATAAGACTTGCAAGCTTTTTAATTCTTATTTGAATGGTAGATTTCAAATAATTAAAAATGGCCCTATAACATCGGAAATGCAACCAACTTCAGCAGGTGTACCACAAGGCTCAATTTTAGGACCTATATTATTTTTACTATACGTAAATGACTTGCCTTTGAATATTCAATCAAACATAGACATGTATGCAGATGATGCAACTCTTTACAAAGCTAGCAAATCTTTTCCCGAAATAAATGAATTCCTACAAAATGACCTTTCTAGAATTGACACGTGGTCTAAAAATAATAACATGATTCTAAATCCAAAGAAAACTACTTGTATGGTTATAGGAAGTAAACAAAGACTAAAGAATATACCAGAACTAAAATTAAGAGTGTTAGATAATGATATCGAGAATGTAAGTGTTCAACGTGTTCTTGGTTTATATATAGACAAATCGCTATGTTGGAGTTCTCATGTTGACAAGGTCTGCTCAAAAGTTTCACCAAAAGTACATTTACTCAAGAGAATAAATAACTTTCTCACATATGATATGAAACAACTATTCTATAATTCATATATTGCTCCTTGTTTTGACTATGGTTGTATTTCATGGAGCAATTGTAAATCTGCTTACATCAACAGAATTATAAAGTTACAAAAACGAACTGCGTGTATAATTTTGAACAAGCCTAGAAAAACATGCTCGAGGTCAAACTTTAATTCATTAAAATGGCTTAGTATTAAAGGTCGCTGCAAATATTTCACAATCATCATGGTTTATAAAACTCTTCATGGTCTATCGCCACCTTACATGACTAACGTTATCAATTATAGTATGAATCCTCATTACATGCTAAGATCTGAGGTAAATAACGATGCATCTAGTCAAGGCATACCTAGAACAGAATATAGAAAGCGCACGTTTTCTTATATTGGTATGCAATATTGGAATTCAGTCCCTGTAGAAATAAGATCTATAAATAACATAAGTAAATTTAAACGAAAACTAAAAGGTTATGTTATGTCACTAGACTAAACCTGCACTCTTTTTTAAATACAGTTATATGACTATCCCCACCAAAATCAGAGGCCTTACCATGACAAATTGATGCATGTAATTTGAAGTGATTACAGGACTATAAAATAGCTATTATCATTCAGTAGGCATGGCAATAAAATCTGGACTGACCAGCTTTCTAGAATACCTCTGTTTCTACACTTCTACTTGTACTTGCAGTTTACGTATGATACTGGCCAGCATTTTGTGTTAAAAATTACCAACTTTTGTAATAATTGTGAAATAAAAGTAGATTTTGATGATCCAATTTTTTCTCACAGTCTTCATAGATGGAATTTATAATTAAGGTGGACTTCTAAATACTGTATGGAATATAGAAATGGAAAGAATTCTATCATTTATTACTAATAATTATATTTCTTCTCATTTTAAGTTCTTATTTTACTTAAGTAGTCTTCAAAAAAGACCTCCAACAGCATCTAACAATGAGAACATGGTTATAGCAATACCGGGTACTTGAGTCAGAAAAACTTAAACAAGATTTTGGTGCTATAATGCAACACAATACAATCTTTATTTGCGTATGCCCATGCGAAGGTACAAACACCAAAAGTTGCATTTTACGTTAGAAATACATCATTATCAATATCATACAAATTTCCATTCACAAATATTCATTCACATACACAAATGTTTATGTGCATCATATATATGTATGAATAACTCATTTGAGAAATTATGTTTTGGAGACATATAACAGTTTTATTACTACATATCTGTTTAGATTGCAACCCTTTCATTTTATTTCTAGTCAATTTTCTGAGCGAATGACTTCAGCCCTTCTCACACCATTCACAATATATTTTAATTTAGTGCTTTGGCAGACAGTAAAGACTACGATCAGCCCGCCTAGCAATGCAGTCTGATCTCAGTCTACACATGTTGAGTGTTACAAATTTATTGTGGGAGAAAACTTGAGTCAGTTTGGTTAAAAATGCCACAAAGATTTATTTTAGTTTGAAACAAAAGTTACATTCAGCAAGACAAAGGTAAATATTGCGGAAAAAAATTAACTTGTTTCTGAAATAGAAGCTTCCGTTTAAGTGAAACGCTTTGACTAAAACGTAAGGCAAAGCCTTTATCCCCATGTAAGTCTGTATATTTATTAAAGGTTTAGCGAGAGCATATTAACTTGAACCTGACTTTTATGCAGAATAAATAATTAGGCTCATGAATACAATTCTGAAGATACTTCGGCACATGACGATCAAGCATGGATGTTGATATACCATACAAAACACAGGTATTATGTATACTGGCATACAGGACACCAAGTAATACATTCTTTTCAACCCAATTTTTACATATAAATACATTATATTTAGTATGGCCCCCTCAAGAATGGCTGTTAGGTTTTAACCCTTTGCTGTTTAATCCCTGCTTTTTACGTGCCTGTGATTTTATGATTGAGAAAACATTGTGAAAAAAGAAGAAATTGCTTCTGACAAGCAATTTCTTCTTTTTCCACACTATTTTCTACCCTATTGAATAGTTATTTTTCAAATGAAATCCACTTATAATTTTCGTCTGCAAAACCTTTGAATTTGGACAGGTCCAAAATTTTGTAAAACAGGAAAGGGTTAAGCAATATGTTCGTAGGTTGGACATATATGGTCCTTGCTCATCATTTTTCGTTTAGGTCCTATTTTCTATGACACAGTATCAAATCACCAGACCACATCAATATGCATGTGGTCACATGTTGTTAAATACTAAGTGAATTTTTTTTTAATTTCCATGTATTTTATTGTAAAAATTGAGGAATTGTGTAAATAAAGAATATACTCAAAGAGGCTCTTTTTATCATGACACAGCATATAATTAAACAGCCACAAATGCACATAGCCACAAGAAAAAGAAATTTCTGTGAAAGTTTCACAAGACAAATGGATGAAAACTGCAGACTTCGGAGTGTTACGAGAATTTTTTAATTCTTTTGCCCCTTTTCCCTTGGCAGTTGGTCTATCAGGCAGATTTTTGAAAGGAATCATCTTTGTGACAGTACAATCATTATGAGCAAGTTTGAAGTCAATCGGATGAAAACTGTGGACCTCAGAGTATAAATGAGGATTATCTAATTAAATTTTTGTTAATTTTCATTTTGCCCCTTTTCCCGTGACGCTCGCTGGATCTGGCTTATTTACGAAAGGAACTATTCTTGTGATAGCAAAATCATTCTCAGCAAGTTTGAAGTCAATTGGATGAAAATTGTGGACTTTTAGAGTGTAAACAAGGATTTTCTAATTGAATTTTAATTAAGCCCCTTTTCCTGTGACACTCGAGGCGTTTTCGAAAGGAATGATCTTTGTGATGGTCCAATCATTCTGACAACGTTTGAAGACAATCAAATGAAAACTGTGGTCTTTAAAGCTTTAACAAGGATTTTCTTATTAATTATTTCATTAATTTAGATTTTGCCTCTTTTCTATTGACGTTGGACAGATCAAGCCTTATTTCAAAAGGAACCATCCTTGTAATAGTACAATCATCCTGAGTAAGTATGCTGTCAATCAGATGGTAACTGTGGATTTAGAATGTCACCGAGAATTTTCTAATTAAACTTTATTTAGGCTCCTGTTCCCATTACGCTTGACGGATCTGATCCCTTTTCGAAAGGAACCTTCCTCGTGATATTCAATATATTCTGACCAAGTTTGAAGACAATTGGATTAGAACTGTGGACTCTAAAGAGTAAATAAGCAAAGGTTAATGGACGACGGACAGACTGCCAGACAGACAGACGGGAAAACCAGTATCGCATTAGCTCTTCTGACCGTAGGTCAATGGAGCTAAAAATCAAAAGCATAAATTGTGTAGGAAGTTCTCTTGTCTTGTATCCATACTAAAACTCTGATTTTAAGACAGTTACTAATGTTAGGGGCTTATCAGACTTCACAGAAGATTTATTACCAAGTCCAGTTACTACCATGGAAATAAATTAGGTAAAATGGCTAGTGCTGTCAAGTTGATTTGTCTTGCATGGCTGCAGATCAAATCTGAAAATTTCCTCGGGATAGTCATAGAACTGAATATGTATTGTTCATTTACTACGTACTAAATATTGTCTGTGTATGTCCTTGAATTTGCTGTCCATATTGATGTTGATGCTACTACTTTGATGTATTACTAAATGTGTAATATGTCTATTTATATTTCAGTTGAATACCATTACAATGATATGTAGATATGTGTTATGGAGAGAGAAAGAATGAGTGGAAGAGAGAGAGAGTGAGAGAAAGAGAGAGAGAGAGAGAAAGAGAGAAAGAGAGGGAGAGAGAGAGAGAGAGAGATTTGTTGTTGTTGTTTTCTAGAGGGCCATGTTGAAAATAAGATTTGTATATACATGTATATCTTAACATGTTACCTTCTATAAATAAAGTTATTATTATTATTATTATTATTATTGCAAACGTCACGCACGGGCTCAAATAAGACAGGTCATTTTGATTGTATCTATAGATATTCGCAGAAGTCTTCCGAAATCAGAAATAGGCTCAAATGCAGTGTTATTGTATGTCGATTCGTATATATTTTACACCGAACAATATCACAGACGTTTTGCACCACGATTAAGAATCATGCATATCTTTAAATTCTTATTTTTTTTATTTTTTTTTCAAGGAAAGGATGTTAACTCGAGTGCTTTGGAAATAACTTTTTGAAATATAATGAGTTTTGCAAAAAGCGAGCTCATCAAACCAAGTGTTATAAGGTGTAACCCGTCGTTCTGCACTCCAGTTTAATTCTTTTTGTTCTTAAACGTTCCGTGTTTTATGCACTACCTGACTTTTTGAAAACGGAGACTGCTTAGCCCAATGTCACCAAGTTCCGAGTCTTTCACAAATTATTGATTTACACTGTCGATGGTCCTCGAAATTCGTATACTTGTAAGAGAAACACTAATGCCTCCGCTACTGCAATTTATCAGAAAATTTCATATTTGAATTAAGGTAGTGGATCCGTAATAGTTCCGCAACATTTCGGGCGTAATGAACTTTCACAGTGTTAACCGAGGTTTTCCTAATGATTTTCATTAGGAAACCTCGGTCAACATTGTGAAAGTTCAATCTGCCCGAATCGTTGCGGAACTATTACGTGTCCACTACCTTAAACGGATTTCTTTGAAAATGATACCAACATAAAGGTCTTGTCTCAACTTGTCTCAATGCCCGTATAAAATATGAACTCTCTATCACTTTACAAACAATATTACTATACACGTATGGCCAATGTTAAAGTTTTTCAGTGTCAAACGGACAAATGGACAAACAAACAAACAAAAAAAATACAATATACAACCTGTCTATAGATGCTGGAGCATGAAAACCCTCAAGGGAATTTAAGTCGTGAATTGACCAGAAGCACACTTAACAGTAACCGTCATTAAAAATATGTTTGTCTGATCAAAGCATGGACGATAAGGTAAAAGGAGCCATCAGGCTAGTGCGCTAACTGTCGACCCTAGCCAACCTGCGCAGGCTTGATTATCATGAGCGGGTCGAAGATTTCCGCACTTTGCTAATTTTCTGAATCGAGAATGATCAATCTATCTTCCCGTGGAAGAAGTTTTGATACATGCGATCTCTGGTTGACCTATACTAAAACCAACCCATTTCTCAAACATCTATTTTACGGATTTGCCAGATGTCACCTTTTCGTGACGGGTCACAAATGCATTACAGTAAAACTTTTATTAAGCGACCAAGAACCGGACCACCAAAAGCGGTCTCTAAAGAAAATGGTCGCCGAATACACGTTTTGTTTAAAAATAAGAAATAAAAATTTGATTGAATATGTATATTATTGCGAAATTCTCAATAATCCTATCCTGTTAAAACTCAATAGAATCGTCTCATTGAGACGATTCTAGTTAGCTTTAACAACATAGGATTCATTTAAGATGATTTTTATACCAGTGATATTTCCTTTTATAGATATTTCGATTTTTAAGAAGGGGATTTTGAAGTCGCTCGAGCAAAATTGGCTATTTTTCTAGAAGTACATGGAAATTTCAGGGTGACTCTAATTCTTTGTCTGAAGTAGAATTTGTCCTTAATTTACTTGGTTATCTGTACCTTGTGACAAAAACCTGCAAACTGGTGTGAAGTATGTTACCATTTGCCTCATAATTTGAGCATTAAGGCAGTGGACCCGTAATAGTTCTGCAACATTTCGGAACACTGTTAAAGTTCATTACTTCCGAAGCGTTGAAGAACTATTGCGGATCCACTACCTTAACTGTTTTTTAAAAAAATACAATGTAACCCCTTACTTAAATTTTCTCTTTGTTCGAGTTCGCGAACTCTTAAAAATTGTTAAGCAGGCGACATTTTCTTATAGGTTTGATGCACGTTTTCATTTTTAACGCAATGTAATTATCATCTTCTGTATTGATTTTTAAAACATTTAAATATATTTTTGGTTTCATGCTTATTTGAGCCTTTGCGTGATATTTCCGAAAATTCCAAATGAGCACCAAGCAAAGACTCTGGTCGGCCTGTGTATCTGCACAGTCTGACCAGAGCCTTTACTTTGCGCTTAATAAGAAAGATAAGGTCCCAAAGCATCTTTAGACAGTCAGATAAAGTTTTAATTATACTACGAGGCAGGCAAAGTTGCTTGATGTTGGCCATTCACGCATATATCAAATTGTTGGAAATGTCACGCACATGCTTATTTTTTTTTATAAGCAGTTTCTCCTTCACTAAAAAGAAACAACATTTTCGTATATGGAAAAATACAGAGTTACATTAGAATCTGTTAGAATCGATCATCGGGACAACAGAATGTATGTATTATAAATGGAGAGAAAATATTGACGAAAACTAATGGAATAATAATTCACGAGGGACAAAAACCGATATATTGTTCTAAAAGCTGACTTTTACATCAATAATTCTATAAATATTTCAAGCAGATGGAATCCATTTTCAGGAATTATGTTGTATGCAGGTGATGTTATTATGGTGCTGTCGCTCGCTAAAAGCACGGAAGCCGCTCACAAAGAGTCTCGCAGAAAATCGTTGAGACCCGGAACTTGGGTCCCGGAAGTACCGAGGAAAGCACTTACAGACGGAGTCGTCTAAAAGTGGAACCAGCGGCCGAGCGCGTGCTTCTATGCAAATGAGATAGATCACGTGGTCCGGCAAACGGCTGATGATCCAGATGTCAGGAAATTGAGTCTGAAACAATGGGTGATTTATTTCTAAACTCGACTAACGATGTAAAGTTTCTCATAATAAAACATTCTATTGACCACCATGTTTTCTCTGTCAACGTTTCTCTGTGATCTAATTCGTGTTTCATCAAACAAATTGTGTCTTTAATGTACGTATCCAACAATGAAGCGTTCGTTCTAATCGAATTGAACGGATGCTTCTGGTTGTTTTATGTTCGAAGACGTTCAATAACATTTATTATTGAAACTTTAATTTCATGACTTAAAGTGAAATCAATCGCCATGCAAGAAAATAAGTAAAACCATAGTTCATGATACTTTAAACAATTTCTACTCCAAGAAGAAGTTAGCAAATCTCATACACTGCCAGTGATTGCTTGATACATTTCATTCCTTTAGGGAGCAGAGATCTTTTTTTCTTTTTTTTTCTAGTGGATTAGGGTAAAAACATCAAAGTTTCATAGAATGTTGCTCACAATGCGAACTCCTTGCGCAATGTTTTTAATTATTGCTGGATTAAAAATATGAATTGTAGTATTTGTACTCGAAGCTTAGGATTTTACTGTCATTAAAACTTGTATTTCTAGCCCACTTGAGAACACAGTATTTACGGTGTCAGCTATGTATTGTTATTAGTCGCCATCCACTGTTCGTCCGTCCGTCCATCAACAATTTCGTTAAAAAATATCACTCGTAAACCACTGGGCTTATTTAGCTAAAACTTGACAGAAAATGTAGCATCGTTAACAGAAACGTCAAAAAAAGAATATATCTCCTCCTATACCAAACCGACCAAGCTTGATGAAACTGAACATGGATACCAAGTTCTTAGACGCAGTTCTACCAATGTTACCAAAAAATTAATTCCATTAAAAAAAAAAACTCTGGTTGCCATAGTAACAAAAAGTAAAAACAAGAAAGAAATCTTTTAAAAGGGTTATTTTTTCAAATAATAAATCAAGAATTAGATATTTTGTAAATGATATCATCAAACGATCCTCTTCATCTTTTGTTAAGATATGCGTATCTGGCCCTGTATGGACTGTTTGGAAATACATGTACTTTATTTTATATAGAAATATTTTTTATTTCTTCTCTTTCCAAATCATAGGGCTTAAATCTTTCAGGTACCCTATTCGTCATCACTTGATTGCTCCTGGCATACACCGATGTATAGGAAATTATTGAAAATCTTCTGCAAAATTACAAACGAATAGGGGATAATCGTCTGTGTAAGTGTAAGACCGATTTTTATTTCATTGCGTGAACAACACAAGTTATACTTTCACGTTTATAGCTATTGTTGTTCACTCAATGGAATATCAATCGATCGACCTCGAAAATCAAATACGTATTCCATTTCTTTAGAGCAAAAATAAGACAAACTGTGAACATTTAAGGACACATTTTCTTGAAGCGCGTCATTTTGAACGTGACTGCTATGCAAAATGTAAAATTAAATTCACTTGAAATTATCGTCTGCAACACCTTTGAATTTGGACAAGTCTAAAATTTCGCCCTCTGGAACTGATTTAAGATTACATTCTTCTTCGACTAATATACTTTACGAGATATGAATAAATTGATTTCACTATATCAACATAGTTAAAACCGTCGCTTCTACATCAACGTTTTGCAATAATTAATGTACATCTCTTTCTGTTTTTTTCTGGTACTGTATGTTATATGTATGTATATGGCCTAAATCACCAATAAAATAGTAATAGTTATAGTTCATGATGGATAACGTCAGACAGGGTAAAAATTGAACGAAAGCGTGGTGTAAGTTTTTGATAATTTCACTAATGACAATTCACCATTATTTCACGATAATCCACCGACAAGCACTAAAGAAGGGCTTATAAAGAGCTTTGATATATGTAATACATACTTAGTGTTTTGTATGAGAAAAAATATCTAACGAGGTTGGGAGAATTGATCATTGTCGAGGCTCTGCCGAGACAATTATCAATTCTCACAGCCGAGTTAGATATTTTTTCATACAAAACACTTAGTTCGTATTGTATTTATCTTATGACCTCTTTTTGTCTTGTTTTCATCGATGTTTCTAACTGAAAAGCATTGTTCTAAAAATAACTATGTGATATCATAAAAAATATCATACTGGATATTATCACACGGTGATTTGTAAAGTTATAAGATAATATAATACCCTATATGGGCGTTGCTCAAACACATTCCGTTTTATAATCAAACAAGTTAAGAAATGTTTGAATATCTATTTCTTAGTTTAGACTTAAATCTTTATATTTTTCAAATGTCAGCCATTGGTGGTCTTAACAAATTTTTGTTGAAAAATGTCACTGTAGGTCATTTTGGTTCCAACCCATATTTATATAGAAACAAAGAAGGAAATTTTTGAAAAACGTATTTAGCCAAAACATCATGTTTAGAGGTATGATGACTTTGCATGTTACGTCACCTGATGACCCTCTATGAGAGATGGAGAAAAATACCTATCGTATCATATTCTTGTCCTGTCCCAGGGTTCGTTTTACTAGACTTCTGGCGGAAAATTAATCGTACGTCAAAATCACAGATCGTACCTGGTGTTTTCATTCATTGTTAGATTCTGTCTTGCAAAATCTCATAGGAATCGTCTTTAGAAGACGATTCCAATGAGATAATTCATGACAGAATTCCATATTTAGTTACTACTGCATGAGAAGCTTTAATTTTTGACTTACGCACAAAATGATCGTAAGATGTTTAGTAAAACGGGCCCCTGGACTCCATATTTTAGAAAGCTACTCGGGTTAGCGATTGAGAACTATCATGCTCCTCTTGCTTTCTTAAGCAATGGTGGTAAAATAAGCTTGTATGAGTTACTGGCAGATTTGAATCCCAAACTTAATCCGACATTTATATACATGTAGTCCATATTCTAAGTTAGGTCTTTCTGGCGCGAACCAGTATATTGTTGGAACTGGCATACAACTGTATCTGCAGCCAAATTGGTTTAGCAGTAATTGATCTGGTTCAACAAGACATATAGACTATTACAAGAATGAATTGCTAATGAACGCACAATTATTTCACTACGCACAAGCCTACTTACAAGTATTTTCTAACTACATGTAATTCTATCTTATTCCAGAAAAAAATTGTTTGATTTTTGTTTCTTTCATATCTATTTTTTTAACAGTATCAAAAATGTCCATTTATTGTCAAATTTCGCTAAGACGGTAGTGAAATATTCTTTTAAACGTGCTTGCTATATCTAAATAACTAAATATCATATTCAAAAAGATTGTCGATTTTATCCAAACGCCACGAGGCTCTACATTTGTATTTTTCACATATTTGAAAGAACACTAATTCTAATTTGGTATGTGTTCAAAATAATTTCGAGATTTTTTTTCTTGTCTCAGAAGGCTTCCCGTAGTTGCATTTTTTACCAAAGTTTAGCGGCTTTTATCTTACTTAATCAATCGAAAACATACCAATCTATTACAAAATCTTCTTGTGATAAGTGAACATATCTTAGGAAATGAAAGCCAGTAGATTGTTGTCATGGTTGAAAGTGAAAAAGGAGTTGTGATTCCAGGATTTAAAAAAAATACCCCCTTTTTTTAACCCTTTGCTGTTTAATACCTGCTTTTTACGTGCCTGTGATCTTATGATTGAGAAAACGTTGTGAAAAAAGAAGAAATTGCTTCTGTCAAGCAATTTCTTCTTTTTACACACTATTTTCTACCCTACTGAATGGTCATTTTTCAAATTAAATCCACTTTAAATTTTCGTCTGCAAAACCTTTGAATTTGGACTGGTCTAAAATTTTGTAAAACAGGAAAGGGTTAAGTCCAAGATTATAACATTATCTTCTGGGTTTTGATCTGTCAAGCACAGAAGAATACGTATTCTTGGCACCTTTACTTTCTTTACATGGTAAAAAAAGACAAAAAATGATAATCAGTACTGTTTTGGACTCCCATCGTTTGATAGCCTTCGATATAATGTACTTAAATATATAATTCGTACTTAGTGTTTTGTATGAGAAAAAATATCTAACGAGGTTGGGAGAATTGATAATTGGCGAGGCTCTGCCGAGACAATTATCAATTCTTACAACCGAGTTGGATATCTTTTTTTCATACAATACACTAAGTATATATTATTTTTATCTTATAATCAATATTTGTCTTGTTTTCGTCGATTATTTTAAACTGAAATGCAAGTTTCTAAAAATAACAGCATTATATTTTTGTTCTAAAAATAACTATGTGATATCATAAAAAATATCATACGGGATGTTATCACACAGATATTTGTATAGTTGTAAGATAAAGTTTGATATGAGCTAAAGTTCCAAAGAATAGTCGAAAACTGACGTAGATAAATGAAGCATATTGGGACCGCCATTATCTGGGAGAAAACAGACTGTGTCTGTATAATTTCCAGGAACTTGGAACCAATCGATCGAGGTCCCGGCTGCACCTGCACGTGGGATTGTCATGTCAGCCATATTGGATGTAATCCCGTTTGATTGCTATAATCACGGGAAGTGCAATTAGAGCCGCTGTTCTCGCGGGAATAGCACGTGGCCACCGTGTGGCCAGCAGATTTTTTTCTTCGAGCTCCTTTCTTCTGTTTTATATAGCTCACCTGAGCACGAAATATTTATTTATTACCAAACAAAGGTGTTTTGAATTATTCTTTGGTCATTAACATTGTTATCAATATTTTCATTGCTTGATCAGTAAACCATAAATCTACAAGCGGTTGCTACGATGAAATTAAAGTCCAAATGTCACAGCCAAATGGCAACCTAATTCTTCATTGAGCGGAAAAGTTATATGAGAGCCGTTGAAAACAAGGACAGATAGTCCAACCCTCATGGTTTGCTACTTCCTTTTTATCATCTGAGTTTTAAACTACCAGTTGTTTCAGTATCTGATATTTACTTAAGTTTTTTTTAATATGAATGTGTCCAACCTTTGTCAAGTTACTGAATTTCAACGAATGACCCTTTCGGTCCATAATCTTTGGCTAAAGTCGTATGAGATGGAGTTGTTGTTGTTGTTGTGTACCTGCTTTTGCTCACCTTTAAGTTAAATTTGATGATATAACTGGACGAACTAGTTTTTGTTGGAAAACGAATTTTCGTGAAATTGCACAATAAAACTCTGACTCTGAACCTTGAATGAAACAAGAAAGTGTATAGGGGGGCATTTCTATACATAGATAATGTCATTTGCCCAGCTTTTACAGCTAGAAAAGGTAGGGCGTTTGCTTCAAGGCAGAGAGTACCTGTCTCCGAATCCCGACGGATCCCACAATCAATGAACAGGTTACCTTCATTAAATTGTTTCCTAGTTTTTCAATGAAATCACACACTCTTCCAAATGAAGGTATAGTTCAAGACTAAGTTTCCTTTCTTCATTACACGGCTGTTTAATGCTTTTTGTCAAAAGGTAAAGTTCTGTACAACACTGAGACTGAAAAAAGTAACAATTACGTGACCCTGCGAAAACCATCCCACCCAGACGATACAAGCACCCGATAGTATAGAGGTAGAATGTGTAATTGCAAACACTTGGGTACATGGTTCGAATACCAAAAGCGGCAGGATTTTTCAGATCTCCTGTCCAAGTAAAGGAGTGAACTGGAAAGAGTTTCAGCAGTAGCTTTAAAACGGAAACAAATTGGTATATTCCTTAAAGAGCTATAGGCATGTGATTCCCAAACTTCCTTATGTCAGTTCCTTGTTCTCTTTTGGTCTATAAAAAGTGCACAGAGTACGGAGGGTCCTAGGCACGGATTTTTTTCTTTTGGGCGACTCTTCCCGTAATCGGCAGCCTATTAAAAATATTATTCGCCCTCTTAAAATTGTGCAATCGGCATTATCAATTGTATTTGCTTCACTTAAGGGAGAAATAGAGGATAACATTTAAGTGTCTTAAAATATCAATGTTATCTGGTCGAGGTTTGGAGAATTTATCAGGGCGATAATTTCTCGCAGCCGAGACCAGATAACACTGATATCTTAAGACACTTGATGTTATTCAATTTATCATGCAATTATTCTTAACCGCTTAGTTATAATAGACCCATTCCAACGCAAAGAAATCCAGGTAAAAGTGTATGCAAATTGTTTCTAAAAAAAACTGCCTGATATCATGTTATATCATCAGACAGGGATATCAGGTCAATACAGGCTTCATGACATGATAAGTTCTTTTACCACCAAAATTTGGCTTTGATATCTCACAGACATTGCGAAAAATAATTGGAAACACAGACTAGTTTCCATTTGCAACTTAGTAATCGAACAGCTATAGTGACCGATTTATAAAGTATGTTCATAGCCAATTAACTGGATCAAACTGAGACATCTTCATGTGCATTCTTTCATCCTCCCCTTCCTCCTCCTCCTCCAAGGGCAGATCGGGGCTTTCCGTAAAGGGGGTTCGAATATACAAGTTCCGACAGGATTTTAAGGCACGAAGGTTTTTCGAGTGTGAGACACTCACAAAGAGTAACCAGGGACCAGTTTCATCAAAACATTTAGGGTGCATTTTTGTCTTACCGATGATTTACCACATATTTAGTTCAAAAATCACGTATCACCAATCTATCAATACCCATGTAAAGTGATTGTTGTTGTTAATGTTTCGAATGTCATCTGTAAGACAAAAACACGTCTTAAATGTTTTGATGAAACTTGCTCCAGGACTCTCAAATTGTACGATGTTAGTCTATAGGGACCTCTGAAAATCAATTTCAGAAAAGAATTGAAAACCGTTTCAAACAGTTTTCGGTTTTTTTTCAGAGGTTGATCCCGAAATTTTCATATCTACCGAAAATCTTATGTAGCTAATCAGAGAGTATTTCCATATTCGCACAAAACATGAGGATTACTAAAACGAAACAGTCTAAATTAAAGCAGGGACCGTGAAAAATAATTGGAAACACAGACTAGTTTCCATTTGCAACTTAGTAATCGAACAGCTATAGTGACCGATTTATAAAGTATGTTCATAGCCAATTAACTGGATCAAACTGAGACATCTTCATGTGCATTCTTTCATCCTCCCCTTCCTCCTCCTCCTCCAAGGGCAGATCGGGGCTTTCCGTAAAGGGGGTTCGAATATACAAGTTCCGACAGGATTTTAAGGCACGAAGGTTTTTCGAGTGTGAGACACTCACAAAGAGTAACCAGGGACCAGTTTCATCAAAACATTTAGGGTGCATTTTTGTCTTACCGATGATTTACCACATATTTAGTTCAAAAATCACGTATCACCAATCTATCAATACCCATGTAAAGTGATTGTTGTTGTTAATGTTTCGAATGTCATCTGTAAGACAAAAACACGTCTTAAATGTTTTGATGAAACTTGCTCCAGGACTCTCAAATTGTACGATGTTAGTCTATAGGGACCTCTGAAAATCAATTTCAGAAAAGAATTGAAAACCGTTTCAAACAGTTTTCGGTTTTTTTTCAGAGGTTGATCCCGAAATTTTCATATCTACCGAAAATCTTATGTAGCTAATCAGAGAGTATTTCCATATTCGCACAAAACATGAGGATTACTAAAACGAAACAGTCTAAATTAAAGCAGGGACCGTGAAACTTTAAGTACGTAGTACCCTTATGGTCATTAATATTGAGTCTTTGAAACTCTTTTTGTTGACGCCGCACAGAACCTGGGGTTACGTTTTCCCACTTTTACCTTATTTTGATTGAATTTTCCCGTGACAACGAACGTCATCAACAACATTTTTTTTTTTAACAAAACTATAGAAGCAACGTGACATGTAGTATAAAAACGCCATATGTAATATATATTACATTAGTATTAGGAAGGCTCTATTCATTCCGTTATTACCAAACTTGATTATGGTATGTAATTCAAAGTTGTAGTACCAAGTCATTTTACGGCATCATTGTGCTCCATTATCGGTCAGAATTTAGCATATATCGCACTTTTTCTTCATAAATATCTATATATGGTGAATCCCTAACAAATTCCATGGAAACCAATAAAAGTTCATCAGACTAAAAGACTTGTGTATCGAATTTCCATGAGACAGATAATCAAACTGTTGCCTTGGCAACCAAAGCTTTGTAGTTCTCTCATCATGATTTATGGGACCGAATTCCCTCAAAACAGTCTAATTCCATAAATGGTAAAAACACGAAAATTTTCTGTAGGTTTTTGTTCATCAAAAATGTTAGACCTTTACTTACATAGATTTATGTTTTTCAAAGAAATAACTCGTTCGGCAATTGAACCTCTTCTCTTAAAATTCCATTTCTAAATTCCAAATTCGTTCCCTTAGCAATGCTTAGCCAAGACTGGTCCGAGTTGAAGGCTTTAGACGAAGAAGTAAATGGGATACAGGTCAAAACAGAAAAGAATCATCGTATATGCCAGTAAATACTGTAGAAAAGGGGGGAAATTGCTAAAAGCGTTACCCGCAATTCTTTGTTTGGTTCAAGGAAATTCTTCCTTTTTTTACAATACATTTATTTAACCAAGAATAAAATGCAACGGGCGTTTAATTTAAAGTCTGTACGGTTTTGTACTTTAGCACCAATAATTTAGCTAATACTGGTATTTATTTCTTATTCGAGCGCAGCATACCCAACTTGGTTTGGCCATAATGGTTTAGCAATATGCTTGGCTTTTATGATGAGCTGGTCGTGATTAGTTTGTAGATATATTTGACGCCGTTTTAATTTAATTCTAGTTGCATGCCGCTGAAAAATTGATTTCATTACTCAATGATAACAATTTTACTATTTTGTAAGCTTTCGCGGGAAGTAGTCCCATAAACAATCCATGTATTTGAGGGTAAATTTTTATTTTTTTTTGCTTCAAGAAATTGAATTATAAGATGTGAAGAGGGTATTCGTTGATTTCATGGAGGTATGAAACTAAAAACCTTATCACAATCATGTATGAATCCAATTCGCGTTTTATACTGAACGCAAAAAGTTTAGTCGCACTTTATATAACGTCAGAAAGAAGTCAACCAATATAATTAAACGAAAGTTTCAATTTGAAATATATTTGCCATCCTATTGGCTTTCTTTTTGTCATAACTTTTTTTATTTTAACTCGCAGTCATACGTCTGAAGTGGCGTTAATGTGGATTTTACGTACTTGATAAATAGCTGGGTGCAACAAAATTACTTAATTTTCTTTTTTTTTTTTGTCTTATTGGATTTCTCTTATTCCGAGTAAACATTAAACACTTTGATGTATCGCATCTTTCTAAAGCAAAGGAAGTTTTGACATGACGTAAACTAAATGGATACCGCCTCGCCATAACGAATATAGTGTGCATATCTGGGAGATAATGAAATTGACTTAAGCTTCTGCGACTATTGTTTTTATTGTCATATGGTTCACGTAAAAACATATTGACATGGCATGACCTACTTTAAATTTTACAGATTTTGTTAAACGACAATAAAAGGTTACGTTAAAAATGGCATGCTTTCATTATCCCAAATGATTTCAATCGGTAAAAACATCACTGAGGATTTTTCATGTCTTATTTTTTATTAATGGAAACTTAAAGTAAAAAACTTACCAGTAAACAAGTTGAATTAACGCCCCCGTGCCGTCAATAGAACGTTAGTGATCGCTTAACTAAAAATAGCGCAATAACTCAATTTCTGGGGATGAAAAGAAACAAAAGAAACTTTTTTCCTTCCTGATTAACATTATTCTGCAAAATTATCTATGGTAAAACAATTGTTACATTTATGTGAGTTGGGTGTAAAGATGATGTTGTAGAGTCATAGAGTCATCATAAAGACCCCATACTCTTACCAACTTCTTCTTTTATTGAGACAAGATACCCCAGAATGGTGTTGATTTCAAGAAACATTTTTTTTGTGATACCAACTGGGAGCAACGTCCCTTGATTGAATGGTGTGACTTTTCCATTCTACCGTTCTGTTCAAAATCATGTCGTTACGGTTGACCGGTTTCGTCTAACATAACAAAATTATTGGATTCTGGAAGGAAATAGGACAGAATTATAAGTAATGGGATTATTTTTGTGAAAGATTAATTACATCTTGAAATATATCCCATCGAAGAGAAAACGACTAAACTTTTTGCGCTCAGTATATTTTCACGATGTAAAATGCCTACCAGAAAAGAAATGACAATTCATCTTAGAGGCGTTTTTTCTTGATGTCAGTATAAATTACAAAAGTATGCTTTTATGGCTAGATATACAGGTATATCTAATTTTTTTTTTAAAAAAGTCAGTAATCATGACGTGAATTTTTTCGTAATTGTTGGGTTAAGGTAAGAATTAACATTAACGTCGATATATATAGAGATAAACGTTCATTTAATACGAAGTACCGAAGTGAACTTCACATCTTCTTTAATAAACGAGTCAGTACAACCAATTTTGGTAGAATTCCAAGAAAAAGTTTCCTGGCCACAATGAGAAATAATGATTGCGTTCGTCTAGAAATTACCTCGGGGGTTGCCGAGAAATCTAATCAGAGTAAAAAGCGTGAAGCCATGACTTATTCAGGAGAAAAATCAATGCAGAACACATTGATATTCATAGAGTTCTAGCCGTAAGAGAGAATTTAGCCGTATATATCCGTATTGTGATGGCTTCTGACACTGATACCAACCAAATGTTGACGTACTTGCGTGTACACGCGTGTTTCAAAAAACCTGCGAGGGATCCAGGATTTTTGTATAGGGGGTTTGAACATACAACATATGGGGGTTCGTTTACCTAATACATATATTAAACTATTTAACCTTTATCCTGCCGAATTTAAATTTTGTTTACACAATTTTGATATTTTTGACAAGTTTATACGTCTTCGTCAAGATTTTTTTGCAGAAAAAATTAAGTAGAACACAGACAGTGTATGCTAAGATCAGACTGCACAACTGTGCAGCCTGATCTTAGTCTTCACTGCCTGTCAAAGCTTTGTTCAAAAATCACAGGCACGTAAACAGCAGGGATTAAACAGCAAAGGGTTAAACAAAAATATTTTTTGAAGATACGTATAAAGCTTATACTTATCGGGAGATGTTTGGCCAATTTTCTTAAAAAGTCATGTAAGTTCAAATGAAAGTGAAAGGTGCACGCGTTAAGATATTTGGGAATCTATTAAACTAAAACCTGCACACTGAAAACAGAACGTGCACCCGTAGATCTTTTTCGTGAATGTTCACAAAACCAGCATATTAATTTGTAATGAGATCTCGAACATTCGTTGTTTTATATAACCTAAATTTGACTTGAATTTCTCTGTACGTTCACCAGCCCCGTGTTCAAGATTACAAGAAAATTTATATCTTTTAAATGATATCCCATAAATAGGCGTGGTTTAATTTTGAAAAGACAGTAGATTCATTGATTGCCTTAAGCTATTAAGGTATGCTTAGAAAAAAAAATTTTACCATACATTTAAATTAGCCACACCTGTTAAAGCCATATAATGTACTAATTTGAAAAAAAAAAAGAATGGCTCCCAAAACACGTACATGTCGGGATTCAATTTCTAAGAAAAGTACAAATTATTTATTGTCTTTCCACATTTTTGTCATCAAAATGCTTACATGTCAAGATAAAACATGTACGTGAAAGAAAGCAATTTTAGATAGAATTACGGAGACGACTTCATGAATTCTCGAATATTGATACATTTTTAATGTACAAAGTTCCATGATAATTGAAGAAAGATGAACCACTTCTCTTTCATGTATGTCGTCGCCGTCGCTATTGTATTCCTAATGGGAAGAAATCGACTCGTTTTTGAAGCACTTTTACTTGCATGTGGACAGGATAAATATTTTTGGAGCACTCTAACACATGTATACTGTTTTGATTCGTTGTTTGTAGTTTATCAAATTTTCAATTATTTGATGTTAGTCTGGAATATCTAAGTTAAACCCATAAATACGTTTAAAGCAAAAAATAAGTACATTTTTTCTGTCGTTGGCATCACGTAGATTATAACCATATTTAGGGAAAACACCTTTTAGGCGAGTAAATACGGCTGAATTCCAGGGAAAACTTTCCCAGTTTGTAAAATACCGTCGGAGTATCGGAATTACAAGCTATAACCATTACAGAGACGTGATTTGGTCCCATCAATCAACCAATACCCTTTTTACTGGGAAGATATAATCTTTAAACATCATGGTCAAAACGAGTATGCCTTTAAAGGGGGAGTGGGTGGGGTAGATTTCATACTGAAAATTGTCAATCAACTACATGTAGTCTGTTCGTTACTGTTACTTCGGTGTCGCCCAATCATCCTATGTTGGTTTTTTTTTTTTATCAAAGGTACCATGTGTGACCCGGCCAGGCCAGTATAAGGACCGTCTGGTTTGTGAGAAAAGAATAATCTGTATGCGCAGGTTGACCAGAATCGAACTCTTTCGCATTCTTTGGATTTCCTGAATCTAGAATGGTCATTCTACCTTCATATGGAAAATACGACCCGCTCTTTTTGTGTGATATCTTCAGTGAGTGCCAGCGGATTTTACCGTGATAGATTTACCGTTAAAATAAAGAAATTATCAAAAACTCTGTTTTGATACATTTAACCCAGCTTCCGTCCATTTCACACTGTTTGTCGTCATCTTAGCGGGGTCCAGTATACCGATGGCGTCATCATGTTGTCATGCGTATCATGTGTGAAAGGCAAAATTAAGAGATTTAGAACTAAGCTTTCAAGTTTTGTCTCCTTTTGCATTAAATCAATGGAATCATAGTTTTAATCTTATTTTTTCTTTACCTTGATAATCATTGAAACAAATCGATACTTGTGAAATTATACTGAAGAAAAAAATGTCAACAATACATAAGTTTTGCTAGTTAAAGATTTAGCTCTTGTTTAATGTTTTTAAGATGTTTCTCAGTGCGGTAAACTCTAGCATTTTACAGTTGTAGTCACGAAGTTTTGATGGTCAATCGATGATATTTTAGCCTGTGCGCGACATTTCAAACAACTTGACATGTGCGTGAGATGCAAACATTTATCAGCATAAATAGCTGCACAGTGCAATTACAAGATTGCATGTCTGTCTAAAGATACTTTGAGACATTATCTATCTACAAAGAACAAATTAAAGACTGTGTGGATGCACATGCTGGTCAGAGTCTTTGTTTGGTGCATTTAATTAGTTGGAAATGTCACGCACAGGCTCATTTTTATATTGGCATGTATCGAGTTCGGTCAGTCTGCGCACTTAGCGCAGTTTCACTTTGGTCGATACTTTTCAGTCACAGTACAATAATATATCGAAAAGATGGCATAATAACTTTTCCAAAACGGCCTCATCATTGTAAACATGACAGATTGTGCTCTCGACAGTTATTGACGTGAAAAAAAGGCCTATTATGAGATGTTATGAGAAGTTATGTGACGTTGTGGACGGTCACAGACGTAACGATCAATCATTTTTGACGGCATATTGGTGATGACCAGACAAAAATGTCCAGTGGTCAAAACAATTTTGTGCTCTTGACCTTGCTGCACCTGTGGCGAGGGGATGTCGGAGATGTTAAATAGACATACTGTTACTCACTGCCTTGGTATGAAGTCTTCAGGTTGCAGTACCAAGTTAGGGTGAGAAAAAAAAAAGCATTAAATAAAACAAAACAAAACAAATGAGCAAAATCAAGATGGTTTCTGAATCACTTACGCCCCCGAAACATCATCCTCGCTAGCCAAGAGCGAGACAATTATCAATTCTCACAACCGAGTTAGATACTTTTTCATACAATAAACTAAGTGTGTATCATATTTATCTTATAACATCTATTTGTCATCTTTTCGTCGATGTTTCTAACTGAAATGCAGGTTTCTAAAAATAACCACATTATATCATTGTTCAAAACAACTATGTGATATCATAAAAAATATCATACGGGATGTTATCACATGGATATTTGTATAGTTGAGTGATAAAATACAATATTTTCGGTTTTATTCAATATTATTTTCTGATATTTAGATTGCGAGACAAAGTGTAACTTAGAGGATGAATAGCAATACAATTCATATTTCCAAAACCAAGAATATCTTAACTTTATCAGTCTTGTGGAAAAAAATAATAAATGAACTTTAGGGCGAACGAATCTAAAATAAATTAAACAACACATTTTGATGTTTGTTTAAGTCAAACAATGTAAGATAAGGCTCGTTTGTTTACTTGTTATAATAATCTAGAATGTGCACAACAAAGCATAACATATTTAGATAAAGAGTGATAAGTCCCATGTATCAATATTAATATGTTTCTTAAGCCGATCAAAGGGCCTCTTTAAACCCTTTTGAAGTTTAACAAAGCCGTTATCCGTCGCAGTACAACGGATGATGTAATCGCCTCTCAATCCAACGAAAGCATTTCCTATCTCCTATATCTGTTTCCGACTTTTGGCTTTTTGTAACCACCTTCTACTTTGGTCGACGATAATTTAAGTGTTGATAGAGATCGGCTTGCACGTTCAACAAATCTACCCTTTGTTTGCACTCTTATGTTTACTAAGTTTTATCATTCATTTATTTTCTTCGTTCTTTTCAAAAGTAAGTTTTCTCGAATATCATTAATATATTTATGATATAAAAATTGTCATTTCAAGCGTTTTTGAAAACAGATTGCTGCAAAGCGTCTCATTCTTTCCAACCAATTTTCATTTTTTAAAAAAAGAACAGAACAAACCCATATTTCGCCCTGGTAGAGAAAGGTACAAGCACAAAAATAAACACAATCATAACTGTTTTGGTACAAATCTCGTACAGAAAAGTATAAGCACAAAAATAAACGCAATCATAACTGTTTAGGTACAAAATTCGTTGACTCATAAAATGTCGTGCGCGATATCTTAAAATACAAAGTTTTCTTAAGCGCAAAAGAAACGCACATCAAACATTATGTACTTGTAATTTTATTTTTTCTCATTTTTATCTCTATACTTGTAGTGGGGCATTATCATCTACTACATTTCTTTGAGAAACAATATGAAAGTATAGTCTATATTTATTTTACAACTAGAGATGCTTGAGCAGCTGATTTGCTCCACAGGCCTGAATCTACTGATATGATTAGACGATGATTACAGTGAATGAATGAATGAATAAATGAATGAATGAATGAATGAATGAATGAATGAATGAATGAATGAATGAATGAATGAATGAATGAATGAATGAATGAATGAACGAACGAACGAACGATCGAACGAATGAATGAATGAATGAATGAATGAATGAATGAATGAATGAATGAATGAATGAATGAATGAATGAATGAATGAATGAATGAATGAATGAATGAATGAATGAATGAATGAATGTTTATTTCAAGTGTTTAACTGTCTCATGCTGAAATATCTCTGCAAAGAAAAAAATCATAATCGGTATATAACATACACGCATGAATAGAAAGTTTACCTCCGCCTGTTTACACTATATAACATATAGAGAAATGACCTCCATCCATAAAATACATATTTTTCATCCAATCATAATAATTTTGTGCAGTCTGATAAATGATCACTCCAGTGAAATTTGGTTGATATCCATAAATTAGATTCTGAGAAAATGATTTTTAAATTTTCCGCTATATGTAGAGAGAAATGACCTCTGTCCATAAAAGACATATTTTTCATTCAATCACAATAACTCTAGTCAAGGGTCACCCATGGATCGCTTTAGTGAAATTTGGTTGATATCCATAGGCTAGATTCTCAGAAAATGATTTTCAAAGTTTCCATGGGTTGTTCCCACTTCGTCTAATCCCATTTGGTCAAAAAGTAAAATTCCCATTTCGTCTAAAACCTATATTTTTCTAAATTCCTATTTGGTCTAAAAGTTCATTTACCCAAGAAACATTCCAGTGAAATTTGGTTGACATCCATTTGTTAAAATCTGAGTTAAGTCATATATGGAAATTAGACACGCCCACTAGATTCCTGTTTTTCATTGTATCAAAAATCCTTGAACAAATTTGAAAGAGGTTTTTGAAGTTTTGTTGAAATTCACCCAGTAGTTTAGAAGATACTGAATGAAAAGGCTTAGCACCGGACTCACGGACGGATGGACGGACGGACGCACCCCGGACACCGTGCCATGACAGTAGCCTCGGTGCCTTTCGGTCAATGGAGCCAATAAAAAATCAAGTAAATAACATGTTATAGTAATTGTAGCTTTTTAAAAGAATAAGCTACAATTTCGACTGAATCGGTCTTTCAAATTGCATCGAATAATTACATAGAGGATAATCGTTTGTTTCAGTGTAAGATCGATTTATATTTCATTCAGTGAACAACAAAAGCTATATTTTCACGAATGGCAGAGTCACGAGTGAAAATATAGCAATTGTTGTTCACGAAATGAAATATCAATCGATCTTACTCGAAAAACAAACGATTATTCTATTTCATTACTGCAAAAATGAGACAAAATATGAAATTTCTAGGACAAATTTTCGTAAAGCGCGTCATTTTGCTCGTGATTGCTATGCAACGTTCATTGTGACTATTTCGCCCCAAATAGATGACGTCAGATAGGGTGAAATGCTCAAAAGCAGGGTATAAGTTTTTTTGATAATTTCACTGCTTTTGCGTAAAGCGCGGTATGATATGAAAAAGTTCGCGCCGTTTCGTCATCCTGAACTCAGGGCTGTATTGATTATAGGATTATAGGATGTCATACGGGTTAAAATGCATTGCGGTTTAATCTACGAGAATATTCCAACGTGTTCATTTCTAAAAAAAATCTTTGAATGTGCTAATACTAGTGTAAATGCAATTTATCATAAGTTAAGGAACATACATTTATGGTACTTCTATTGTCTTTGGCGATAAAAATAAATGTGCGCTTCTTTAAAATGAGCCCTAAATTCTTGAATTGTAAACTATTTCTTATTTTTTGTGAATTAAAGATAATTTCTCTAATATTAGTATATAATAACCTATTTTGTAGCTAAATAACCTAACAATTGTTGAAATTTAAGTGGGCTGTGAACAGATTGCGCAAGTAAGGCTGCAAAATTCTTGGCTCTTTATTCCAATGTGTACCATTCAAAGAAGGGATGAGTAGGTTTTCTTTTCTACAAGAAAAAATACTATAGCACATTTCGAGCCTGTGACTCCCTAATTCACTCTTACGAAGGGCCCACTATTTCTCCCTCAAACCCGACAAGAACATAACAGTACACCAATTTTCTATGGTCAATTAATGATGTAACACTGACCCTAAAATCACCCCATGGGGCTAGCAATGTTTTCATGGTATGTTTACTGATAAGCCAGGAATGTAATTTGAGAAATACTACAGATAAGATATTTACAGGAACTCAAGACATACAATATTGAGTTACTGACTGTGCATGGTTGTGATGAATTATATCAATCTTGGCTTGAATTGTCAAAAAAAAAAAACCCAACGCAATATTAAAGACTTGTGTAGCCATTTCAAATAGACAAAATCTTGGACTGTTAAATTATAAATATATTTACAATCTTACTTCTTTTCATGATAAATAAAACTATTACCTCTTGAGGATCAGTTATAAAAGGCAGCTAAAAAAGAGGTAATGTAGACCAAGATCAGGCTTCAAATATATGCAGTGTAACTTTGTTTGTATCACCATCGAAAACGGTAAAATTCCAAGTTCGGAGTGAGTATATTTGCACTTGAAAAGGGACCTACAGTTCCAAATGCAATAGGGAACATTCGAAAAATAAAGAAATGATTAATGTCAATTTCGTTTCTGTTCAAAACATTCTTTGCCTTTTTTGCAATAGAATATTTCAATATTCTTAACAAGTGGAATTATTGCCAAGACAATTTGGCAAATTGTCACAAGATACACTGGTCACTTAGCTTGATGAGATACAACAAAATGGGAATAACTAAAAATAGGTAGAGTTACAGTTCTTGTACACTGCTCTCTGTAATTGTTAGAGGAATATTACTGCCAAGTTTCAAGTCAATCGGTCTAAGGATGCGCCGTAAAAAAGACCTGGAGGCCACCGGCCAGACGCAGGTCGCCTGGATGCCACGAGTTATCTCACTTTTGAAGGGAAATAAAAATGATATCAAACAAATTGGTGTTTACTACACAAAATTGAATTTATTGGAAGTAAAACCATTTTATAATGTACATACACTTGAATAAATTGTCATGCTATTTACTTAACAATCTTGTAAATATGACTTGATTATTGTTCACACTGGAAACAGTTAACTCAAATCAAATAATACTTAAATGACTCCGAGATTATGGAACCCTATTTTAAGTACTTATCTGAAGTTTTTTCCCAAACAATTGAATTAAAATTCAAGATATATTGTGGCTGATATTCTACAGAAAGTATATGGACATGAAAGATCATATATTTAAATCGTTTCCGATTATATTTAAAGAACATTTCAATTTTAAATGAAACATTTCAACGGGTCAGTGTAAAACTATCATAAGTGCCTATATATTTGTAGCCATTTACAATAGCGTTCCACTGACCCCTCGATTTATTCAAATTTGTAGTTTGAATTCCATCTGTTTCATAACCCCATACCCTTATTGTTATTGAAAACTTTTCTGTTGTACAAAAGTAGTTTATTTCATTTAAATTGGGAACTAGACAACAAAAATGTCCTCAATAGATGGGAAATTCTGATCTCAAATCACGAACCGATCGATTGATATGAAACACTTATTAAGAACATCAGCTGGAATGATAAGTCATAAAACAAGCTTAGCATAAAAACATAATTTATAAGCAAATCATGAGGTGAGGTTTTCCTTTTTTGTGTAATTCATCAAGAACAGTAAAATTCACTTTTTGAGTGTCAAAGAATTTCAATAAGTGTATATTGGACAGGCAGCCTTAAGTTTATTTAGAAATTTGGTTATTCTCATTGTTCCCAATTCTGTCTTAGATATTGTTTATATGGGCTCGGGACTTTTTATGCTGATTGATTCAAGTGGAAATGCGATTGAAACATGTTTGCCTTATGATGTGTAAAATAAACCCTTGTCATGCTACACCTGGTATATTCTAGCTTTGGCAAAATCAGCCTGCATCTCATAATTGCAGACAGATCTTAGTCTATTCTATATGGTGATCCAGTCAACTCAATATGAATGAAAATTAATTGAAAGCGACGTAAAAACCCACTTAAACCAATAAACTGAATTTCCTTTTTAAACCAGAAAAAAATAGTGAATACAATTTTAAAAAAAAACTAAGTTAACAAATATGTGTCTCAAGAGCTTTCAACACTTTGATTTTTGTACAATTTTTGAATGGTTTTTACTTCACCATGACAATTCGTTTCAAGTACCATAAAAACTCTAATACAACTCCAGGGGGAGTGCACATTTGTGCTACTGCACATTTTTGCCATTTTTCCATGTCTTAACTACTGATAATCTTCGATATTCAATACAGTTATTTTGAAATAATCTAGGATACAGCGCACTTGGAAAAATCAAAGAATTTTTTAAAGCAAAAGAGTGTGAAAAGTAAGATTTACTTTCTGTTAAAATCATAATGCCATCAAATTGATGGGAAATCGGGGCTTATTAGAGACTTTAAAATATTTGAATATCAAACAAATAAGGTCAATCTTGATGTCTGTAAAAAGGGATAGGGTTAAATTAAAGCAAGGGGTTCTTTTAGAATTTTTAAGGTTATTAAAAGCATGATTGAGAATAATCATCTTTGAATGTAAGACAAAAATGTTTTAGTCAAAGAGTACCAAAACAGCGCTATACTGTTCTATGTGCAATAAATGGCAAACAGTACATTTTATGTGTCAATATTTAGTCATTTTATCATAAACATACATACATAACTTTATCAAACTTTTTAGCTCGACTATTTGTAGAACAGGGGGCTTTTCCAGTCACCGGGCGTCGGTGTAATGCTTTGGTTAAGTTTTTACGGGCAAGTGTTTCAAATCTCTGTTTCTACTAAAGCTATTGCTTTGAAACTTTCACATGCTTCTGTGACCATAATATCAGCATCTAGACAAAGATTCATTTCTCTGATATTGAATTTGGTGGAATTTAACCCTTTTTGGACTTAGAAATCTTGGTTAAGTTTTTACATGCAAATGTTGTTTATCTGTAATATTTCTGTTTCTATAAAAGTTATTGCTTAGAATTTTAAACATGCTTCTGTGACCATGATATCAGCTTCTAGACAAAGATTCATTACTCTCATATTGAATTTATAGAAGTGAAACCTTTTCAGACTCAGAAATTCTTGGTTAAGTTATTATGTGCAAATGTTGTATATCAGTTATATCGCTAATTCTAGTAAAGCTATTGCTTGGAAACTTTGCACATGCTTCTGTGATCATAATAACAGCCTCTAGACAACGATTCAATTCTCTTGTATTGAATTTAGTGGAATTTAAACCCTTAATGGACTTAGAAATTCCTTGTTAAGTTCTTATGTGCAAATGTTGTATATCAGTTATATCTCTATTAATTCTTAAGCTTATGCTTTGAAACTTTGCACAGCTTATAGACAAAGATTCAGTACTCCTATATTTAATTAAGTGGAATTTTAACCCTTTTCAGACTTAAAAAATGTGGTTATGCTTTTATGTGCAACAGTTTTATATTTGTTGTATCTCCGTTCCTACTAAAGCTATTGCTTTGAAACCTTGCACATGCTTCTTTGACCATGATATCAGCCTCTAGACAAAGATTCTTTTCTCATGACTTTCATTTAATTGAATTTCCAATGTCGATATTGATTTGCTGTTACTATCCAGCACTAGGAATAGTCGAGCTACGCTGTCCTCCGACAGCTCTTGTTTAACAGTTATGGCCCTTTGGTGTAAATCTAGTTCGTTAAGTTTGACAAGAACTGATTAATAGTCAAGGGGTTTGAATTGTTTCAAGAAAAATAATATTTAGATTTTAGTTTAGTTGTATTCATTTACTCCTGGCAAAATTATTACCCTTCGCGAAAAATCTGGTCCACTTTTTTTGGGGCAACTTCACAGGTACACTGTGTTTCAAAATGAAATGTACATATTGTGTATTTGAAATGGTATATTTACATAGTTATTACTCTGATAAAATTAGCCCAATAAACTCAGGCTCTTTGAACTATGACAGAGCAATGGCTCATTTATGAGTGTGCTGAAAATTCAGTATGTAACAAAGATATACTGCTCAGATGCTGTTTTGTCTTGAATACAGTGTTTTTTCCACTATGTGCAGTCTATTTTATTACTGTGACAGGAAGAAAGGGGAGGGTATTCATCACATACAGTCACTCGTTTTCAAAGAAAACTTTAAGATCTTGGTGTAGATGTTAATAATGGCCTTTTTCTTCGAGCACCATGTTGTGGTGTATTCTCTAAAGTTCTTTTAGCCACTTTTTTGTTTGTAATAATGCTTGGCAGGTCTTGCATAGAGTCAAAATGACTGTCTGGACCAAAGTCATACTCGATTTCACCACTGGTATTTCTAACCAGAACACCACTTTCATTAAATGAGGGTAGAACACTGTTGTGTATTCCAACACTCTCCATATAATGAATTTGAAGTTGCAGAAGAACACCAAGCCTGTCTATGGCAGTACTAGGTGGCAACCACTTCCGAGGATGGGAGGTTTTATAGCCAGTGTTACTCTCACCATCTTCTATCTTGTTGATAGTTATTGCTCTCACATCATTGTAGGAAATTTGTTTGCCTCGATGACGTTTTGGTGTATATAAAAGTTTGATTAAGTCTGAGAAAACTGCTCTATTTATTGTAATACTAGATTGATCTGGTGTAAAAAGATTATGCCGAAAAAAGGTATTTCCAATGATTTCCTTTAAAATTGTATCATGTGAAATTCCAAACATCTTTGGAATAAAGTCATTACCTCCTATGCAAAGGGAAAACGCAATCTTCTGTCCAATTTCTCTATCTTGATATTTTTCTTCTAAGAGACGTAATATTGCTGTAACATGATACACATCAACCTTTCCACCAGGTTTTTGAAGAATAACATAGATATCATTTTTAAATGAACCGTCTCCATTCCTATCCATCTTTGCACTAACTGCATATAGATGGATACATACAGCATCTATATCACCAGATGTGACATAGCAAGTTGCATTTTGACCAGGCTTAAGATAATTTTGGAGATGCACTAGCCAATCTCCAACAGCCATTTCAGCTTCACCCTTGCTTTGTTTGACATTTTGAAGTAATGTTACTTCAGGGTCACCATCTACACTGAATTTGCACTTTATTGGCAGAGTGTATGATATCTGACAGGTACATGTAGAAATACATTCACATTCTTTCCGAGATATAAATTCACTGTCTACAATTAATTCTATATCTCTGCCTATTCTCAATTTTTCAATGTTTTTTGCAAGATATGAACTGATAAGCTTTTTGCCTTCAATTGTTTTTGTAATGAAATTATTGTCATACATAGTATCACTGAGAACATTCTCACTGACTTTAAGGTGACTAATATCCGTTTCATTTTTCCCCTTTCTTTGTTCACGGGTACTTGCTTTGAAGACATCAGGGGTAAAACTATATTTTTCCTCACATATCACCACCTTTTCTACAGGAGACTGCTTCAGGATACCCAGCAGATTTCTCTGCACATTCTGAATGTACTCATTCCCAGATTTTATATTTCCCACTTTGAATTTTGTACCAGCAAATTCAATTGTACACAGATATGTTGAAGTTTTGATATGTGCCGGTACGTATGGTAACCCTAGAGAAATGTACTGCTCCATTGGAAAGGTTGGAGAACAAGATGCAACTAAGTTTTTAAGTGCTCTTGGAATACACAAAGATTTTGCAACCTTAGGTTTTGAGCTGTCTGGTTTAAGCAAGGCCTGACAAGCATTATTGTCAGAAGACAACGCGTCTATAATTTTTGACTGTTTTGCTACAGCTTTTAGACGGGTTTCCTCTTTAGTCTGTCTCTCTGTTTTTAATGTAACAATTTTTGACTTCTGGATTCGTTTCAATGTTATACCTTTGGTTCTTTTAGCTCTGTTTAAAAGAGTTTGTGATCCACCAATGAAAGTTTGTGGTGCAACACTGGTCTTTAATAGCCTTTGTTGGAAAAGAAATCGGCACAAGAGATACCTTCCGACTACATTACTTGCTGAATCAAGTATTTCAGGTGGTAGTTTTACTGGTGTCTTGGTGTATACATTAAAGGGTGTGATTGAGCCTTCAAACGACAATCCCCCCCTTTGCATTATAAGAGAGGCCGCTGGATATACATGGTTCAGATCTGTCTCTGATAAAGTCATGCCAAGATTGTCATCATCCATAACTTGATTGTGCTTGTTCAAGTGGCTGGTTTCGTTTAGAGAATCAATAAGGGACATTCGACATGTAACAGAATCGATATTTGATCCAGATCTGAACCCTTTGACAACATCTAGATGGTCCATTTCACGTTTTGTGTCAGTAGCAAAATTCTTTTTGCTATTTTTGAAAGGTGTTGTATAGAGAACCTTTTTCAAACACTTGTGAAAATGGCCTGCAGTGTAGTGGCTAAAAAGCAGCCGTGCGGAATATGGTGCATATGATGTTGCCCCATTTACAAATGAGAATAAAAGGGAACCTTTAACGGCACCAAGAAGAAGGTTATAGCCGGTTTCTCCTCCGAGACGTTCAGAGAATGAGGTAGCAACAACATCAAGACAATGTTGCATCATATCAACATGTAAGGCAAATGTTGCATTTTGAGCACAACCATATTCAAGAAATTCAGAAAAATGGTTAGCCCATCTTTCTGATGTGGATGCACAATCCCCTACTTCCATGTCAGAAAGGAAATTTGGTAAGTCGTCTTTTTGAAGGTAATGTGTGAATTTGATTAGGAATGCAAGAAGAAAGGCCAAACTTAATCGACGGATATGCTTTGTAGCAATGTCAATATGCTGTATTGATATCAAGTTGGCCCAGTCATTTTTTTCATCGTTGCGCATCACTTGTAAAATTTCTAAGAGGCCAGCATTTTTATATGCACTTATAAGCATGTTGATCTTTGATTTACGGAGATGCAGAAGTGGAAACTCAGGGAGGTAAGCTTTGTATTTAATATCCCTATCCATCAGTTGGAAAATGCATTTACCAATTTTATTATCCGGTCCACAAAGGATCCTGTTTAGAAATTTCTCCTTATTTGCTTCGTACCCCATTTTTACCAGAAAATCATCAAGAATTTCTCTTATTTTTTCTACATCATCATCTCTACCAACTGCGGGTGGGGGATGTTTACAAAGTAATGGGGGAACTTTAAACTTAATAAATCCAAATGATTCTAAACAATCTTGAGTTATGTTAGGCGCCTCTGTTGGCATATCCTGTTCGAGAATAGACATTTCATCCATGGATTTTTCAAGATTAGTTAGCTCCGATATTTCATCATCATCATCACTAAAAATTTGTTCAACATCGTCTGTGCCGTGGTGATTTCTTATGGTTTCTAAAACAGTAACAAGGTCATCATCTTGACAGTCATTGTCATCATCATCTACAGTATTCTCATTTTCCAGTGTGACCATGTTTTCCTGGAAGAAAATATGACTCTATGCAAACGTGTTTCAATTACCACGGTCAAAGTATTGGCATAGAATATTGATAAATCCTCAATATTACCCTTGTTATATAAATTCTATGAGATACCAAGATAGAATTTAGGGTACATGGATTATAAAGAAGATTGAGCAATATTTTGAGTCAATATATTGTCCACAAGATTGATATTAGTTGTCAATGGTTTCAATGGACAAAGGTAGCAATGGACACACATCTCACATTTAAATCATATGGTACTTTAATTAATGGCCTTAGTAATACAGAATATTCTGTAAAGTTAATCTTAAGGTCCCGGGTTCGATGCCCAGCTACGGTGACACTCATCCTTTCTGACTATTTGTTTCCAACCAATCGGTTGATAATCGTAGACCTATGTGGGATTGCTGTTGGAGGCTATGAAAGGTGGAATGGTAGATATGGGCCCAAGGTAAAAAAAACTTTCTCATTCTTAATTCAAAATTTTCTCAAATTTCAATTAGAGATTAAAGTCGTTATTCTGTTTTAATACTCATTTTAATGTAATAACATAAAAGATAATATTTATAAGTTGCTATAAATACCAACTTATCAATTTTATCTTTTATCTTCATACATCTATTTTAATTTAAAACTTGAGAAAATTCTCAGTTGAGCTTGAGAAAAGATTTATAATCTGGGTCCAGGTGTTAGAAATACAAGGAATTCCGATTCTTAGATTCTCCTTCTGCCGCAATATGACTGTAAGATTGACAAAAGCTCTGTGATGGTCTCTGTGCAAAGAAAAAATCACTCACAATATTTCATGTTATCTGAAAATATATAAAAAAGGTCCTTACCAGCACAGAAACTATTTGACTCTCTTGATTTTCTTCCATTTGTTCAAGTAAATCATCTGAAATAGTTTATTGAACATTGAGGTACACTATTGACTTTCAATACACAGTGCTTTACAATCGATATTGTTCGAGCGACCACGTCTATTCACCGACAAATTTTGTAATGTGACCACCATAAAAAGATCGTTCACCGTAAGCATAATCTCTGAACTAGAAATCCATGAATGGCTTGAGTCGCTCCACAGGCTTGAAATTCTTGTAGTAGCAAATCTTAGTTTTGACTGGAATTTTAGATATTTTGGGTTCTCCTGATGTTGAAATGATTTTCAAAGTTTCCACTATATAACATATATAGAAATGTCCTCCGCCCATAAAATACATATTTTTCATCCAATGGCAATTGTTGGCTGCACGATAATGGGTCGCCCAAGGATCATACTAATGAAGTTTGATTAATATCCATCTGTTACATTCTGAGAAAATGATTTTCAAAGTTTCCACTATATAAGATATAGAGAAATGACCTCCGCCCATAAAATACGTATTTTTCATCCGACCACAAAAAATATTTGGTAGATTGATAAAGGGTCACTCAAGGATAATTCCAGTGAAATTTGGTTGATGTCCATCTATTTCATTTTAGCAAAATGATTTTCAAAGTTTCCGCTATATAACATATAGAGAAATGACCTCCGCCCATAAAATACTATATAAATAAAAATAATATATTTTTCATCCAATCACAAAAATTTTTGGTAGACTGATAAAGGGTCACCCAAGGATCATTCTTGTAAAATTTAATTGGTATCCATCAATTAGAATCTGAGAAATCTAACTTTTTACCATATTTGGAAATTAGCCACGCCCATTTAATCCACGTTTTTCAATGGATCAAAATTTCTTGAACATCTTTGAAAGAGGGTCACCAAAGGATTATTCCTGTAAAGTTTGGTTGAAATTCATCCAGTAGTTTTTTAGGAGAAGATTTTTAAAGAAAAAGTTTACGACCGGATGCACGGACGGACGCATGACGGACACAACGCCATGACAATAGCCCCAGTGGCTTTCAGCCAGTGGAGCTAAAAAGAGGGCATTCTTCACAAACAATAGGGTTTTTTTAATAATATGTTGTTATCATATGCGGACAACAAAAGAAATGATATCATGACAATACAAATAATCATGTGTAAAATGGCGCGCTTGAAGAAGATTTGCATTAACAAAATAACATAATTGTTTGTTTTGTTTGTTCTTTTTTTTTGCTTGGCTTGCTAAAACTTCCACTTCATGAAAAACAAAGCCATATTTTCCCTGTAGCTTAGGCAATTGTGAAAACACACTTTTTTGTAGTTCACTCAATGAAATAAAAAAATATCATCTATCTAAACTTTTATCAACATTATAAGGGAGAAATAATTTTTGTAGACTGATCATACACAGAGCACAGAACTCAATGAGACTTAGTTATGAAACATCTAGAAATAATGTTAAGACAAAATCATTATCTAAGTTAACCAGGTTTACATACCAGGCAGGTGTTTCCAGATCAGATGGTTACCAAATGTCATCCAGTTAAAGAAGTTGGTATGGGCTTCCCTTTCTTCATCACGTAGCTCTACCAAAGCATTCACAACATTTTCGTCACTCAAAGTTATAGGCTGTTTACAAATACAGCTGAATGTTCCATCACAGTCTGGCAAATGCCATTCTTCAGTTATCTTACTGTCGATTGGTAGACCTTGAACAGTTATTGGCAGGGTACATAGCTGTTTGCTTCTATGTACGCCAGGGTCTGGATCAGCAATATACTGGAGTCTAACCAAATTATCCAACATCAATATTGCATGACAATTTCTTAGATTTGAAAATTCTTTTGTCTCGCCACTGGTTGATTTATAGTCCAACTGATAATCTTTCAGATATGTGTTATAATAACACAAATCTGAATTGGCTTCATCTTTTAGCTTTTCTTCTGCATATTTAAGGGATGGAGTAGCCCCAGTGGTACTCGTAACATCAAAAACTGTTCCGATATTTTTATGCTCAATCAAAAGTTTGTTTGCATTATTCTTTTGAAAAATACCAATATAGTTTCTGTTGTAAATATTAAGAAGAATGTCATAAACAAAGTACAATTTCTCTAACTTTGATCGAGATAACTCCTTCGAATCTTTTGAACGTTTCACAGAGCGAATATTTATGAATTGCTCCAAGAGGAGCTGTACTTCTATTGGCAGTTCTAAATACCATTCCTGAATGATATTAAATGATTTTATTTCCAATGGTTTATAATGCTCATTCAAAGAAAAACATCTTTTACATAATTCCCCTTCTTGAATGTCTATTGTGTCATCGATTAAACCATCTCCTGTCCAAGTTTTTAAGACGCTGTGGATTGTTCCAGTTTCTACTGCATCTCGCAATGCAAATCTTAGAATTGTTCCATCACTTGAATTAAAGTCATCCCCAATAGCTCGGTCTAGAAGAAGAGCCTTCTCTAGGTACACATTGTGTTTTCTTTTCAAACTGTAAAAAATTCGCTGACACAAGTCACTGAACCCTGTTTCAATGTTAGAATTTTGAAAGAAAACAGCCCAAATGACATTTCTTTTAGCTGAGGGTATAACATCAAAACTTGTAATATTTTCCAGATAATTTGGAAACAGTAAGTCGGATAATAACTTGATATCACTGTCTAAAACTGAAGCTATGTGAGTTTGGCTTGCTTTTAATCTGACTTCGCAATATTTCTGCGAATGTTCAACTCGATTTAAAGTTTTCCTTACTTGTCGTAATGAAGAATCACGCAAAGCTTTGCCACACTCACTGATAGAGAGCAAAGTTTGGAATCTATTGTATTTTTTATCTAGAATCTCTTCAAAGGAAAGATCACTGATCTCTATCAAGTTTGAAAAATCCTTTTCAAACCAACAGATATTTTTCCATCCCTGTTCGGTAAAGTGAGATTTATATTCAGTTGCAAGAGAAGGAATTTCATTTTCGTTAATTGTCAATGTAGCAAAAAGTAAATCATTCCTATAAATCTTAGTTTTAGAAATCAACTTATACAGTTCAAATGAAGATGATCTCGTGCTCTTGTCCTGGTGTATTATTTCCTTTTCGATAGTTTTTAGAACTGTTCTACATCCATCTTGAGAAGCGTGATTACATATAAATTTCAGTAAAGATTGAAATGTTGCACATTCTTTGCCATTTACATATTTTGCTCCTCCTTGATTTATCCTTATTGCCCTGTTGAAATTTTTTCTCTGAAAATCGTCCCCGGAATCTTTCAAGAATGTATAAATCTTATCTATTTCAATAAAACTTTCTTCCCTGGAAGGATCATGGATAATTTTGAAGATGTCTGATAATTTCATCGTGGCATGACATGTCAGTATTTTTCTAAAAAGAAAAGAGAGAGAAAAACACATTACAATAATTAAGAGGGTAAGACAATATTTAGTTTCACAATTAGTTCTTATGACGACAAGTATCAAACTAGAATGGTCACAAAGCAGGTCTTTATCCTGCAAGGGTTATTTTCCAGTGTAAGTGCTATTGGTACATGATGTGTTTGTAAAATGATAACACTTATTCAAATTAAAATAATCCCGAGAGTAAAAATTATGTAAAATTAACAATATCAAGGGGAAATAATTTAGCATCTGTTATAATAGTGTCCAAAAAATGCAAAAATACAAGTTTACAGTACAAGTTAAATTTTGTAGAAATATAAAAAGCATAGCTGCAATCTTGTACAAGATATGCTCGGAATGATAAGAGAAATTGTAAAATTTACTAGTTCAAGGGAAGATTAATCAGTTGGTAAGGGTCTTAAAATTTCAGATGTGCAATGTAACTTTACTAGCTTCATTATGTATAAATTTCAAGTCGGTACTTACAATAGCATAGGAGAAATGCTCCTGATTATAATAATTTAGTGAAATTGATATGTTCAAGAAGAGACAATTCATCCATCAATGATAGTAGGGGGCTTCAAAATTGCAGGTGTACAATTTGATATGCATACACATATTATGTATAAATTTCAAAGCTGTGGCTGTTAAAGTGTAAGAGAAAACTTCTGGACAAAATTGTGTCCACAGACAGACAGACAGACGGACAAACAGACTTCTACAATAATTTCAGTATACTCCCTCCGTTCCATGGCTGGGTTGTAAAATTCTACCAATTTATTGAGGCTTTTGAGTGCCTGAATATATCTCCACTTTCCTAAAGTACAAATGTAAACTACTTAAAAGTAACGTTTCCTAACTAGATTGACAAAAATCAATCTATAGGCATAAAATACGTCATTGTTATTCTAAAACCTGGTAACTACAGCTTTGATCAAGCTGCAGTTACGAGGTTTTAGAATAACAATGACTTTATATACAGCTGTAACAAGGAGCGCTATTTTACGAGAAACACAAGCACCACCTACTGGTGCCTACGCTTGGCTGCCAAGTGCTTGATGATGAAAAAAATGTAGAAAAGGGCCTTAATTTGCATAAAGATTCCCCCTTGATAGTAAAGATTGCTCTTTTGATGGTTGAACACATGTGCCAAATTTCAGGATAATGCCTTCAGTAGAACCAGAGATATCACAAATATATAAGATATCGTCAAACTTTTCGCACAACGATGCTGTCAACGATGATGCCGATACCAAGGCTATAGCAATACCTCGGGATTTCTCCGAAAGTAGCCGAGCTAATAAAATGCATCCAATCAGTAATTGTTATTTGATTAGCCACTTGTAAATTCTACCTAAAATGAATAAAATCTTATTCTACTGAATTAAAATATCTATACAATAGTTCATCATCGTTTAGACTTTTTCATCCCTATTGTTTTCAAAATATTTTAAAAGAGAGCATGTGGTGTAGGTTAGGAACAGGCTGCTAATTTCTGCAACTTGATCTTAGTATATAGTGTCTGCCTAAGCGTGGTCAAACTGTGAAATGCAGGAATATGTAATTAACAGCAAATAATCAACAGTTGAAATTTACTTTTGGATAATTGAGTTAGGTTTATTCCAACCATTCATGTGAAATATTTCTAGGGTATCAAGCGATTTCTGAGAAAAGGGATATACTCGAAATTTTCATTTTGTTCCATATATCGAGGGATATTTACAAAACTATTTGAAAGTTACTATATTTTTTTGGCACTTACGACTGTATTTTGTTGATATAAGTAGAACATTTTAAGAATACACAGCATTATCACCAAAGCGCGGAAACATAAAAAACACCATGAGAAAAGGAATTTTCTGATAAAGTTTCATACATGTCAATTCATAAATCAAAAGTAATATCTGAATCTAAGAACAATCTAAAATAGTATATTATATTGATTTCTAAAGGCAATAATTTTTGTTGACCCCTGCTGCTTCCAACTTAAGAGAAACTCAATACAGATTCAAGAAGGTCTATGACCGCATTCTATGAGCGCATGAAAAATCATATCCAGTTAACATTTTCATCCACAAAAGATGAATTACTTGAAAAATAACTAAGAAAAATAAGATGTTATAATGCTAACTTACCTGTCAATCCTGTCTTTTAATGTGGTTAAATCAGTCAATTTTTCCGAAAATTCACGTAGGATTCTTCTATCAAAGTATATTGGAAAACACAGATTACACAAATTACATATAAAGTGAATAAGAACATTGCACTTGATTCATTTATTGTATACTATTGCTCCTTGATTCAAAGAATCAAAGTCAATTATCTGAAGGAGACTTTCTATTGATCTCTAACATTGATAAAACATGAGTGGCTTATAGGCAGTTCTTATCAGCATTCTCAATCGGATGTGGTCAGAGTTTAATTGCCCCCTTGCTGTGAAAATCACCTTGAATGCCCTAATGGCCTTCATGGTGATTAGGGTTCTAACGGTTTATGATGGTGAAAAATCTGAGCCATTTCTGACCGCCCTTCTGTATAGTGAATTCAGAACCCTGCTTCTTAACGACCAAAGACTTCATTCAACGGAAAGATGTTTCGATGCGTAACTTGATATAATAACCGGCGGCAAAAGATTAAAGGAAATAATGCTATCCCATTGAGATACCAAAACTTCAATTTCTATCAATGATCAGGTGTTAGATTACGAGTAAAGTGAGAAAAGTAGAGTTTACTTGGCGCTTACATCCTTTAAAGTAATCGTCGGCCATTTTATTGACATTAGGAATTAATGATCGCCCTATAACATCGGGGTACGGACAAAAGCCCCCTAGGACAAAAGCCCCCTGGGACAAAAGCCCCCTGGACAAAAGCCCCATGGGACAAAAGCCCCATGCCCTTAAGTGAAAAGTGGACAAAAGCCCCATGGTTATAAAAAAATGTGTCTTTTGTGAATTTTTGAAAAAAGTCTTAAAAAGTTATGATTTTTATATGATTTTGTGAATATTAATTTGTTAATTCTCTAAGGAAATTAATATTTTAGTCTTTTTAAATGAAATGAAAATAAACATTTTAGGGAGGGGGGCGGGCAGGGGTATTCCCTTGTGTCTAAATATCTGTGAAAAGATGACTTGGAAAATATCTTCCATTTGGTTTGATATTTCATAATTGACTTGACTTGTTATAAAAAAATAATTGTCAAAAAAGGGCATAACAGGTGGGAAAAGAAAAAAATAATGCTTCTGTAATCGATTTTGTCAACACCTTCCATATTATAAACTACATGTATAGTTATACTTGTGCTCTTGAAGGTGTGAAATATGTCAATAAAAAATATGGATAATGTTTCAATGATGTCAAGAATGTAAGATGTGAGAATAAAAGAAATATACATCAATAAAGGAATTAAATATTAAGGGTTTTCCTTTTCAATTTTCATTTCTTTGCTTGCTGGAAAATCTAATAAATTTTCTTATAATAAAATTCAAACAAAACAGATTTTGACTTGTTAGAAAGAGGACTCAAATGGCAAATAAAACATACATACAAACAAAAAAGGATTCTTTTATTAAATTGATTCAGCTTAAAGTTAAAGAAATGGAAATTTATATACCAGTATTTATCATATTGTGGGGCTTTTGTCCTAGGGGGCTTTTATCCTAGGGGGCTTTTGTCCCAGGGGGCTTTTGTCCAGGGGGCTTTTGTCCTAGGGGGCTTTTGTCCCAGGGGGCTTTTGTCCTACACCCATAACATCCTATCTAAATACAAAATATTTAATATCAACTAGCCATTACGCAACCATTAGTTGAACAAAGGACAACCAAATCTGCGATATTTGTCAGTTATTGCACGACTTACGTTTTATTTACACATCGGCCCCTTAGAGCAATGGAAATTTCGCGAAACATTGCGAAAGGAATGTAGATAGGTGGCGAAACCAACAGCCGATACTTTTACTCTTACTAAAAGTCTTGACGCTTACTTTGGCAACTAAAATAGACCGATAACACTGTTGATTTAGTTTACACATGAGGTGTTGTTGTACTTTAAAGGCATCTGAAAATGTGTTATTTCTAGGAAAACATTTGATTCGTTTTGCTTTATAACCTGGGGTTCGTAAGACTGACAGAACAACCAGTATTCGACATTAAGCTAAACGCTCAAACCTTTTAAGTGAGCTGACTAGCTACATTCCAGCTGAACGCGTAGTTCAACAGCAAAACTGCTTACTATACATGTAGGCTTAATTACTTACATAATTATGTAGATTTGTCTGGCGCAACAACAAATAGCCAAAAAAAAATAAAAAATATATTTAGACCTCCTTTGTTGCCGGAAACGGCTTCATAAATTTTACCTGAGAGAGAGTCTGATGTGAAATTGTTGAACCAGCTCGTGTAATATGTACAATGTAGTGGATCATCGTTTGTTTCAGCGGAAGTTCGATTTATATCTCATTGAGTGATCAACAAAAGCTATATTTACACGAGTGGCGGAGCTTGAGTTTGTTGACGAAATATCAATCGACCTTACACGAAAAAAATGTGTTTTTTTTTTCTTTAATGCTAAAATGAGACAAATTGTGAATAATGTAAGACATATTTTCTTTGAAACGCATATATTTTCCCCGGGATTACTATATGCAACGCTCATGATGACGTAACATTTTGGGCTCTGCTTAGATGACGGCAGAAAGGGTGAAAGGCAGAGCCTCGACAATTTCCAATTTCCAATACAAAACACTAAGTACCTATTATCTATACATACACAAACTTTGCGTTCAGGGTGCAAAATCGTTGAAACGTTTAAAAATGTTGTGATTCTTTACACGTCAGTCCACGTTTAAAGAAGGGTTCCAATTCTTAAATATTTCGCGAACGTTTTAATAATATTGAACAGAGACCAGTCTTTCCAGAGAGTTCCATGAACATATAGATTCGAGATAGTGGACATTCGTATCGAAACACTGAAAGTCCAATGTGTTGATTTCGCACGAAAGTTAAGCCTCAAGAACAGCTGCAAAACTTCACGATTTGGTGTTGAACTAGAAAGTTGGTGTTTGATAAGATAGCAGCTTTTCCCACGATGAAAAACTTGCGATTTTTCCCATGGACTTTATGATTCAATATAAATTAGCACAATGAACGATTAAACATAGGTCTTTGGCCTTCGTCAAATATTGATTCCTTCAGAGACGGGAAGTCAAAAAAAGTATGCATTTTTAAGTCTCATTTTTTAAAACTTTTAAATGCGAAACAAAAAGACAATTTAACTCCAGGTTCAGCCTAAAAACAGCTCAGCAATCAAGATGCAAAAACGTTGACGAACAATTGAAAGAATTACCCCACTTTGCACTTGAGCACACGTGCAAAGCGGGATAACATTTCTTAAACGTTCGGAAATCGTTTCAAGTTTGAATTCAAAACCAATGGCAATTTTAGATTTAACACGGGGCTTCATTAACTTTTTCTATTTTTTTTTTTTTTTTTTTTTGTTAACAATCGGACCTGATGTGCTAATAATAAGCAATTTGTCTTCTGTGTTTCTCATTATGTTGTATATTATAGTGTTATTAGTTCTAAACTGAAACAAAGAACAATCCGCTTCGTTCTCCAAAATAAGATATTCTGACGATTTTTAGCTCATCTGAGCAGATCGTGCTTAAGAAAAATCTTTTGTGATCATTGAATGTCCGTCGTCCGTCATGCGTCGTCTGTCGTGTAGCGTCGGTCGTCCGTCGTCCACAATCTTAATTTTTACACTCCAGAGGCCTCAAATATGGCCCAATCTTCATGAAACTTGGTCAGGACGTTGGCCAGGTCACAAGGATGAAGCCTATTGAAAATGGGAGGGATCCATGCCAAATCACAGGAAAAGGGGGCTTAATGACAATTTTCTTGTTTACACCCTAGATGCCACAAATATGGCCAAATCTTCATGAAACTTGGTCAGAATATTGGCCAGGTCACAAGGATGAACCCTATTGAAAATGGAAAGGGTCTATGCCATATCACAGGAAATGGGGCCTTAATGACAATTATCTTGTTTAAGCTCTAGAGGCCACAAAAAATGGCCCAATCTGCACGAAACTCGGTCAGAATGTTGTTCAAGTCACAGGGATGAAACCTTTTGAAAATGGAAAGGAACCATGCCATATCACAGGAAAAGGAGACTTAATGATATGTTTTCTTGTTATAACTCAAGAGGCCTCAATTTTGGCCAGAACTTCTTGAAACTTGGTTTGGTGTAGAAATTATCTCCTTAATGACATCAGCCTATATAAATGATGTGATGTCCCAGGGGTCAAAAAGACTCAGGTGAGCGATCTAGGACCATCAGGGTCCTCTTGTTTACAAAAGAGAAATAGCAAAACAGATACACAATAGTGGCGTTTAAAAACTTTTTGAATTCAAACTAGCTTTAACAAAACTTCGTTGTACCTGTCCTGCGTTCTGGATGCCAAAAAATCGCAAACTGTTTGCAAATCATGCCCCGCTTTGCATGTGTACTTGCGTGCAAAGCGGGATATAATTGGCAAACAGTCTGCACCGTTTTTTGTTTTTTTTTCATCCTGAACGTAGGGCTGAATTTAATGTAACACAAAACAAAGCGATAACAAGAATCAGTAAATCGAATATACCGCCCAGTTCCCGCTTATTGTTGCACCTTTCCATTTCACACGCAATACAACCACCTGCGTCAAGTCACACCGTCATATTTAGTCGGTATAACTATAAATACTAGTAACTACAGCTTTATTCAAGCTGTAGTTACGACGTTTGAGAATTGAACCGAAGATATTCTAGAAGTGATTTGAGACCAGGTCTGAGCGTTCAGAAAAGACCTACAGGTGATCCCTGCTTTGGAAAGTTGATCTCTCGTCACTTCTATGAATCAGTCTTGTTTAATGGAAATGGTGAGGTGGTCGAAACGGTGCCACCACAGCTGCAAGGAAAATGTAATTTAAGCATTTCGAATGGTAAATGTAAAACGATTATAATCACTTAAATTTTCCTACAGAGTTGTCAGTTTGTTTTGTACCAAGCCCTCAATAAGTCCATTACATTTCTGACATAAATCACAGTTATGACCATTGACTGACTATCACAGTTATGATATGACTTTCATCATTACTATTGAAATGCATGTAATTGTTATCTATGATTTAAGGTTAAATAGAATTTTTTTCTTATCAATTCTACACTGTAGGTAGCGTGTATGGTTTCTTTAGGCTATTTTTCTTCTTTTTCTTTTTTGAAATTCTACAGAATTTGAGAAAAGGCAAAGTGCCATTTAAGCCCACGATAACAGTGTGCAATAGATAGTAATTTCTCTTCAATTTTCGACAATCATTGAAAATCTGTAACCTATCAGATCTAGAAACAAAACAAAAAAAATCGAAGCGAATAAAATATTAGCACATTGTGTAATGCAGATGTTTTGAATCAATATATTGAATATAGATAGAAAAGTAGCAGCTGAAAGTGCACAGGAAATTAAAGATGGCTGCTATGGCCATCCGGTCAGCAGATGGCGCTTACGTTAGCATCGACGCATAACCAGTCACGTGGGATAAACGGACCAATGAATATCGACCTCGTATTGACGAAAAGTCTGCGAGCCAGATGCCCGTATTTGCGCCTGTACTCCCCGATGGAGTATTTTTCCAGTAATATTTAATAATTTTCTTCTCAATATTTGATTAATATTTTCCATATTTAGAGGGTTCCACATGGTGACCAGATGTCAAGTTTACACAATTAATGAGCTCGTGTTTGTTTAATTGTTCTGCGAGAGACCAATTCCACTAGATACATATGTCATCATATTGTTATAATCCCAGGAGCCAATAACCAAACAAACATTCAATAATAATGGATACATAAAAACATTTCGAAACAATCAACAACTAATAGATGGTCTCTAGCTCACCTGACAAGTAACATCATGCACATTTGGTTCTTCAGAAACATTATAGAAACGCAGAACAATGAATATAATTTTAGACGTTAACGGTGTTTTCGGTTACCATAACCTGATCCGTATAAAATGCTTGTACGACTTGCCTATATAGCATTTGATGCAAAAACCCTGTTGTTGTTTTTTCTATGTGAAATGTTCAAGGGTTTTTGTTTGTTTCAGTGTTTATTTGTACATCTGTTTTATTTGTTTTTAAACGCATGTCCCATTAGATCAAACTGGTAACAAGTGTCAGAAAATCATGATATTATTAAGATCATACATTTAGTGGAAAACTTACTAGATGTATAAATTTTAGAAACAGCGTTAGCTTTGTAGAAATAGAATAGAAATTCAAAAGCAAACGAGTACCTTGTCAAATTTGACTAAACGATATTTTTGTTACTTTACATAATACATAGAAACCAAGTTGACGAGAGAAATATTCTGAAAAAAGGTGAATTTCAGCAAAAAATCTAGTTGAAAAGTCTAGAAATGTATGCTCCGACGTAATTATGAATAATGCAAATACCGAGCCATTTTCCTCTGCTACCATTACGAAGCGACTGGACGCTATTCAAGGAATCCCAAAGCCGCTTCTATTTTCGAAATTCAAATAATGGATTGTTTGACTAGCCGAAATTACAAATGAAATTGTAACTTTATATGTGTTGATTGGATTGGATCCAGCATAAATCAACCAGGAGTCGGATTTCGGAATCAATAAGATAGGAAATTCGAATGATCGTTCTAGATTAAGAAAAAAAAAAGTTATTTGCTAAAAGCTTCTACTCCTGTTCAGTCTGCGCAGATCGCGCAGCCTGACCATGAACTACATTTTACGCGCTTTCTGGTTCCTTTTCGCGTGAGGGGTCACAAATATTAATCGACTATATTTTTGCAATGGTATACATGTACTACAAATACATGCCATAGGTTGGCGACCTGTTACCTATGTCAGAGGTCAACATTTAACATCCAATTTAAACTGTTGAAGAAAAGAGACACTTGATAGACGGTATCGATCTGATGTTATGATTACCGGTGGCGATCCGATAAAGTTATCGTACCGTTGCGATCTGATACAATAAATGGTCATGATGACATGATTTCACGACTGACTTCGGCAATCCGTTCCAATGATTAAATTAATCAGGAAATCCTATGATATGCATTAAAATTATATATATCAATTCGGAGATTGTGCTTGAAGAAAAGATGTAATGTTAAACTTTGATTAAATGCGGAAAACTGACTTTTTATATCTTCATGCAGATTGTGATTACAAGATACGGCTACCCGAATCCAAAAGTAGAAAAACAGAATTATATCCATGTTAACATGTCAAAAATGCGTATTAAGTGATTTGGTAATTCTATCATTTATTTTCAATAGCTTTCCCGAAAGTTATCACAGACATTTAAAAATTAATCCAACTAAAAAAGGTTTGAATCCCTTTTCAATACTCATGCAAAAATAATTCTTAGGCTAGGGCTCTGATCTAATTTTTCAACGAAAATGCGAAAAACTCATCGTTGTGGGTACTCATGGGAACCGTTTCGTGTAGACGATTCCAATGAGTACCCACAACATGACTATTCGTCGAGTGATATCAATTTTAGAATGTTTAACCTCCCTAGTGACTGATCAAGAGAGGGTTCGAAGGATTCGTACAAATCCAATAAAAACTTTGCAACACAAGAAAATCTACCCCTTTCTTGTAGTATTCGAATCACATGAACTTGAAATTCTACAAATATAAGATAGTTGATGAGCAATTGGTCCCATAGTATCCCTATCTACATCAGTCCCAATCTATTTAAAGGACTAATTACTTGAGTTCTAGGTGTATTATTTTCGTTTATTTATTTATCGTCGCTACCGTAGCACATGCCCATATGAGCGACGCCCACCCCCGGAAGACGGCTAATTGTTACTGGGGATAGTGCGTGAATACATGACGAAAATACTGCCGAGATCCGCCATGGTTCTTTAACGTAAGTTCGGTGTAAAGTATCGCCTAACGGAACCTCAGTTTGACGTCGAATTCTAGATCGACATCGAACCCCCTTTGTATAAACCCTGGATCCGCCGCTGCTACCTCTCATCTACCTCTGCTGACAGGTTTTGATTTGATTTGAATTGGGGTTTTACGTCGCTTGCAACAATCTCTCAGTTATGTCGCGACGACTGGAGCACCTAACGATGGATTCCTGGTATTTCTCACACCAGTACTACCACCACATCCCTTTCCTAGCCTCCAGTTGCTATTCCACATAGGTTTACGATTATCTACCCATTGGTGGAAGACAAATGTCGGAAAGGATAAGTGCCGCGGCCGGGGATCGAACCCGTGCGAATATAGACCCCTGGATTAGAAGTCCGGCGCGCTACCAACTGCGCTATTGCCGCGGCTCTTCTGATAGGAGGTCGATACTTTAACCCTTTCCTGTTTTACAAAATTTTGGACCTGTCCAAATTCAAAGGTTTTGCAGACGAAAATTTAAAGTGGATTTAATTTGAAAAATAACCATTCAGTAGGGTATAAAATAGTGTGGAAAAAGAAGAAATTGCTTGTCAGAAGCTATTTCTTCTTTTTTCACAATGTTTTCTCAAGCATAAAATCACAGGCACGTAAAGAGCAGGGATTAAACAGCAGGGTTAAGACCCCTTCAGGTGATCTCTTTGTGAAACACAAAAACAAGCTCGTGCACTTTAATAAGGGTTAAATCGGGTTTTCGATAATGAAACAATGTATTTGTACAGGTGCGCCTAATTTGAGAAGTAAAATCAATTATTTCCATATTCATAATTAAACAGGCACGTGGGAGACTCTACACCGGTGAACTGTAAGTTCCAACCGCGGTCTTCGGAGAGAACAATCGGTTTGCTACAGGGAATAGTATAAGGGCATAACAGAAAATAAGATCACACAATATAAAGAATGGAGAAAATGTTTGTGAGAGAGGCACGGAAAAACAGAGAGAAAGTGGAGAAAGCAAGCAACAATAACTGTTTTTTTTTTTCTTTTTTGTTTGATTGTTTGTTTGTTGTTTCGTTTTTTAGTCTGTGCTGTAGCAAAAACTAATTAAAAAAATAAAGGAGAATGCAAACCTTTTTAGGTGGATTTCATTTAACATTTTGACGTATATATGACATGGATGACGCTTTTTCCTCTAGGATGATCGATTATTCGTTGAATTGGTGCTGATAGACTTAAACAGAGAGTTTGCTGTCAACAACTAGTTGCCAGCTGAAAAGGTCGAGGTCAAGGAAGCGTCTGCGTTGGGAACAAAATCGTCTGAAGACCGCCAATGATCGACTGTAGCTTGACGGATCGCCGACTACCAAGAGTCGCTGAATTGAAACCGACTTCTTCAAATGAGATAAAAAGACATCCGTTTACCTTGGAGTTGAAGTTACTCTAATGTTTTGTCGTTTATCATGATCATCCGACGATGAAGCGCCGATTTTTTCACCGATCACACAAAACTTAGCGCCGACGCGTCGGAATCAGAAAAATATATTGAAATCGGGTAAAAAATGTAATGTTGATTAAAATATCTTATGATCTGAAAATTCAACATATTTTACTAGTCGAAATAATCAGAATGGAGACAAAGCGCGACATTTCCAACAATTTCACGTGACTGAACTCAACGTTAAGACTAAAATCATTCTGTGCTTCCTCACAGTCTGATCACATGCTTCATGTTGCGCTTTAAACATGATACATACGGACCTATTCTTTCTGTTCACACTCCGGCGCTATAATTTCAATGCTCTGTTTGGTTGCTCAAGCAGCTCGACGTCTGTCAATCGCTCACGCGCAAAATTTTTGGAAATGCAGTTCGCAGGCTCGGTCGAGTTGTGTCTATGGTATATTTATTTACTAGTGATCTATTTTGCTAAATAATTAGTTACATACATCATTATAAATAGTTTTAAGATTTTTTCTTTGTCGTTGACGTGAACACAAAGTCATGATTATAATAATAATACAAGTAAACTTGAAACATGACTTTTAAGCTCGATTATTTGAAACTTACAAACGAAAAAATGTGGTCGGTATCAGAACCGTTTGGTTAAGTTTAAATTTCAAACTGCGAAAAAGCACCAGCAGTGCGTAAAGCGTCGACCCAGTCAGACTGTGCGGGCTGCGCAGGCTGACTAGGGCGAATCTTTTCGAACTTGGCTTGTGTTCTGAATATAGAATGATCACTCTTCCTCTTCCTTAATGTATAAATAATTATAAATGCAATCTCTTTTTGACCGCCGCTGGACCCGATCTTTATTTTCAAATGTTTTTTTTACAAAGTTCCCAGGTGGATCCTTTTCGCATGACGGGTCACAAATGTGAAAAGGGTTTTACTGATACTTTTTCTTAATACAATAAACTCGGAGAGCTACAATCCGAAAGTCATTTTATTTTCATTGTCAAAATACTCTCAAAGATTTTCTGAAACATCTTCGAAAATCGTGACAACGATGAGGAGAACAGACAATTTCCATATAATTTCGTTATGGTCATTCTTTTGTAAATGATGACAAGTGTTTGTACAATTATTGAATTTGGGGGAACAAAAAGAAGACAATTATAAGGGCTTAATCTGCCAAATACGATGACCAGTCTGTGGAAAAGTCAGCCATTTGGTCAGCAGGTGCGCGGCAGACCGCGCTGCATCTTGGGAATAAGGAAAACATGATGGCGGCCAGTTGCGTGCCAGATTGGGCCAGGGCTTAAATAACACTGCACGTGTTAGGTTATAACAGACAAAAGAAATGGTATCTGAACAATGGAAACTTCAAAAAAATAAATCCTCTTATCGCAGAATCCACCATATGTAAGATTCCATAAAAAGAAACCCCGTTTAATTATTTTCAAAGTTATGTCTAGATGCAAAAATCACAACGGTTACAGTATCTTATGTAAGCTCTCTTCGACAAAGATGTTCTTGGAATTAAAGGGAAAAACTTTACTTATTCATATCAGTTGTCGAATTAATTAATTAATTAAATTGTATTACATTGAAAACCGGTAAAATGATAATAAAAAATGAATAAAAGTTTTCGGACATATCTTACAACATGTAATTTTATCAAACTGAGATCTAAAAGTTCATTCTATTAAATTTGCCTAGATAAATGGTCAAATCTCTCTCTAGTTAAAGGTTTTTGTTGGAAATACCCATATTTCTTTAAATATGTATGGGTAGTAATGGTTCATATGAGCATCGTTGTGGCATCAACAACAATACTAAGAAGACTAAGATTAGCTTGTGTAGCCTCGCAGTCTTATCAGAGGTTTCACCTTACTCTCTGTAGATAATTATTGACTCAAAGTGTCTCTTCTATTCTATATACTTTATGCTGTGATGGAACCCGGTTTTCAATAAAGGAAATATGTGGGCCAACTGTGACTTATTTCTTACTCTGGGCGGGTAGTGTTGCCCGCTTATCAGAGTATCTCTCAGACAGCAGGCTACCAGCTCAAGACTAGTCCAAATATCGACTATTACAATAGCCTAGAAAAAGGCTAATCTGATATTTGACAGTGAGACCAGACTACACCTGTAGCTGTCAATGCCCCCCCCCCCCCCAAAGTCAATCCATCATGTACATATAAAATTGTTGGAAATGCCAAACACAGGCACTTATATGTACATATATACCGTTACTGGGAATGTCGAACCTCTCTTACCTTTCTTGTTGAAACTACATATGGATTCCGACATAGGGAATCGATCACAGCGACCTAAAGCACGTGGCCTCACTTCCGTCATCAGGGGAATAAATAGAGGATATTGAATGAGTGGTCATTGAATACTGAATTTATTAAACGAGTCATCTATAAACAGATGAAAACGAGGCTGCGCCGAGTTTTTATCTGTTTTAGATGACGAGTTTAATGAATTCTGTAATTTATGAGCACACATTTTATATTCTGTTTTATAAAATGACCCGAATTTTAGCGAAAAATCGTCATATTTCTTCAAATTCTACATTTAAATTTTTCGCGAAACTAATAGGCCCCTATCACAGTTTAAAAATGACGTCACAAAACATAGATTATGACGTCATTTTCGCGGTTACAAAATAGCGTTGCTTTTCGCTCTGAGCTCATTTGTAAAATTATTCCACTAGTGTAATTACACCCGTGTAATATCAAAAAATATTCAACGGGGTTATTTCACTCCCGCGACGTCGGTCATATTATAAATATATATACCGTCACTGGGAACGTCGAGCTCTCTTACCTTTCTTGTTGAAAATACATATGGATTCCTACATAGGGAATCGATCACAGCGACCTAAAGCACGTGACCTCACTTCCGTCATCAGGGGAATAAGAGAATTTTCTGTCTGATGTTAATCGTGATCGATCATGTGAAAGCATCATTCAATGAGAGAGTGATCGATTATTGCTTAGAAACAACACAAAGCATGGGAGCGCTGCCTACATCTTTACCTAGATCTATGACTTATTAACTATTATACATGTATGCACAGGCTTGAATAGCATCTAAATGGTAAATGATCATGAGAGCGAGACATTCCTCAAATGGAGAGCTAAATTAAATAGACCATCTTGGAAATGCGAAAAATGTCGACCCTAGTCAGACTGTGCGGACTGCGCAGACTAGAGCCGACCATTTTCTAGATTTATAGATTTCATAAAATAAGAATGATCAATTTGTCTGCCCATAATATTCGAGGGTTCGGTGCAAGACTGTAGTAAGTGTATATACATTGTATATAAACTTACTACAGTCTTGCACCGAACCCATGATATAATTTATAGATAGGCGATCTCTGCTTGACCTGTGCTGGATCTTGTCTCATATCAAATAATCATTTCAGGAATAACCAAGATTATCCATCTGTGCAACATATACAGGGATCAAATTTTTATACATTTTACACGTAGGGCATGTAAAATTTCAGCTCAACTTGTCGGACTTCATGAAATTTATTTTTGAAAAAAAAAAAAAAAAAAATCTTCATAAATAGGCCCCATTCGGAACTTCGGAATACTTGGTCATTTCCGTTAACCGCAACTTGATAACATTGTGGAAAAAAAAAAGACATTGCAATTTATCCCTTTTTCTCAATGTTTTCTTCAAAAGTTTACAGTCTATTTTTTCTTTAATTTTAACGCTCATTGAGAAATTGGATAAGTCTATAATTATTTGTTTGTGGTATCTGTTTAAGACAACTGAAATTGCAAAGTGACGTCATTTAGACAGGTTTTCCTGGAGAACGGATCGTTTATGTAAGAGTGTTCCGAGATTTTTAATTGTGTGACGCATGTCAAATGCTTATCGGCGATATCTAAAAAAACGCCTTTTTGGGCGTCCAGTAAGTGGTATACGTTATCCTGTATGAGAAAACAAAAAAGTCCCTTCTTTTTGAGGAGACCTTTAAAAGTAATAGAGTATATCATCCTAAGAGGTTACCCTTGGGTACAGATTAAATGGGTTATTGCCAGTTTAAAATCTTAGTTTCTCATCGAAACCCTATGCCGTTGGTACTCATTTGAATCCTCTCTCCGAAACTATTCCATCCCATTGTGTTGTTGAAATATTTTAATTGGATATCCAAAATACCCCCTCTATCTATTGCTCTTATTACACATGTACAGTCGAACCTCGATCTCTGTCTCACTTTGATTTTATCATAAGATTCTTCAGTGAGCTCAATTAAACGAATCTCGATCTCAAGCTCACTATGGTTTTATCATAAGATTCTTCAGTGAGCTCAAATAAACGATTCTCGATCTCAAGCTCACTTTGATTTTATCATTAGATTCTTCAGTGAGTTCATATAAACGAGCATTACCACTGTCGAATCTCGATCTCAAGCTCACTTTGATTTTATCATTAGTTTCTTCAGTGAGTTCATATAAACGAGCATTACCACTGTCGAATCGCGATCTCAAGCTCACTTTGATTTTATCATTAGATTCTTCAGTGAGTTCATATAAACGAGCATTACCACTGTCGAATCTCGATCTCAGGCTCACTTTGATTTATCATTAGATTCTTCAGTGAGTTCAAATAAACGAGCATTACCACTGTCGAATCTCGATCTCAGGCTCACTTTGATTTATCATTAGATTCTTCAGTGAGTTCAAATAAACGAGCATTACCACTGTGACAGAAATGATTCCGTGTATGCTTAAAATTATAGCTTTCAACGCACGATAGGTCACGTGCCTAATTTTCACGGAATAAATGGAATCTTGACATTTGATTGGCCGTTAGACACCTGCGTTGGAGCTCAATAATGGCCGGCCTAATCTAGCGCTATTGACATTTTCATTTGTAATTGGCGCTTCAAATTATTTCTGGGTGGTAAATAGTTTTCATAAAAAGACCTTTAAACGTAGCAAATGGAAAAAAAAAAGAAATTGATGTCAATTATTGTTTATGAAGTAGTTAATTTTGATATTCTCGCAAATATGAAATTATTGAAATTAGTACACTGAAATTATTAACTTGATCACTGCAAAGGCAAATGGTTTCAGGCTCGACCCAGATCCCTTTCCAAAGAAACAGATAAATGGAACTCTTATTAAATTCGTGCACTTCATTTTCTTTACATTGTGTACAAAAAAGCAAACAGCAAATAAATCAGCTGCGGATCGAATTTTATTTGCGAAAGTGTTTTTCCGCTAATAACCGAGCCCATTAATCATATTATCAGATTGTATTTTACCATTGATAAACTTATATATAACTGGGGTTGATGCGAATCTGTAGTTCTGTTTTCCTAAAATGACTTTCAAAAATCGATTTTCGGGCTTATAATCACTTAACCTGGCTTTACAACCTATCCTGTGTGAAGGGTTAAAAAATATTTGCGAAAATTTGAATATGGTATCCAGAGTTTAACGTGCAAAGTAGGGTAACATTTCTTTAACGTTTGGATTTTTTTTCATCTTGGACTTCAAGCGGCAGCCCTATACAGAATCCTGGCTCATAATCAACCGACGCGAAAATTACCCTATTTATAGATTTCCCGTAGATTTATTAAGCAAAACTGACTTTATATCTTACCCTTTTACATCACTTCAATATTCGTCTCTTTTGTCAGAAAAAAAATAAATAAAATGCCGTTCCTGTACTGTAATTATCACTCTTGATTTTTTTTCTAGAATTTTTTTCTTTCTATGGGATAATGAAGTAAATGGTGATTTTCCTAAAACAATGGGTCTAGATAATTAGATAATTTCACCGTCGCAGATTTAAGTAGCGTGGAAAAATTGGAAAACTCCCGGTCTCATCGTTATGTAGTGCTCTCAATGATTACGACCTCTTTAAAAAAAAAAAAACCTTTCACAAAGGTCTTAAAGAATTAGATTTCTTGTTCTGTTTACAACTACATGTACTAATATATCGTCGATTTAATTAAAAAAAAATATAATAACGTCGCTTTTAAAAAAAGAAACCTTCAGTACGTCATTTTTTTTATCCTTTTGAGATTTTCCATATTTGCTTTATTCATTCCCAATTGTTATTAACCATTCGACCTTATTTTTATATCTATTTTTTTTTTAAATCTATTCAAGCATTTTTTTTTTATTCGTCATACAAACATTACAAATCGGGTGTAGCATGTGTCCTATTTTGATTAATTTTTGCTACAGGGAAACAAAAAGTTGAATCATGGAGAAATTAAAATTGGTCAGCTTCTTTTTAATTTAAACAGGCATCTTATCTCATATTTAAATATTATCAAGCTTTGAAATAGGGCCTCAATACTTTCCAGTATGAGACAGGTTTCTATGACTTCATTGTGCGAATGCTAGCGAACTTTGCGATGAAAGCTGCATGGTCAAAATTATTTTCATGGGGGTATGAAAACAAATATTCAGTCATTTAGAATGTATGAATTTGAACCGTCAACGTAAACTAAAATGGAATTACTTAATGAGTGGTTATTTAATACCGAATTTATAAAACGAGTCATTTATATAACAGCAAACATACTCCCAACCTGATCAATGCAAAATATAACGGTACAAGGATGCAATTTGAGAGACACAAAATCAAACTGCCGTATTTAGCATAGCCCGCATTTTGGCTTCCAAAGTATTTTCGGCAAAGCAAGTTTCATTGTAATAATAAAGGCTATGTTATCATCATGTAAACTTTATCATTTTTTGTAACCTTTTTAAAAGATATAATTGCCATTGCTACTCATTATTGCTAATCTGCTCCAGACCATTTCAAACGAAATGAAATAATTAGCCAGACTGACTATTTTCTGTGATCTAAGGGAAACAACTCTATACGATATTTTTCAGTAATCGAGAAATATCAACAAACGGGTCTCACGGTTGGCGAGCCTCAATTGTCAAAGAATGTTTTTTAAACCGTTTCCCCAACCCACTTCAGTTTAATACTTAATCATATGTCCTACGGTCGGAGATAAATGACTTGTGTCACATTTTTTTTTTTGTCAAATGTCAGATGAAAGTTGGCCGAGCGGGGGTTCGAACTCAAAACCCAAGAATTGATAGTCCAATGCGTTACCACCGGGCTGGGACGCGGCAAAAAAGCTTGCCCCACCCAATTTCCCTGGTTGTAGGATGGTTTCCTTTCAAATTTGAACTTTGCATCCTACAATCTCAATGAATTTCAAGGTAATTTGGACCAGTCTTAAATTTAGAATAAGAGCAACGCTGTCGCGTGGCATTATACGCCCGAAGCTCAGAAATAAATGGGTGATGTTTTGAACTTTTTATTGATCCTTAGGATGTATTTTCTAGCGAACACTATAGTACTACTAAAATATTCACAAATTCAATCAGATTGAGATAATGTAATGTAACACCAAAGCTATGAGTTCTACATACATGTGAAGTTTCAACATATTAGTCCTTGTATTTTGAAAGTCATGGACCGGACACGAATGTGCAAACTGAATCAAACAAAGGCAATAACTCAAAAAATACAAATATTAGAGTTGTGGTTCTTGCGCTCTGCACACCTTAGCTATGAGATGTATACACCTGTGATGTTTCAAGACTATAGGCCTCATAGTTTCAAAGTTATGGACCGGACACGAATTTGCTAACTGAATCAAACAAAGGCAATAACTCAAAAAATACAAATATTAGAGTTGTGGTTCTTGCGCTCTGCACACCTTAGCTATGAGATGTATACACCCGTGATGTTTCAAGACTATAGGCCTCATAGTTTCAAAGTCATGGACCGGACACGAATTTGCTAACTGAATCAAACAAAGGCAATAACTCAAAAAATACAAATATTAGAGTTGTGGTTCTTGCGCTCTGCACACCTTAGCTATGAGATGTATACACCCGTGATGTTTCAAGACTATAGGCCTTATAGTTACAAAGTTATGGACCGGACACGAATTTGCTAACTGAATCAATCAAAAGGCAATAACTCAAAAATTACAAATGGTAGAGTTGTGGTTCTTGCGCTCTGCACACCCTAGCTATGAGATCTTTACACCCGTGAAGTTTTAAGAGGCTATAGGCCTCATAGTTTCAAAGTTATGGACCGGACTCGAATTTGCTAACTGAATCAAACAAAGGGCAATAACTCAAAAATTTCAAATGGTAGAGTTGTGGTTCTTGTGCTCTGCACACCCTAGCTATGAGATCTATACACCTGTGAAGTTTCAAGACCTAAGGCCTTATAGTTTCAAAGTTATGGACCGGACACGAATTTGCTAACGGACAGACAGACGGACAGACAGACGATGCAGACGATAACATAATACGATCCTTCGGGCGTATAAAAATTCGAATGGGTATAGCCTTATTTCACGGGAAGTTTGTTGTTTTAGTGTTGGTTTTTATATCGGTCAACCAAGTTTTGGAGATCATTCTTCATCAAAACTTTATAAATATTTAGGAGAATCTGGTATCGAAAATAAACGTTTAGGCTCTATAATTTTGACTGACCTTTTGTTCATTTAATTTTCAAATTCTCCTTGTCGCATAGACTTTTACTTCAACTTTTGATTCAATTCTCACACCAAATTACAAGGTATTTGAGAATAAACATCATACAAACATGTAAAAAAGAGTTGATCAATGTGGCTCCCTAGTGGCGGATCCGACAAGAGGATTTGAATTGAAAACAAATTCCGACAGGGTTTTACGGGACGCAGATTTACAAGTCTAAGACTCAAAAGCTAGTGACAGAGATTCTTGGAAACAATCAATATCCTCTGGGATTCACCTTCAGAGAAGAAGTGAAGACTCTTCGATTCTCTTTGGAGAGGATCCTCAATGTTACATATCTATCCAACACCTTTTGTAGTTTAATCTATAGAATAGTTCAATATTTTCGCACGAGGATAATGCAGATGAAATAATCTCCATTTAAAGCAGCCCTAGGGCCCGTTTTACTTAACGTCTTACGAAAAAAAAAAAAAACTGATCGTAAGTAAAAATCACAAACCGTACCTAGTGTTTTCTTTCGTTGTTAGGTTCTGCATTGTATTATCTTATTGGATTTGTCTGTAGAAGACGATTCCAATGAGACGACGCACGTCAAAATCCCATATAAGATACTATTGTAAAAGCAACTTAAATTTTGACTTACGCAAAAAATGATAATCAGACATTTTGTAAAACGGGCTCCTGGACTCCGATATGGCCGCCATGACTAATATGAGCCTTACTTTTGGTTTCTTGGTACCCAATTTCAATCACGCCATACCAAAACCCTGAATTCAGGGGTTAGTTTTCATACCTGAATACTCAATTTCAATTGAATTTGTATATGACAAAGAAATAAACAAGCTCAGAGGCGGTTCATTCCCCTCGAATCCCCTCTGGATCCCCACTGCATTCCAGAAAAATGCTAATCAGACGCCTCATGCAGCATGATAAATGTAAGCTTGAATGGTGTGCTATGTTTTTGTCGCGTGTGTGTGTGTGTGGTGGGGGGGGGTTAAGATTATGTTTACAAAATAACAAAAAGTTATGTTTCAAAGGCCGAATTGTGAAGTTAAGGCCACTTTTTTTGGATTCGGCGAAGCTATAGGCCCAAGAGGTCGTCTGTTCGGCTTTAAAGAGCTTTTTATTACTAAAATCTATTAATTATCTTTTTTTAATATATTTTTACTGCTCATTCAAAAAATCATATTTTTTTTTGAAACTTTTGCCAGACAAGCTCCGGTCTCCCGCAGTTCAGTGGCTCTTAGTACTCATTGAATATGTTACAGTAGGCCTCATGGGAGTAACTCCCATTACGCAATCAAGTTATGCAAGTGCGTAAACTGAGAAATAATATTCCGTTGAAAAACGTATTAAAGCTGCAGTTACGATGTTTTGATTATTTACCAACGCTGAAAGCATAAAATGGGAGCGGACCGGGAGGGCATTCATGTTTTGCCACAGTCAGCCTCATATCGCCTTCATCCTACACTATTCTTGGTTGTCTACTCAGTTCTGCCCGAGTGCGTACATTTCAAAGTTCTAGTACGCCCATGGGCTTATAAGCCCACTAGGGCTCGTGGCTAGTTGTAGGCCCGTCTAACGGTTTCGGTTTCCTCGATGATCATCGGAATCAGCACACAAACGGCACTCAGTTATGGAATAGCCTAACGATCTGTCCGGCGCCGTGAAATCTCTCACCGTAGTGAGTTGCTACCCATCCCGTAGCCTAGTATTCAGGCTTACAATTTATTAAGCCGAGAATGTAAATGTAGGCCAATAGTCTGAATGTGGATGGTCTATCAGTCCAGGGACTTTAAATATACGTATATTCCGGGTCCGTGATCAGTCACAGTTTTGACTGAAACGGCCGCCACCCTCATCATGATGATGCCCGGCCGTACGGTCCCTACTGGTTAGAGACCAATTCTCGCCAAGTACCAGTTCTCGCCACCACCCTTTTTTCACGGTGAAGACAGAAAGGAAACCCTTCTAAATTACAAGTTATTTTTTGACAAGAATTTCTTTCAGAAAATAATTTATTGTGAATGACTATTGCATCTTTAGGCCTACTGTGAAAATGGTAAGTACCGTTTACAATTTATTTCATTTTAGATCTATTTTATATGATCGTATTCACTTATTATATTCTATTTTTCTTTTAATTCTATATTGATTTACCAAATTATTAATATTTTTTTCCTTTAAAATAATATTGTTACCAGTGACTCCCTTATTATAGAAATATACAAAAGTAATTTTACAAAAGTTATTCCCCTTATTGAAAAACCCGCCCGTACAAGTTTGGTCCAAAGATTTCGGAAACAAGATAGGCCTAGGTATTTGATAGAGGAATCACATCCGTTTCTGTTCACGCACCTTTTATTTTCAATATGCTGTGGAGAATGTGGGAGTTTGTGAAAAGACATCGTCGAAAGATAATGTTTACTGGCGTTGTTGTTATAGGTAAACTAGTCTCGGATGAACCTTATTTCGGATATTTAAGCTCCTAATGTATTTGCGTGTATTTACCTACCGTTATTGCCGTGACTTAAGATTTACTTAAGATTAAAAAGACAGATTAACTAGAACATGATGTCACATATCTTAACCAGACCAATAAAACCAAGTAAAAAGCAGCTATATTCAATCTGTAAAGTACAGTAGGTATACTCCAACTCCGTATTTTCGCGGACGTCATATTTTCGCGGCAGTCGAATTCTAGCGTAACGCTTGTTCTGTTGGCTGTGAATTGGTGCACTTTATGTGAACAAACCCTACACAGTTCTACCAAATTAACAAGAGCAACAATGTCTTGATTTTTTTTATATGAAATTTAACAAAAAGTCAATGCATTCAAAATCGGCATCATGTTCCATCAATCAGCAACCCCCTTTCCAATTTACCTCCATTGTTTTGTTTTAAAATCATAAACCCCAATGCAAATTTGACTAAAACATGATGCATAGACACCATGGAATGTAAAAGCATACGAAAATCATATGTTTGGACCTTAATAAATTCTTTCAAGATAGATTTTGTTAACTACCGTGGAAATATGACGCCCTGATTCAATTTGTCCCTCATGTCAGTGGTCAATATTCAGAAGCATTTTCAGCTGATATTTTCTAGCAAGACTCCTAAAATTTTGCTGATTGGCATATTAAGGAACAGGCTTGTAATACAAAATATAATCGTTCTTGATTTTTTTTTTATTTGAAGCTCATTCATAATTGCCTAGTTTGTACTTTGAAAATACGAAGAGCCATGGTACTACACTTTATCATAACTCCTGTATATTCATAACGTCTTAAAGTAAGGCAATCTATGATGAAAAAAAAAAAAAAAAATAATAACAAGAAAAGAAATCAAAATGTTTAGAATAACTTGTAAAGTGTTTGAGTTTTAATTCAAATAAACATTAATTCTAATGTATGTTACAGGTGGCAGATACATGATTAAATATTTATTGAAGAAGCTAGGAGACTTTCAAGACCAAGAAGCTGCAGAATTATTGGCCAATGCCAGGTTTGGGATAAGATTTTATTTATAATTTGATTTTCGAGATGAATAGAGTATTTGTTGATGTCATGGAGGTATGAAACTTAAAATCTAATCACACTGTATGAATACGCAAAGCGGATTCATACATGAGTGTGATTAGGTTTATAAATCATACCACATCTCTTCATATTGTATAATTTAATTTCTTGAAGCAAAATTGTAACAATTTACACCTAAATACATGGATTGTTAATGGGACTACTTTCGTCTTAAGCTTTCAAAAAAGCTGGGTAATCAAAATCATTTTCATTGAGTAATGAAACCATTTTTTTACCCAATCAGAATGCACAAATCTTGGTGAACACAACTAGAATTGAATTATTAATCTGTGGTATATATTTGACTTGATTCTTTTTCCCAACAGACATGTCACTGCTTTCAATACAAAAAATCAATTGAACTTTCAACTTGTTCTTGTAAAATGAAAGTGAATGATTCTCCTCTGTTATTGTTTGCAATTTATGAGAAATATTTACGTAACAAAGAAACTAAATATTGTGACTACAACTTTTAAAATCCCTCAATATGACAGCTGATTGAAAATAAGCCGGTGTAAATTTGTTATGGTTTTTCTCCGACATAAGAAAGAAAACCTTGAGTTTTGTTTGTTTGTATGGGGTTTAACTCCACTTTCAACAGTCTTGTATTGATCTGTATTGTGGAAACTGTTGCACCTACCCATTGATTCTTTCTGTTTTTGCATATCAGTACAACCAGAAAATTTTATCTGAGTCATCAGCAGAATGTCCCAGGTTGGTGTACTAACTACTCTTCATTTTTCAATTGGTGCGCAGGGTTCGACACTTACTACTATTTGCCACCAGCCTGAAGGACCTGTAAGCCCTTAATATTACAGGTCCTAACTGATAACAACAAGTCCTGCTCAAAAACTCTATTTGATTTTAACAATCTAAGGGATGAATTGCAAGGAAAACATTTTTGAAAAAGAAGAAATTGCTTTTGACAAGCAATTTCTTCTTCTTCTAAATTTTTTTCCATTTGGCAATGCAAATTTTTGTATTGGAACGGCATTATTTTTCAAAACTGGATAGATTCTAGATTCAAAACCTGCATCATGGTATCATCTACCAGTCCTTCCTAAATTTCACAGGTCCCTGGCCTGAGGACTGGTGTTAGTGTCGATCCCTGAGTGAGAGAAAATGTCACTTACAGAGCTACAGATAGATGAGGGCATTTAGGATTTTAAATCAAAGTATTTTTTTTAATCATAGTACAAACCCCTTACCCTATGTTGTGGGTACTCATTTGAATTGTCTTGTGGCTCGAGACAATTCAAATGAGTTCCAACAACATAGAGTCAAATTGATAAATAAAGGTGAGAGCCTGGTTTTATCCCCCTCTTTTCTTTGCATCTGAGTTATCTCAATGGCTTTTTGTCAAAAGATGGATCAGGGGTGTGTAATTTTTCATGCCTGACTTGTCTGACATGGGCTTTTCTGCCTGCGGATAAGTACATTTTTTAAGGTTACTTGTCCATGGACAAAGAATACCTGGTCAATACTTGGAGTGATATCAAATAGATCTAAGAAATTAATTTGCCTTATGCATGTACCTAGGGGAAGAAAATGGGAAATGAATTTCAGCATTTTCTTCCTAAAAAACAATGTTTTTCTCAAATTTTATTCTTTTTTATCTATCCTTTTTTGTGGACAAGTTTATTTCAATCATTGACAAGATTAGTGGAATATTATCTTTTACTTGTCCAAGGACAAGTGGACCATATTGGTATTTCCACACCCCTGGTGGGATGAAAGTTGGTCAATCCAGGAATCAAACTCAAGAATCAATGAATTGAGCCCAACTTGTCTTCCAAAGTATGAACAAGATCTAATTCAGTGATCACTATTTTCCTTACAATTTCAGGAGACAACATCACTTTGACAGTAATCAGAGAACATGCAACATGACAGGTAGGATGTTTGTCAACCCTGCTTGTGGTGGGCGATACATTTGTCACAATGACGGCTAGGTGTAGGTGTGTAAGTGCGTCATTTGGGATTTCTGTCCATCCGCTAGTCTGTCAGATCTTGTCAGGACAATGTCTTCTTCATTTATAGATGGTTTCAAAAATATTGTAGCTCAATTGTTCTCCCATCACGATTAAATTTGCTATTTGAAAAGAAAAATATTCTGACAGCTCTAAAGTCACAGGTTAAGGTCAATCTATGTGGGCTCAACAGAAGTTGTCTTGGGACAACCTTCTAGTCAACCCTTTGTGATAAAATATTCAGGTTCTGAGCCCCTGTATTTTTGTAGTTTAGAAATTATCCTTGAAAAAAAGAAGGAATTTTTTTGTGACCGACAATTTTTCTTTTCCCATAATATTTTCTATGACATTGGACCTTTGTTAATAAATTGAGACCACTTTTCATTGTCATTTGTTAGTTATTTCAAGCCTTAAAAGTATAAAGACAGGAAAGAGTTAAAAAATGGATAAGTATAAACTAGATTAAAGAAGCAGAAGTTTTGAAACTAGATAAGATTACTTCTTCAATTTAAGGTGGTGGATCTGTAATAGTTCCGCAACATTTCGGAACTCAAACCCTTTCACATTGTTGACTGAAGTTTTCAAATGAAATTCATTAGGAAACCTCGGTTAGCACTGTTTAAGTGATTACATGTACTGTCAAACCTGTATTAAGCCAGCACCTAAGGACATTCAAAAAGTGCTTGCTTAAGACGTGCTTGCTTAATACAGGTTGATTTCAGTGTAAAAACTTCATTTTGGACCTCAGTGGCTGCTTGCTTAATTCATGTTGCTTGTTGAATATAGGTGGCTTCTAAAGCTGGGTTTGACTGTACTTCCAAAACGTTGCGGAACTATTACAGGTCCACTATCTTAATGTCCTTAATTCTTAGGAGCTACTCCCTGTCAATTTCAAGCATAGTCTATGATACAAACATTTGACATAAGTTATTTAAAAAAAAAATCTGGGATGAGAACATATATTCTTATTGCGTTGTGTCGTTGTCTACACTGTTCTAAGTTTGTAGCTTGCACACAAGTGAAATTGTTGAAAATGTCACACACAGGCTCATATCTCTCGCATCTCATTCCAGTGCTTTCAATGTTACCTACATTAAGACAGAAGCTAATCTCCATTTTAAACACAGAAGAAGTCACAGAACAGTTGAAATCCAAGTAGGATCTTTTATTTCATGTCCACTCATAGATAGATAAAGGCGTGAATTTCATTTTGTTTCTGTCTATTTGAAAATTTGTCTACAAAAAAAAAAAAAAATAAATAAACAAAGAAAAACACTGAACTTTGCAATGTTCCCAAATGGAAAGAGCTAGAGCTTCAGTTATCACCAGAATTTATTGTATTCCTTATATATAGATGCTATTGAAACAAAGGTGTAATACCAAAGTCTTATGACAAAATAAATGAATTGAATTGCAAAAAAAAAAAAAAAATAAAAAAAAAAAAAAAAACATATGCATTTAGGAAGTTGTGTTGATGACAAACACAGTAAATTTTACAAAAACAAAATACATATATCTGTAAATATGCCAATTTTTGTTCTCTTTTTGACTGGTCATTGACAGTTTATCTGCCTAATCACAATTTCTTTTATAACTTATTTTCTGAAATCAGTTTTTTTTAATATTAGTTATAACACTAAAGAATAAGATCTTTACCAACAAATGAATAACATGTAACAAAAATGTCCCATGTTAGTTCAAATGAGATTTGGAATAAAAAACTATGTGCATTATATGCAAATATGGGAATTGGCAACTTGGGCTCATGTTTAAACCCTTTAACCATGGGTTAAACAACACCCCACCCACCCCCCGCCTCCCAAAAATGTATCTTGACTCTTTTTAAAATGACATATATATAAGAATGATTTGTGTCTCCTTCATAGTTTTTTATAAGAGATTCATATGAAGTATTAATCTCTTGTAAAGACATGATGGAGAAATCTAAAGAAGTTAGATCATCATCATTGTTTTATTGTTTTCACCCCTTCAACAGCAGTTTTGACCCCTAAAAATTCAGTTTCAAGGGGTCAATGACTGATGATTTGAAAAGCTGGCACACAACCTGTTGCAAGTAAATATGACTTAAATTTTCAAAGAGGTAGACTATGTATATTGTGCTTATAATTCATTCCCTAATTTATTTTTTCAGTCCAGCCAATAAACTTGAGCTATGGGAAGACCTAAAGGTTTTAAGTGAGTAACTGTCAAGTTAATTGAATAATCAAGCACATATCCATACAACATGAGATAAATACTTCTTGGCTCTCAACAGTCTGATTGCCATTAGTCTGCAGGACTAATTGGTTTTAATTCGCTTATTTTGAAAAAAAAAAGATATTTTCAAATTACCTTACATGATCTCTGAATTGTAGGCTTGAATTATATGTACAGTTAAACTTAAGCAACCACTAATGGGACCACAAAAAAGTGGTCGTTTAAGAAAATGGTCGCTAAATACATAATTGTTTCAAAACAAGAAACCTACTTTTTTATTGAATATGCAAGTTATTGTGAAAATCTCAGTAATCCTATGTTGTTAAAACTCAATAGAATCATTCTGGTGAGTTTCAACACCATAGGATTCATTTTCAAAAAAAAAAAAAAAATAGACTAACAACACCTACTTTTTTAAGATATTTTGTTCAAAAGAAGAGGGATTTTGAAAACGGTCGCTAAATAAAAACGGTCACTTAATAGACGTGGTCGCTTGAGCAAGATAGACTGTTTGTGAATTGTGAGACTAGTTATGCCCCCGATAGGGAGGCATCATAAATTTGACTTGTCCGTCCGTCCGTCTGTCCGTCCGTCTGTCCGTCCGTCCGTCATTCCGTCCAAAAACTTTAACATTGGCCATAACTTCCTTATTACTATCAAAGCGGTGTCGGGGGCATTGTCATCTTACAGTGACAGCTCTTGTTTTAAATTTTAATTCAAACTAAAAGATACATTGTACATTGTTGTTGGGCTTTAATAAAGCTGTAGATATGCCATTTTGGTTGCCCTCTAAAGATATTTAATATCCACTGACTAGGATTACACTTCAACTAGCCTATAATAGAGTTTGATATTTCAGGTTTTACTAGAGTTGTGTCTGTAGTCTATGGCTGTACATTGATGTGTTTAATGTTACGGGTCCAGCTGAATATTATCGGAGGTTATATGTATGTGGATAATGTCAAACAACATAAAGGAAAGGTGAGAAATTTGATATTTCAAGTTTTACCAGGATTATGTCTGTAGTCTATGGTTGTACATTGATTAGTTTAATGTTACAAGTCTAGCTGAATATAATTGGGGGTTATATTTAAGTGAACAATGTAAAACAACTTAAAGGAAAAGAGAGAATTTCTTATTTGAATTAATTTTGAATTTCAGACTGTGCAGCTTTGTGTGCAGTAGATATATCATAAATGCTCTGATAGAATCCTGGGATTCAATAAGAAGCATCGCATTTCCATTAGACAGAGATGGGTCTTTATTAGTGGCTACGCTTCATTTTGAAGGCTCATTGCAAAACAGTTGAACTGGCTAAAAACATATAGGCATTTACAACTGTTTCATGCTGAGCCATCGGCAGTTGTTAGGATGGTGGAAAATGGCTAAATTAAACCTAATCAAAATTCAATGTTTTATTTAGGAAAAGGTGCATAAAAGCTATATAAATTTTTAAGTAACCTTGATTTTGAGGGTATGGGCCTTTATTGGAGGTTCCAAGATTTTATAAAATCTCACCAATAATGGTCAATTTTAACCTCCGAAGAGGGGAATGGGGTTTTATTAGACCATGTGGCTCTATTAGAATTGTGAATAGCACAAGAAGGGTTAAATCAAATTCAAGTCTCTGGCATCCATAGGCAGTGTGCTGGTTTATGATTTAATTGAATTTTCATCAATCAAACTAGCTAACATAATGGTGAATAATTTTTTCCAGTTTGAAAGTACCCTTTTTATTTGCCTTACAGGCAGTATTCTTACAGATTGTCTAAGAAATTATGATTAAAAATATGAGAAATAGTCATAGTTTAGAGGGTATGCTGTTTTTGGCTCACCTGAGCACAAAGTGCTCAAGGTGAGCTATTGTGATCGTAAAATGTCCGTCGTCAGTCGTGCGACGTGCGTCGTCCGTCGTCCACAATTTCTTTAAACATCTTCTCCTCCTAAACTAGTGGGCCAATCTTGATGAAACTTGGCAGGGATGTTCCTTGGGTCAAGCTCTACCAAAGTTGTTCAAATAATTGAAATCCACCCTTAACTTTCCCTTTACCCTTAACAAAAAGGGTGAAAAATGAAAATCTTTAAAAATCTTCTTGGGTCATATTTGGGCTTTGCATGGGTGCATCCCTTTATCTCTTAGGAGCACGAAGGGTAAAAAAATGAAAATCTTCAAAAATCTTCTTCTATGAAACCAGAAGGCAGACAGCTTTCATATTTGGTATGTAGCATCATCTAGTGGACCTCTACAAAGTTTGTTCATATCAAGACCCTGGGATCATATTTGGGCTTTGCCAGGGCCCAACCCTTTTCACATAGAATCAAAGAGCGAAAATCTTTAAAAATCTTCTTCTCTGAAACCAGATGGCAGACAGCTTTCATATTTGGTATGTAGCATCACCTAGTGAGCCTCTACCAAGTTTGTTCATATCAAGACCCTTGGGTCATATTTGGGCTTTGCATGGGTGCATCCCTTTATCTCTTAGGAGCACGAAGGGTAAAAAAATGAAAATCTTCAAAAATCTTCTTCTATGAAACCAGAAGGCAGACAGCTTTCATATTTAGTATGTAGCATCATCTAGTGGACCTCTACCAAGTTTGTTCATATCAAGACCCTGGGATCATATTTGGGCTCCACCCGGGCGCAACCCTTTTTACATAGAATGAAAGAGCGAAAATCTTTTAAAATCTTCTTTAATCGAAACCAGAGGGCACACTGCTTTCATTTTTGGTATGTAGCATCATCTAGTGGGCCCCTACCAAGTTTGTTCATATCAAGACCCTTGGGCCATATTTGGGCTCCACCCGGGCGCATCCGTTTTAGCTCATCTGAGCACGATGGGTGAAAATAGGAAAAACCTTAAAAAATCTTCTTCTTTGAAACCAGAAGGCAGACAGCTTTCATATTTAGTATGTAGCATCATCTTATGGACCTCTTTCAAGTTTTTCATATCAAGACCCTGGGGTCACATTTTGGGTCCACCTGTGTGCATCCCTTTTTACATAGAATCAAAGAGCATACGGGCATATCTGTCTTGCTCTTTGCTGAAAACGTTCCTTGGTATTGATCTAAGGCAATTATCTTCTTTTTGACATCTGCCTATCTAATTAATGTGTTGTCCCAGGGGTCAAAGAGACTCAGGTGAGCCATTTAGGACCATCTTGGTCCTCTTGTGTCAATTTATTTGAATTTGATAATTGAAAACATAGCAATGATTGATTATAGTTAATTGAAATAAGATGGTATGTTATTTATAGGTAAATTATTTTTTTATTTCAGAAAACCAACACAGTTATTCATTTAACACCTAGTCATATACAAGAGAAATATCTCGGATTGATACGAGACTTTTTAGATACAGGTTTGTTTATTATGTTTCAAGTACCGGTATATCTTTATATTATACATTGAGGAAAATGAATGAGCTACCATGAAATACCACATTATAAAATAGCCTCGCTTTATGCTCTAAGGTCATTTGCATAATTATTCAATTAGTGTAATAACCCACATGTAATATCAAAAATATTCAACAGGGTTATTTCACCCAGGCGAAGTAGGCCATATTATAAATGAAGGATATTGAGGGATTTTGAGATACTACATTTATTAAATGAGACTTGTATAAAAAGATAAAACCAAGGGGAAAACAGGAGGTCAACGGTCTTTCAGATATAAATGAGTGATTTGATTTGTCAATCTAGTTTTTGATTGACAGCAGTGAACTGTTAATTGTAATAATAATCCATTCTAGGTAAATTTCATGTCTTAAGGAAGTGGACCTGTAATAAATCCGCAACATTTCAGAAGTAATGACCTTTAACAATGTTAACCAAAGTTTCCTAATGATTTTCATTAGGAAACCTTGGTTGACATTGTGAAAGATCATGAGTTTCGAAATGTTATTGAATTATTGCGGTCCACTACCTTAACACCCTTCATAAAAATAGTTTGTGAAAACTTTGTTTGCAAAAAGTTTGTGGAAACCTAGATATTGCTAAAAGCAAGAGATTTCTTCATTTTCCACAATGTTTTCCTTGTAGAAAGATAAAGATTCGTAAAATGTCATTAGCTTGAAAATGTTATCTGCAACATTTTCCTCTTCAGACCATGGAAATCCCCCCCCATTCAAGCCTAAGATAGCAAAACATTTTTTTTCTTCAAAATATATTTTGTCAAAGACATGAAACAAAAAACTAATTGATGTTGGGTCACCCAAATGTCAACACTACATCTTATCCAACCTGCAAGTATGCCATTTAAGTCACCCGCCATGAAAAGGATTTTACTAAAATGGCAGATAATGACAATGGTCAAATTTCATCTTAATATAAATGGTTGTTTTCGATTGGTCAATCGGTAAGGTAAAACTTTTGTAAATAAAACAGATCATTTTGATAGTATTTATGAATTGTTGCATAATTCATTCTGAATTTTATGGTGCTCAAACCCAAAAGAATTATCTCATTGAGCTGATTCTTATGGGTTCCAACATCATAAAATTGAATAATAAACAATTGTTTGTCTAAGGTTATCCACTTTGTCAGAGTTTTTGCTTACATTAAAGGGACTTTTGAAATTGGCGCATAATAAAAGTGGTCACTTAATAGATGTGGTCATTCGAGCAATATCTACTGCAGTAATCTGTTCATTTTTGTCATATAGTATTAATTTAGGGCCTGTTTTACTAAATATCTTATGATCATTTTTTTGCTTGGGTCTAAAATTAGACTAGATTCTACAATAGTAATTAAATATGGAATTTTGCCTTGCATCATCTCATTGCAATCGTCTTCTAAAGACGATTTCAATGAGAAATTGCAAGGCGGAATCTTACAATTAATAAAAGCACAAGGTACGATTTGTGATTTTGACTTAAAATTTATTTTTTGGTAAGAAGTTTAGTAATATGGGCCCTTGATGTAAGTCACATCACTTGTTTTTCTTATCTAGGAATCTGTAATCTAGTAACAGTTATCACAGAAGCTGTTGGTAAAGAGACAAAAGGGTGAGTAATACAAAAGATGAAAGTTTTTTTCAGTGTAGAATGACCAATAAAAGCAAAATTTTCACCAGTTGTGAAATGCAAAAATGAATTGAAACATGAAAATTCCAGGACAAATTCCCTTTAAAATAGGGGACCCGTAATAGTTCGGCAACATTTTGGAAATATGGTCTTTCACAATGTATACGAGGTTTCCTAATGAAAATCATTAGAAAACCTCAGTTAACACTGTTAAAGCTCATTACTTTCGAGATATTGCAAAACTATTACGGGTCCACGACCTTAAACACGCCATTTTATTCGTGATTGCGAGGCAACCTTCTGATGCCATATGTTTAAAGGGCTCCACTTAGATTGCATCAAATAGGCTGATTGAACAAAAGCAGGGTATGATTACAATACATTGTTTTTCTTTGCTGGCTTGACAAAAGCTGGTTGTATTTCAGCTTTTTGTTGTTTTTTTTGTTTTTAACTTATATGTAGTTGTTAACAACACATAGGATATTAGCCTGTGCTAGGTATTTCCAACAATTTCACTCATGGACAGAGCAAAGCCTCTAGCCAGCCTGTGTATCTGCACAGTGTGAACAGTCTATACTATGCTCATTGCTCTCCATAGATAAAGTCTTCATCCCTTTTCAGGCAGTCAGCCAATACTCTTAATGTATTTTGTGCTTTCCAAGGCTGTTCATTGTATCTGCCTTATGCTTATATAATTTAATTTTAGTTGTATCCATCAAGTGTTCTGATTGGCTGAAAAGCTGATTTTATTCCCCAATAAAAACAATTTTGAGTACAAAGTTGTTTTGTAAGCTTAATGCAAAAAGAAGTCGCATTAGAAATCTGTATCTTAACTGACAAATCTTTACATTTTTGTTTCATGATATTAAATTGTAAGATATGAAGATAATAATTGTTGATTTTACACAGGCTTCGCGTATTCACACAGTGTGATTGGGTTGTTTGGTTTCATACCTCAATGAAATCAATAAAAATTATTTTAAGTGAAATTGTTGGAAATTACACACATATGCTGACTTTACTTTTGCTTCATAAGACATGTTAATCTCTCAAATAAAACCTTTTATTCTAGTATTTGTTGATCCTTTAAAAAACTTACACTTAAAGACTATTTGTAGTTTGTAATTTCAGATATTTTTTTTATTTTTCAGATCTTTATTAAAAAAGAAGCTATCACTTCATAATATAGAGACATGGTAGTTTCTCAAAGAAAACTTTTTCTCTACATTTTGATGATCCTTTAAAGTTTCACTTCGACTGTTTGTAGTTTAAAAGATTAGTAATATTAGATTTTTTTATGTTCCAGATTTTCATTAAAAGAGAAGCTATCACTTCATAATATAGAGACATTGTTTCAAGATATCAGGGAGAGAATTGAACATGGAAAACAGCATAATCATCTGTGTAAATATTTATTGGAACAGAACACTATGCAGCAGGTAGATAAAGATTGAAATGTGTTACTTATAAAATAACCAAGCCAGTGACGGATCCAGGATTTCTATAAAGGGGGTTCGATGTCGCCCTATAGAATTCAAGTAATTAGTCCAAAAGTATCCCTATCTATAAAGATAGGGATACTATTGGACTAATTGCTCAAATTCTGTACATCAGATATCTTTTTTGTAGAATTTCATGTTTGTTTGATTCGAACACTACAAAAAGGGGGCTGCTGTTTTTGTATTGCAAAATTTTGATTGAATTTGTCCACCACAATGAAGTATTTTGGATACAGAGGGGATTCGTATGAACTCCTCAACCCCCCTCTGGATACCCCTATGCAAGAAGCGCTCTTGTTTGACCTTCAAAAATCTAAGAATATCTTATTCTGATCTGTAGAATTCTTTCAAAGGTGTCATTTTGGCTTAACAAATTTTTGTTAATTGTGTGTGTATCCTTATGATGGATTACTTTTTTTGCGCTTGTTGAAAGACAACAGGGTTTTGACCTTCAAAAATCTAAGAATATCTTATTTTGTCCTGTAGAATTCTATCAAAGGTGTTATTTTAGCTTAACAATTTTTGGTAATTATGGGTGTATCCTAATGATGGATTACATTTTTTATGCGCCTGTTGAAAGGCAGGTTGTATTTTGGGATCACCTTGTGGCACCCAGTGTCTGGGCGGCGTTTACCTTTTTTTGTCCAGCGCATAACTATGTCACCATATGTATGATTGACCAAAAAAAAAACACAGTCAAGGGTCAATGACTCCTGAATTTGAAAGGCAAGCACACATACTATCAAGGATAATTCTCAACAACCAAACTATTGTAAATCGGATAAAAAATTTGAGTCTGTTAATTTTGTATCTTCAGTGGTGACAGAGATATTTTCAACTTCATAACACAATGCCTGCCTTGTACTTATTAATTGTCAGAAAATTAAGTCAGGGTGGTTAAAATGTCTTATTATTCGGGCAATTAGTTTAAATCAAAATTCAGATTCAGGAGAATAAGGGCTTACTATCCTATTTGATTGCAGGGAGATGATGAATTATACTCCAGTTTGTTACAAGAAACTCAGGAGATATTAGAAAGGTAATTGAATCATAACATTTTGAATTGAATTTTTGTAGAATGTATGAGCAAGGATCTTATAGGTTCTTATTTATATTGCCTCCCTCTTCCCTCCATCTATTTGAAAAAAAAAGAAATTGAAGCCGGCATTGTTTTTGGAAATATTCCCCTTTATATATTTAATCCATTCTCACACAAAACCACTGTTTAACCCTTTTGTTTCACAAGAATTATTAGTTAATACTCATTACTATGATATTTTCTAAATAGAATTTCCTCCAATGTGGACATAGGCTTGCTATTACTACCCAGCTCCCTGATTGAGAATAGTAACTTTGATGTCTGTTGACAGCTCTTGTTTCGTGCCTAGTCACAAATAGAAAATAGTGTAAAAAATGATAAATACATGGTTCCAGAAGTTTGTGGACTGTCATCATATCTCAAACACTGCTGCTAGTATGAAATTATATATTATATCAGCTTATAGAGTTATCTTTTCCTTAATTACATACCAAACCTGATATATGTACGTCAAATATTTATCGTTTTAGGGGCGACCAAAGACATGCACTGTGTGCCAAGCAGCGCATACCTCAAGCCTCTAACGTACATTGTTGACATCACAATATTCAAAACACAAACCGCAATTAAAAACACCCCAAACTTTAATTTTAGTATAATCAATTGCTAATTGTGTCATTAAATCATCAATACCCAAATTATATCGCTATAACCAGCTATTGACAGGCATCAAAATGCCTTTACATTCTTTCATGTGATTCAGTTACAGCTTTTATAAACTTTTGATACTCATCCTTCATTAATTGCCATAAAAACGTTTTCTATCATTTGAGTTTATGAACTTAATTGTTCTTTATGTTTTGTTGTGGAATATCTCCACAAGATAGGCTTACCTGGGAATTAGTCACAATGCTGTCGATCCTCTGCTCTCATCTACAATCAATTTCTATTAGTTGGAAAATGCAACTCGACGTTGATCTGGTGGCTAGTCAACTTCTACCATCGTCAGTCAGGACACTTTATTAGAGCAATGAAAGTGTTTCAACCGATTAGGTTTTCCATAAAAACTTTTGTACCAGTATTGAAATGTGAGCAAAATTCTGAGAAATTTGTATATATTGTGAGGTCATTTTTTTGTGTTAAAGTAACAGAATGTATAGACTTTAAGTATGAAGTGAGCCTGTGCTCTGCTTGACATTAAGCATGTCCCTTTGGAAACGCCTGCTAAGCGTGTTATGTAAATTAATGGGATGAAAATATTGTACTTAAACTCCTTAGAGATTAAAATGCAGATTTTAATGATTTCCGTCAAACAGTTTTTGAGATATTTAGAAAATCCATGAACTTCTGGAACACCCCTCATAAAAGCTTACATCAATTTCTTCACTTGATGCAACTATCTTTACATGTCCTTCAGCCCTGACTTCCATGATGTTTTGGGTATGGCCTTGGATAAGGGATATTCAAAATTGATGGATTATGTAGCAGATTTTTACAAACAAGCTCAAAAAGATGACCCAACTAGTAAAAGGTTAGTAACTCTAACACATGCAGTATCTAGCAAGAAGTTTGATGACAAAAGCATAATCTTTTAAATTCACTCTCAAACACTGATTCAGATGCTTTCATGTCCCTCTGAGAAAGAGCCAGTTACATAAACCCACTTCTTCTCAATTTTAGCTGATCCAGGCTAACTCAGCCTCTCTTTGGGCTTTCAATCCTAGGGTTATGAATTCAAACCCTGGCTCTGCCAACTTTTCCTCCGACATTTGACAAAAGTCAATGCGACACAAGTCATTTTTCTTCCATCAATGGGCATATGATAAGAAGTACACCTGAGTCGGGTGAGCAGCTTGAAGTTAAGAAGATACAATGTGAAATATAGTGCAGTTATATTTCAGAAGCTTGTGCACCTACCCATGGTTTCCTATTGTTTCTTACACCAGCACTAAGCTGGTGAAAGAAACAAGAGGAAACTATGGGTAGGTGCACCAGCTCATGAAATATAACTGCACTGATGTTCAAAGTAGCTTTCAACTCCATACAAACAAAAACTCAATTTTTCTGCCTTTATTGATTATTTTGTATTTAAACCAAACTTCAATCTTATTATTAACCCTTGTCATGCTGAATAAATTTTGGCTAAAAATTTTCATCAAAATCAAAGGGCAAAAAGCCCTGAAAGTACCAACTGTAGGTCATTTTTTTTTTGATAAACTAAATGTACTGACCATTCTGGTTTGAAAGTGAGAAACAGGTGGTTCAGACTAACATCAGATGGCACATATATGTAGGCTGATGTTTGTCTTTAGCACCTGCCAAAGCAAGAATATCCCGAGTTCAGCATGTCAAGAATAAAGATTATGAGTCTAGTGCCTATACAACTCAGCTTTCTATACAGTCAAATGTTACAATATTTATTAATTCATAGTTTTGAGGGTGTTAATATTTGCAGAGACCCAAAAAATGGATTAACGCCTAAGTGCAAAAGGGTCTCTGCAAAATTTAACGCCTGAAAAAACGTGAATAGATGCTAATCTTTGATAAAAAGAAAGACTAGAGTATTTTTATGCCTCTGTATCGAGAGCATATTGTTTTACTCATGTCCGTCTGTCTGTCCGTCCGAAAACTTAACCCGAAAACTTAACCTTGCCAATATCTTCAAGCCTATTCAAGATACAAAGCTAATATTTGGCATGGTGATAGATCTCAATGATCCGCATCCGCTGGTACCAAAGTCAAGGTCATGTGACAAGGTCAAGGTCATCAGTCAAGGTAAAACTTTGAAAAAAAATGCCGTTACGGGGGCATTCGTGTTTCACAAACACATCTTTTTTCAAACAGAAATTGCAAAAATAGATAAATTTTATGCAATAATATGGCATATCACTCCTACATTTATGGAAGTAATCACCAAATGAAATGACTCAGTTGGTTTCCATTTTGTGTGATTGTATCAGTTGAAATAAATTAAGGTAATACTTAATAATTTATGGGACATTAGTCTTTCATAAACTCATTTTGATTAATTTCAGTATTCATGAAGTTTCTATTCCAATGGCCAAAATCATTCCATTTATGAGTAAATTGTTGCTGAAGCTGGGTAGCGATGCTCCAAACCCCCTTGTTCAGGTATGTTTGGTGAAAATACCTTATTCATTTAAAAAAATACATAAAAGTCAGTACATGACACTTCAAACAATATAATGGAAAAAAAAATCTTATTTCTAACGGTAAGAAATTAGATGATAAAATCATCTGTAAAATGTGTGCAGAATAATGTAATTTTAGTTGTGTCCATCAAGATTCCTATATTCTGAATGGTTGAAAAATTGGTTTTATAGTGTCAATTCCCGTGTCATCTCCTAAATATTTATTGATCTGAATCTTTTGAATTGTACATGTTGTTGGTTGGCAACCAAGACCTTGTATCTTCAGATTATATTGATATGATTTCAGGAGTTGCTACTATTAGAACAGACAAAGACCCTAGCAGCAAATATTTATGAAGCATTTAGTCAGATAGACTCACCTGAAGATCCACAACTGGAACCCTAAAATTGTCTCATCAAAATAGGATGGTTTACATGTGCAATAGACAATTGTCTCTTATCAATCTGACAATAACAATTACACAAGAAGAATTAACCCAATATCAGATAATAAAATATTAAACAGGTCGAAATCCAATTATATTGCAGACAACAATTATTTTTTTTTTTAATTTTAAAGATCTTCAGCTTTTAGGGAATAAACCATTGTAAAGATTAAAGAAATTGCTTGTTAGAAGCAATTTCTTCGTTTTCCACGATGTTTTACATTGTTTTTTCCTATAAGGGTATCAAGTCATGACGGGTTAATGATTCATATCCCTCCCATCAAACACACACACACCTCTGATAAGACCGATCAGCTCAGCTATCCAAAAAAGTCTTAAGTCTGTACATGACATCAGAGGTACAGAGGGATATAAGAGGGACTTTAGCCTGTCTAAAATCTTTATTTCTCGATGAAACCCTATGTCGTGGGTACTCATTTGAATTGTCTCAATGAGACAATTCCAATGAGTTTCAACAATATCAGTTTTATTAGCTCCACAGACTGAAAGCCACTGGGGCTATTGTCATGGCGTTGTGTCCGTCGTGCGTCCGTCCGTGCGTGCGGTCGTAAACTTTTCTTTAAAAATCTTCTCCTCAGAAACTATTGGATGGATTTCAACCAAACTTCACAGGAATGATCCTTGGATGACCCTCTTTTAAAGTTGTTCAAGAAATTTTGATCCAATGAAAATCATGGATTTAATGGGCGTGGCTAATTTCCAAATATGGTAAAAAGTGAGTTTTCTCAGATTCTAATCAATGGATACCAATTAAATTTTACATGAATGATCCTTGGGTGACCCTTTATCAGTCTACAAAAAATCATTGTTATCGGATGGAAAATATGCATTTTATGGGCAGAGGTTAATTCTCTATATGTTATATAGTGGAAACTTTGAAAATCATTTTCTCAGAATGTAACTTATGGATATCAACCGAATTTTACTGGAATGATCCTTGAGTGACCCTTTGTCAGTCTACAAAAAAATCATTGTGATTGGATTGAAAATATGCATTTTATGGGCAGAGGTCAATTCTCTATATGTTATTTTGTGGAAACTTTGAAAATCATTTTCTCGGAATGTAACATGGATATCAACCAAATTTTACTGGAATGATCCTTGAGTGACCCTTTGTCAGTCTACAAAAAAGCATTATGATTGGATGAAAAATATGCATTTTATGGGCAGAGGTCATTTCTCTATATGTTATATAGTGGAAAATTTGAAAATCATTTTCTCAGAATCTAAGTTTAGGATATCAACCAAATTTCACTGGAATGATCCTTTAGTGACCCTTTATCAGTGTACCAAAAATTATTTTGATTGGATGAAAATTATGTATTTTATGGGCGGAGGTCATTTCTCAATATGTTAAATAGTGGAAACTATGAAAATCATTTTCTCAGAATGACACTGATGGATATCAATCAAACAATTTAGGTATGATCTTTTGGTGACCCATTATCATGCAGCCAAAAATTATTTTGATTTGATGAAAAATATCTCTTTTAAGAGTCGAGGTCATTTCTCTATTTGTTTTATAGTTGAAACTTTGAAAATCATTTTCAACACCAGTAAAACCCCAAATATCTAAAAATCTAGTCAAACATTTATTTGTTTTTACAAGAATTTCAAGCCTGTGGAGCGACACAAGCCATTCATGGCTTTCTAGTTTTTATCATATTTGAAATATGTTGATCTATAAATTCAAGATATCCTCTTAATCTAGCACTGGTGACATGTCTTACAATTTCACATGTGTAAAGGGGAAAATTTTAGCATAAGCCATTACCTTCATTTAAAGTATTCACTGAGCATTAAATAAACCATAAGAAATTGAGTTAAATGCTATGCTTTAAGCAAAAGATTGGACTCTGACTAGACTGTGCGGTAGCACAGGCTGACACAGCAGCAATTTGTCTACGGAAATACATTGCTTCATTATAGCTTGAATCTATACAAATCATCAATTGAGCCTGAGTGAGAGATTTCCAACTATATCAAATGTGCGCAAAGCAAAAGTCTCTGACCAGCCTGTGCAAATGCAAATTCACTGTGCGTTTAGTAGATAGATAATGTCTCAAAATACTTATACACGATCAGGTAATATTATACTTACAGTAGGTGGCTGTCTACTCTACTCAATGTTTGCCCCTCAGGGACATTTCAAATTGTTGGAAAAGTCGCGCACAGGCTCAATTTGAAGTTTATATTTATACCCATTTTCTGACGCAAAACTTCTCTAGAACTGATACCATTTAGGTTTTTCCGTCTTAATTTTAGGATTAATTTCCTTTAAACAACCATTTAAATGATTGTTTAAAAGAAATTAAAAGGAAAATAGAGAAAAAAAAAAACCTGGCAAAATCTCAAAATTGAGATGATTTGAATAAAGTGAAACAGGTTTTTAGCTCGACTGTTTTTGGAGAAAACCCGAGGTATTGTGATAGCCTTGGAGTCTTTGTCATGTGAAAACTTTGACATTTTGTGATATATTTGGCTCTACTGAAGGCATTCACTTGAAACTTGGTTCACATCTTTACCATCCAAAGAGTAAGGATAGCTCTTGATACATTTTGTGCAATTTATGCCCCTTTTTTAGCTCGGCTGTTTTCGGAGAAAACCCGAGGTATTGCTATAGCCTCCGTGTCGTTGTCGTCGTCATTGTCGTCGTCGTTGTCTTCGTCGTGCGAAAACTTTGACATTTTGTCATATCTCTGGTTCTACTGAAGGCATTCACTTGAAACTTGGCACACATGTTCACCATCAAAAGAGCAACCTATACTATCAAGGGGGATAACTCTAGATGCATTTTGTGCAAATTATGCCCCTTTTTCGACTTAGATTTTTAACGATCCAGCATTTGACAGCCGAGCGTAGGCACCCGTAGGCGGTGCTCTTATTTAACTTAGATTTTTTTCTCCATCCAGCACTCAACAGCTGAGCGTAGGTACTTGTATGTAGTGGTCTTGTTCTTAGTAAAAAGAGTAGGAAGACCTATCCGGTTGATGATACACATTTATAGAGAGAGAATGGTATGAATTGATTTTTATGCCCCCGCATCGATAGATCGGGGGCATATTGTTTTACTCATGTCCGTCTGTCTGTCTGTCTGTCTGTCCGTCTGTTCGAAAACTTAACCTTGCATATATCTTCAAGCCTATTCAAGATACAAAGCTCATATTTGGCATGATGATAGATCTCAATGATCTGCATCCGCTGGTACCAAAGTCAAGGTCATGTGACAAGGTCAAGGTCATCTGTCAAGGTCAAACTTTGAAAAAAATGCCATTACGGGGGGCATTCGTGTTTCACAAACACATCTTGTTGATTATATGTTAATAAAGGAGTGTACTTTAGTGTTAGTTTTCCTATTTATGTAGGCTACAAAGTTTATAACAATTAATATAAAGAATAAAATGTATATATATTTGAGAAGGAATACTTCTTCCTTATAAGCTCACCTAAGCTAATTGAGATCCTGGTCAGCTTTTATGATACTTGATTGGCCTTTGTTCAGTGTCTGTCGTCAGTCATGTGTCTTTCGCCGTCAACAATTTAGTGTTACCAGTCTAGAGGTCTCAATTTTGGCTCTCTCTTTCTCACAAATGCTTGGAATATTTCAAGGGGTCAGCACAACACTATTGTAAGTGCCTATATAGTTATAGGCACTTACAATTGTCTTGTGCAGACCCCTCGATTTGTCTGACCCTAGTGAATTTGATCATCCCATTCATGTCACTAGAAAAAGATTCTCTCCTGGTTACCACTATATTTCAATTAAGCTAAGGGTGTTTTTCTGGTCATTAAGAAGATCCTTATTAATATTGATAGCATTCCAACTAATGTCAATGGAAAAGGAGCTGTAATAACAATTTTGTTTGAATCATTAGACTACATGTATATTATGCAAACCTACAAAACATTCAAAGACATTTTCACTACGGCGGCACAGAAAGAATATAAAGGTCCTAAGAACATTTCGGTGTATTGTTTCTTGAAGAAGGCATTGGCCAAATTATAGAAAAAGACTTTGCAATTTTAAAGAGTATTAGGTAACAACAAGAGCCCTCAGTGACAGGTCATGCTCCCCGAAAAAGTGCTTTGTAATTAAGTATGCTTTAAATCAAGAGTAAAAATTTACTTAAAACAGTTTACCATGACATCTTTTGTATGTAGGTTATAAAAGCATATGCTGAAGAGTTCCCACGGTTGTGGAGAAAAAGTTAAGGACCTATTACTGGGAGTAATATAAGTGATTAAGATTGGAGGATAAATCGCCAAATTTTCTTTTCATTTTAGCTTCCAAAGACAGACATTGCAATCACTTGTCAGTTGAATTTGACCTTGACCTTGACAAAGAGCCCTATCTACTGAAAAGCCTTGTCAAAAGTAATAAACATATGAGATATGAAGGTTATATTGCTTACCATTGCAATATTACAGCCAATTTTAAAAAAATAATTTTCCATTTTTTTTACCATGAAAAAATGACCTTCACTTTGACAGATGACCTTGTACTTGGTAGCAACAAAAAAATCTTTTCACAATCAATAAACATGTTAAAAATGAAGATTAAATCTCATTGCAATTAAAGTTTATGGCCAATTTAGATTTTTTATGATGGAAATTATTGACCTTGACAATTTGACCTTGACCAAAAACCAAAATGTCTAAGATTTCTACTGAAAGACCTTGTCCTTTACTAATGACCTTGAACTTAGTACCAGCAGAAAAGTCTTATCACAGGAAAAGCACATTTGAAATATGAATCCCTATTTCATAACATGTAAATATTTAGGCAAAGTTTTTATGATAGAAATTATTGACCTTGACAATTTAACCTTGTCTTAGTTTTCTAATAAAAGGTCTTGTCACAAGTAATAAATATTTGAAATGTGAAGGCTATATCAGTGACCATTGCAAAATTATTATTTCAAAGTTTCAATTTTCTAAATTCTGACCTTGTCACATGACCTTTGCCGATGACCTTGAACTTAGTACCAATAAAAAGGGTATGCCACAAGCAATGTATATGTGAAATATGAAGACTATATATGTAACAAATCAAAATTTTATGTCCAAAGCTACTATTATTAAGGCCCCTTTTCCCATGAAACATTTTTTTATGCCCCTGTATCGAGAGATCGGGGGCATATTGTTTTACTCATGTCCGTCTATCTGTCCGTCTGTCGGTCCGTCCATCTGTCTGTCCGTCCGTCCGTCTGTCCAAAAACTTAACCTTTGCCTTTTCTCCAAAAGTATGACATACAAGGCTCATATTTGGCATGATGATATTTCTCAAAGATCCGCAGCTGCTGGTACCAAATTAAGGTCATGTGACAAGGTCAAGGTCATCTGTCAAGGTCAAACTTTGAAAAAAATGCTGTTCCGGGGGCATTCGTGTTTCACAAACACATCTTGTTAACCATAAATTTTTCGATAGTGTAAGGTCAAGAGGATCTGTTTTCTACTCAAATATGAATTTACATAAAACTCTGACTATAAGACTAGGAGAAATTGGCAAAGAATGAATTTTTTCATTATGGCCCCTTTTTCCATGAATTGAGAAAATTCAAACAAGAGGACCATGATGGTCCTAGATCGCTCACCTGCGTCTCTTCTACGCCTGGGACATCACATTAATTAAATAGGCAGATGTCAAAAAGGAGATAATTTCTACATAAGATCAATACCAAGGAATGTTTTTAGCCAAGAGCAAGACAGATATGCCTTTTCACTCAATTCTATTTAAAATGGGATGCACCCGGGTGAAGCCAAAATGTGCTCAGGTGAGCTAAAAAGGTGTCTTGGATATTTCCTTGGAAAATTATATATGAAGTTTCATCCAACTAGGCCCAGGGGTTCCTGCGATATGACGTCTGACAGGCAGATGTGTGCACAAACATGTTTATAGTCAGTTAAAATAAACTAGAAAGCCATGGATGGCTTGAGTCGCTCCACAGGCTTGAAATTCTTGAAATAGCAAATCTAAGGTTTGCCTAGATTTTAAGATATTTTGGGTTCTACTGATGTTGAAATGAATTTCAAAGATTCCACTATATAACACATAGAGATATTACCTCTGCCCATAAAAGACATATTTTTCATCCAATGACATTAATTTTTTGCTGCATAATAAAGGTTCACTCAAGGATCATTCCAGTGAAATTTGGTTGATATCCATCAATTACATTCTGAGAAAATGGTTTTTAAAGTTTCCACTATATATCATTTACAGAAATGACCTCCGCCCATAAAATACATATTTTTCATCCAATCACAATAATTTTTGGTATACTGATAATGGATCACTAAAGGATCATTCCTGTGAAGTTAGGTTGATATCCATCAATTACATTCCGAGAAAATCATTTACAAAGTTTCCACTATATAACATATAGAGAAATGACCTCCGCCCATAAAATGCATACTTTTCATCTGATTGTTTGGTATCCATCAATTAGAATCTGAGAAAACTCACTTTTTACCATATTTGGAAATTAGCCATGCCCATTAAATCCATGTTTTTCATTGGATCAAAATTTCTTGAACAACTTTGAAAGAGGGTCACCAAAGGATAATTCCTGTGAAGTTTGGTTGAAATTCATCCAGTAGTTTCTGAGGAGAAGATTTTTAGCTCCACTGGCTGAAAGCCACTGGGGCTATTGTCATGGCGTTGTGTCCGTCGTGCGTCCGTCCGTCCGTCCGTGCGGTCGTAAACTTTTTCTTTAAAAATCTTCTCCTCAGAAACTACTGGATGAATTTCAACCAAACTTCACAGGAATGATCCTTGGGTGACCATCTTTCAAAGTTGTTCAAGAAATTTTGATCCAATGAAAAACATGGATTTAATGGGCGTGGCTAATTTCCAAATATGGTAAAAAGTGACTTTTGTCAGATTCTAATTAATGGATGCCAATTAAATTTTACATGAATGATCCTTGGGTGACCCTTTATCAGTCTACCAAAAATTATTGTGATCGGATGATAAACATGCATTTTATGGGCGGAGGTCATTTCTCTATATGTTATATAGTGGAAACTTTGAAAATCATTTTTTCAGAATGTCTTTGATGGATATCAACCAAATTTCACTGGAATGATCCTTGGGTGACCCTTTATCAGTGTACCAAAAATTATTGTGATCGGATTATAAATATGCATTTTATGGGCGGAGGTCATTTCTCTCTATGTTACATAGTGGAAATTTTGAAAATCATTTTCTCAGAATGAAAATGATGGATATCAACCAAATTTCACTGGAATGATCCTTGAGTGAAGCTTTATCAGTCTGCAAAATATTATTGTGATAGGATGAAAAATATGTATTTTATGGGCGGAGGTCATTTCTCTATATGTTACATAGTGGAAATTTTGAAAATCAATTTCTCAGAATGAAAATGATGGATATCAACCAAATTTTACTGGAATGATCCTTGAGTGAAGCGTTATCAGTCTGCAAAATATTATTGTGATAGGATGAAAAATATGTATTTTATGGGCAGAGGTCATTTTTCTATATATTATATAGTGGCATTTTTGAAAACCATTTCAACATCAGTAGAACCCAAAATATCTTAAAATCTAGTCAAACCTTAGATTTGCTATTTCAAGAATTTCAAGCCTGTGGAGCGACTCAAGCCATTCATGGCTTTCTAGTTAAAGAAAAAGTTTACGACCGGACGCACGGACAGACAGACGGACGGACAACCGCACGATGGACACAACGCCATGACAATAGCCCCAGTGGCTTTCAGCCAGTGGAGCTTAAAATAAAATACTGATTTTGCCGGGTTAAAAAGGGAATGGCCACAATTTGACATCATGATGCCAAATGATCGTTGTTCAAACCATATTATTATGTTTTTTGATGGGACATCACAAATAGTAGACATGGTTAAACCCTGTCCATAATGGTTGAAAGACTGACAGACTAACATATGCACTATTGAAGAAATGACCATGTCATATGAATACTCCCAACATACTCACATTTTTCGTGGTGGGGTATTGATGCAATAATTAAATTGTATATTTCACTGGGTGAATCTTTAACTAACCATGCAAAATGATTTAAGATAACCAACAGCTTGGTTAATTCTTGCATCAGAATTCCTGGTATTTATGGTAAATAGAAATATTATACTGCAATAACTCTAAGACTTACAATAAGTAATAGTATATTGTTCGCGAGGGAGGAAACAAGCATTGTACTTTTTCAGATATGTGATATCATTTTATGATCAGTAAGGTGTAAACCCACCTTTAGTATGCACTCCTTAGGATAGTATACATAAGCTGAATATTGTAGACAAAGATACCAACTTTTTAGCAAACTAACACTTCCTCCTGAGAAAAAATAAGCATGTGCCTCATGTATTTATTGCTTCGACTAGGGAGTGATTGTACAAAATGAAAATTGAATGTGTCAAGTTACTGTACAAGGCGTTTTCAAGTGACTGTACAAAATCAGTTTTTCGACAACTTTTTTTAAAAGAGTGTTTACAAAGATCTCATAGAGATTTACTACTTAGTATCTGCAAATTTCTTTAAAATATGATCAAAGAATATTTTATTACCCATTTCAAATATATATCATGCTATTTTATTTATTTTATTTAATGAATAATCAAAGATTTTTGCAAACACGTCAGTCTACCTTACAGGGTCAATCTGTTACAGGCATTTCAATCTGTTATGAGGGTGGCTATATATAGTGTATACCAGTGCATCTGGAATAACCTTGTGTTATTACCGAACAAGTTTTTCATAAAAAAAATCAAATCAAAATACACTAGAAAACAAGAGGGCCAGAATGGCCCTAAATTGCTAGCCTGAATTTTATTGATCCAGTGGATCTCATCCAAGTAACTTTCTGGCAAAGTTTCATTCACATTTGCCTAATTGATGAAGAGGAGATGTTATTCCAAGAATTTAAAGTAATAATAGACCCTGCCCACCTATTCATTAATGGGAAGACTCAAAATAAGGCCCATTGCGCCAATCAAAATTTTGAAAACATTTTTGAAGAGAGTCATCAAAGGAACACTCTGGTAAAGTTTCATTGAAATTGGCTCAGTGGTTCAGGAGAAGATGTCATTCAAAGATTTCGGGTTCAAAATAAGCCCCTGCCATGCCCATATTTTTGGACAAATCAAAGTTTTGCAAATACTTTTCGAAAAGGGTTATCCAAGAAACATTTTGGTAAACTTTCATTTAAATTGGTCCAGTAGTTTAGAAGAAGAAGTTTTTAAGATTATTGATGATGGACTCAGGGTGATCCTAAAAGCTCCCCTTGAGCACATTGTGCTCAGGTGAGCTAACAAGACAATGTTATCTAGGGTCTCTGTGTGAAAATAGACATTGCTTCAAGTGATCAAACTGCCAATGTACACAAGTACAAGTGACAATTCCAAATAGCAAACTGTACACCTCTGCTCCTACACTGGGATATGAGCCTTTTAACCCTTGTCATTTTAAATAAAATTCTCAGCAAAAAATTGCAACAAATTAAAGTACTCAAAGCTCTGGATGTACAAAATTCAAGTTGATATTGGTGTTGAAAATCAATTGTTTAAGCTTTTATTGGTTTCAAAAAAGAAAAAACCGGTGGTATAGACAAAGATCAGACTGCACATATGTGCAGGCTGATGTTTGTTTATAGCTCCTGAAAGGGCAGGAATGTTCCCAGTTTAGCATGACAAGGATTAATAATTTAGCGAAATTATTGTACCTTCCTTTTCATGACTTGTAAGGTGTAGGATAATGGGTATACCACAATCAGTTGAATAACTCCTATCTATGATCGTAACTTGATATAAGTCACATGAATGTTTGGGATTGTAATAGAGTCGTATAGTGGATGATTTATGGGATATTTAAATATGTGAAAAAAAGACATATTATATATTACATTTAATAATTATATAATAGTAAGGAGTATTTCTTACCATGATAAAACTTATTTTCACTTCATGAAAGACTGAAATTCTTTAGAATGAATTAGCAGGCATTTAAATGTTCCAATAAAAGCAAACTATCATGTAGAATCTGATAATGGAGAACTTTATTTTAATTCAAGATCGATTCTCATAGGTATCTATTTATACAGTGCATGCGTATATAAAGGCATTTGTTTGGTCATGGTTTAACAGACAAAAAACAAACTTAAATTGGGTTTCTTTTAATCATAGATGATGGAATAATTTAGATTTATTTTCTTTTCAAGTAGTAGTGGTGGTGCTGTCTTTGAAATTTGAATAACAAAAGCTTTACAAAAAACAATAAAATTACAGTACTTAAAACATTGAATAACACATTCAGTAACAAAAGAGCAAGCAGTATTTTATCACAGGGGATTTTCTAAAAAACATTTTTGTTAATATATGAGAATTTTTCAATCCAAAGTTTTATTGTTTGTTTGAATGGAGTGTTACGTTGCTTTCAACAAACACCTTACAATCAATTCCTGGTATTTACACCAATACCACCCGTACATCCTTTCCCAGCCTCAAGCTGCTGTCCCACATAGGTCTACAATTATCAAACCAATAGTTGAATATGAATCATGAGTTGGGTAGGATGAAAGCTGCCAACAGGAATCGAAACCCAGAATCTTTTGAATGATAGTCCAAAGTGCTACCACTGTGCTATGAGGGCAGAACAAATATTTACTCTACCCAGCAGCTAGGCACAGATACCAGCATTCATTTCTCTTCTTTTACTACTTTCATGGATTGACTTGTCCTTTTGAATAGATGAAAACTCAATTAGCTCTAATCTAAAATGAATTAATCTGTAAAAGTAAAAACACTTAAAAGCATGCAATATTCAATTATTTCACATTGTAATCTTTTGTCATTTTTAATTCATATGCACTACAAAGATCTTGAAAATTAGGAAAGATAATTAAGATGATTAAGTGTCATGTATTGACTATCAACTGCAATGTTCTGTCTCTTCGTGACACTGACAAGTTAATCTTAAGAATTATTTCATTTTATTATTAATTTTAACCCTTGTCATGCTGAACCCGGAATATTCCTGCCTTAGCAGGAGGTATAGAGAAACATCAGTCATAAACATAAGTGCAGTCTGATCTTTGTCTTTACCACCTGTTTTTCCTTTGTTGAATCCTTAATAGCTGAAAATTTTAATTTTCAAAATGATTACTTTTTTTTTTGTCTTTTTAGCTCGGCTATTTTTGGAGAAAAGCCAAGGTATGGTCCTTTGTGACCTGTTAATGTTGGCGTTGGCATGACAAACTTTTACCTTGGTCATATCTCTATTTTAATTAAAGATATCTTCATGAAACTTGGTATGTGTTCACTATTGCAAGAACTATCTAGACTATGAAGGAGGATAACTCTTAGAGCATTCTTGTCAGAGATATGCCCCTTTTGTACTTAGATTTTTTTTTCATTATTCAGCTTTTTCAGCTGAGCTTTGGCACTAATAAGAAGTGCTCTTGTTTGTAGTTTGGGCTAAAATAAAATCAAACCAATTAATTTGCCAATTTATGATTTCTGCATTTCAAAGCAATGAGTGCTGTAAAAGAACTATTTTCCAAATCATGGTAGGTTTTTTTTCCCCTGCTTTTTTTTTAATAATTTGAAATAATTTGATATGTTGTATAGTTCTCAAAAGCATTTGAAAGGAAAAGCAAGCAATTTATTACACAAGAACATACTGTTCTGTAAGACACATCTCAAACCATAAAGGTTTGTTTTTTTGTCAAAATTACATACAGATTAAATTTAGATCTGAAATGATAAAAATTGCACTACATTGAAATAGCCCAGTACATTTTGAAAGAAACCATCCTATATGGAAGAAAAATTCATGGAAAAATGAGAAATTATATGTTACAAGCTTGCGCTTGCTATACAGTTGCAAAATATTTTCAAAAGCATAAAATGACCTAAATTAAGTGACTGCAAATCTATGTTCACTAAAGGGTGAAATGAGATAACAACAAATGATAATAATGTCAGTTTCACTTTCATTTTGCAGATTGCAAGAATATTGACAATCTTAAACACAGTGTAAATGAACAACACCTCATCCGTATTTCCTGAAAATGGACAGATTTTGCAAACAAGATGTTTGAGGAATTAAAAGTATAAGTAAATAAGAATATTTGTTGAACAGGATAAAAAGACAAATCAATTTGGAAGTGACCAAATATGGAAAATGACGTTCAGGTATGTTATACTGTATTTATCCTATTAATTGTCCCAGGAGCTATACAAAACAAAGACAGGTTTTATTATTTATCCCCTTTTGTTAAGCAAAACATATTTTAACAAGAGGGCCATAGTGGCCCTAAATCGCTCACCTGAATGAACTGTCGAAAATAGTTTAAAGTAGATTTAGAAAGGATGAAGAATCCTTACCAAATTTCAGGTCGATTGGGCAAAAAATGATGCCTCTACACTGCTTACAAGGTTCTTCTAGGATTTGACACCGTGACCTCATTTTTGACCCCACTTGACCCAATTTTGAACTTGTCCGAGATTTCATCAAGAAAATCATTCGGACCAAATTTCAGATTGATTGGGCACAAAATACGGCTTCTAGAGTGTCTACAAGGTTTTTCTAAGATTTGACCCCGTGACCTCATTTTTGACCCCACTTAACCGAGTTTCAAACTTGTTCGAGATTTCATCTAGATGATCATTCTGACCAAATTTCAGGATGATTGGGCAAAAAATATGGCTTCTAGAGTGTCTACAAGGTTTTTCTAAGATTTGACCCCGTGACCTCATTTTTGACCCCACTTGACCCAATTTCCAACTTGTCTAAGATTTCATCAAGATGATCATTCTGACCAAATTTCAGGTTGATTTGGCAAAAAATGTGGCCTCTAGAGTGTCTACAAGGTTTTTCTAAGAATTGACCCTGTGACCTCATTTTTGACCCCACTTGGCCCAATTTCGAACTTGTCCAAATTTCATCAAGACAATCATTCGGATCAAATTTCAGGTTGATTGGGCACAAAATATGGCTTCTAGAGTGTCTACAAGGTTTTTCTAAGATTTGACCCTGTGACCTCATTTTTGACCCAACTTGACCCAATTTCTAACATGTCCGAGATTTTTAAAACAATCATTCAGACCAAATTTCAGGTTGATCGGGCACAAAATATGGCTTCTAGAGTGTCTACATGGTTTTTCTAAGATTTGACCCCGTGACCTCATTTTTGACCCCACTAGACCGAATTTCAAACTTGTTTGAGATTTCATCAAGATGATCATTCAGACCAAATTTCAGGTTGATTAGGCAAAAAATATGGCTTCTAGAGTGTCTACAAGGTTTTTCCAAGAATTGAACCTGTGACCTCATTTTTGACCCCACTTGACCGAATTTCAAACTTGTTTGAGATTTCATCAAGATGATCATTCAGACCAAATTTCAGGTTGATTAGGCAAAAAATATGGCTTCTAGAGTGTCTACAAGGTTTTTCCAAGAATTGATCCTGTGACCTCATTTTTGACCCCACTTGACCGAATTTCAAACTTGTTTGAGATTTCATCAAGATGATCATTCAGACCAAATTTCAGGTTGATTGGACAAAAAATATGGCTTCTAAAGTGTCTACAAAGTTTTTCTAAGAATTGACCCCGTGACCTCATTTTTGACCCCACTTGACCCAATTTAAAACTTGTCCGAGATTTCATCAAGACAATCATTCTGACCAAATTTCAGGTTGATCGGGCAAAAAATGTGGCCTCTAGAGTGTCTACAAGGTTTTTCTACGATTTGACCCTGTGACCTTATTTTTGACCCCACTTGACCCAATTTTGAACATGTCCGAGATTTCATCAAAACAATCATTCAGACCAAATTTCAGGTTGATTGGGCACAAAATATGGCTTCTAGAGTGTCTACAAGGTTTTTCTAAGATTTGACCCCGTGACCTCATTTTTGACCCCACTTGACCCAATTTAAAACTTGTCCGAGATTTCATCAAGACAATCATTCTGACCAAATTTCAGGTTGATCGGGCAAAAAATGTGGCCTCTAGAGTGTCTACAAGGTTTTTCTACGATTTGACCCTGTGACCTTATTTTTGACCCCACTTGACCCAATTTTGAACATGTCCGAGATTTCATCAAAACAATCATTCAGACCAAATTTCAGGTTGATTGGGCACAAAATATGGCTTCTAGAGTGTCTACAAGGTTTTTCTAAGATTTGACCCCGTGACCTCATTTTTGACCCCACTTGACCCAATTTCAAACTTGTCCGAGATTTCATCAAGGCAATCATTCTGACCAAATTTCAGGTTGATCGGGCAAAAAATGTGGCCTCTAGAGTGTCTACAAGGTAAATGTTGACGACACACGACGCACGACGGACATCACTCGACCACAAAAGCTCACCTTGAGCACTTTGTGCTCAGGTGAGCTGAAAATGTGTTTTCCATTTTAACTAAGGTAAATTTCCCCTAAATAATCATTTAATGATTGTTTAGGGGAATTTAAACCTCAAATTAGAGAAAATGACTCGCATAATTCTTAAACTTATGGTATTTTATATCAATGTTAGAATTTTCTTTTTTAAATAGATAAAGTGTGGGTGTATTGCAGAAAGGGGGGGGGGCTAATATCAGGGAGCACACTCTTACTAGAGGAAATATGGTTTTATCATCCATATCAAATTATCTTCAATGAGATAAACCATTTACTATCAAGTTTAATCACTTGATCTTAACACTTATCCCGCTGAATTTGAATATTATTTGAAGCTAATTCTTATTTTGGGGACATACTTTAAAACTTACTCTGTCTCAAGATTTTCTCACAATATTTAATTTAGTAGAAAATAGGCAGTGTAGGCTAGGGTCAGACTGCATGTCATTGCAAGCTGTTCTTTATCATTTAACAGGTGATTGCTTCATGATGACATCACTTATTGGGCTTTGCTTAGATAACGTCAGATATGGTGAAATGAACAAAAGTGGGATATAAGTTTTTGATAATTTCACTGTTTAGAAGGCAAATCTATCAATTGATAATCTACTATTATTTCTTGATAATCCACCAAAAAGCATTGAATATGTCTTGTTCACAGACCCAGACTAAAAAAATCATAAAACCTCCCCTTTCTGGACACAAGTACATGTACATGAATATCATGATCAATATTGATAATAACTATAATACTGTTCTATTAAGTGGTAGTTAATTGGCTTTTTATCACTTGATAAATATATCGATGGATCAGCGTGAAACAGTTGTAACTGCCAATATGTTTATAGGCAGTTACAACTGTATCATGCTGAGCCATCGATATGCTGTATATATCTGTCTTTCTGAATTAATATTGAACAAACAATAACAAGTAGAGATACAATCATGTACTACATAGTTTAAGTGAAATCCAAGTTTAAGTGAAATCCGTGGTCTACTGGTTAGGATGGTGGTTTTAGGATCAGAGCAGGAATCGACTCTAACACCAGTCCTCAGGTCCGAGACCTGTGGATTTTGGGGAGGACTGGTAGAAGTTGCCATGCTGAAGGTCCTTTAGGCCTGTAACTAATAACCTTCTTACTTCCAATTTGTCAACTGTTTATAAGAAAAAATCCCTTCCAAGACTAAATATTCCATTACCCTATGGAAAACATTAAAAATAAAAAGAAGAAAAAAAAATTGCTCATCACAAGCAATTTCTTCTTTTCTCACAATGTTTTCCTTACAATTTACTCCTAAATTGCAAAATAAAAAGAAATTGATAAAATATATGCATTGTTTCTGGGAGGACCTGTTTAAAACAGGGAGGACGTGGTATGTATAACGCTAACAGGTCCTTCAGGCTGGTGGCAAAAAGTGGTCAGTGTGAAACCTGCAGAGGGTCCTGGAGACAATCCCTGTAGTTGCTTAGAGCCTAGTGTCTAGCCTCATTGTCTAGAGGCTGATCTTAATGTCACAGAAGCAGGTGCAAAGTTTTGCAGAAATAACTACTAGAAATAAAGATATAACAGACATACATGAGTTGCACGTAAAAATTAGACCAATATTTTTAATTCGAAAAAGTGTAAACATTCCACTAAATTCAATATCAGAGTGATGAACCTTAAACTAAAGGCTGATATTATGAAAACAGATGCATGTGCCAAGTTTCAAAGCAAGAGCTTTTGAAGAAAGTCTGAAAAGGATTAGTATATTCTATTAAATTCAATAACAGAGTAATGAATCTTTGTCAAGAGGCTGATATCATGGTCACAGAAGCATGTCCAAAGTGTCAAGTTGCATGTTAAAACCAAAGCATTTCACCAATGCCTGGGTAGCCATGAAGTCCCCCCCTTTCTACTAATAGTTGAGCTGAAATTAGGCTTAATTCTCATATAATGCATCTAAAGTTACACACACACCCCCTTGTAAATTGCTGTTTTGATAGTGAAACATTTGTGTCAAGTTTCAATTCAAAACCTTTACTAGTTACCAGAGATATTACAAAATAACAAAGTTTTTTGCACAACCACAACAACTAGATGTTTATTAGTTGTAGAGAAAGCTACGGACATACCAACAGAGAGACTGAAATTAAATGTTGCTTTTCCAAAATTTTGTTGTGTTGAAATCACTTTGATTAATAATGCTCAATAATTTCTCTCCTAGCAGCCTTTAGTTGAAGAGAAGGCAAATGGACTTGGCATATTTACATGTGCTGTATTTATTGTTGGGGAGATAGCAGGATCAGGGGTACTGGCCCTTCCTAAAGCTGTAGATGGGGCAGGTATGTAGCTTATAATTTGTAGACATGTAATATATGAGAGGGGACAAATAGTATATTCACATGTAGCTGTACATGTTTGAAGATATGCATTATATGTTTGTGGACAAAACTAATGGACTGATGGTATTTACATGTGCTGTATTAATTGTTGGGTATATTAGGGTTTCTAGAAATTTTTGAAGAAACAAAGAAGAGCTTTACTTTTCAAAAAATTCGAAAAAAACATTTCGGTTTTTGAATTTGATTTTGGTTTTTTCTGCAGCAGTCTCAGAGAAGAATTAAGGCAGGACGAACACACTCATGAACGACAACCACAGCACTATGTCAATAATGGTATTTTGCTAGATGAAGATTTACGGTTCTAAGCCAGTGGATTGGAGCAAAAAGCAAAATTCTAGATATTTGTGAAAAGTATCTAATTATATTTCTTTTATCGCAAGAATTATAGTTATGAATACAGCTGTGGCATAAAAATTTAATTGAAACAAATCAGTCTCTATCCATTAAATAGACAAAACTGAAAAATCTCAAGGTTTCTTAAAAACACACAATAAACACTGCCGGGAATTGTTATTTGATGGTAGAAAAGCAGAGTAAAACTTATAATTTGCTGGTTAATATCTTTTACCATAAACACTTAAATTTAAGTTTGTCTATTTCTAGGATGGTTTGGTTTGCTGTTCATCATTCTCTGCTGTTTTCTATCTGCCTATACTGGTGACATACTGGGTAAATCATGGTCCCTTGTACGAGAGAGAAATGAACAATACAGAACAGGTCATGTGAGGTATCCTTACCCAGCCATTGGTCAGGCAGCTTATGGCAAGTTTGGAAGGTAAGGATTCACATCAAAGAGCAAGAGTAAAACTACATTGGTCATAGATCTAAAAATTTCAGACTTCACACTTGATCCAATTTAGTTTAATTGCAGCAAAAACTTAAGCTTATAGAGAAGCTCTAGAACTTTCACACCAGCCTCTTAAAGTTATAGAAAAGTAAATCATTTGGTAAGTATAGACTGGAAATCATTTTCAACAAATCAGGTTTGTTGTTATAGACCTCTTCGTTTCTGGACTTAACCCTTGTCATATTGAACCCGGAGTATTCCTGCTTTAGCAGGTGGTATAGACAAAGATCAGTCTGCACATATGTGCAGTCTGATTTTAGTCTATGCCACCTATTGTTCCCAATTCAGGGCAGCTTTGTTCTTGAAGTGGATTTTCAAAAAGAAAATTTCCCTACACCCTTGGATGCTAGGGATTTCAGTACTTTGATATGAGTACAATTCTGAAAGAGGGTTTTTATTCAGCATAACAAGGGTTAAGAACCAAGTGACCTGGAATCATGAAAATGCTGTTTATGACCCAAGGAAGTGCCCTTTTGCTTTTGGTTGGTATAGGTAAAAGGTCAAGGTAACAGTCAATTATGGTTCAATTTTCGTTTCTTGACTCTAACTCACAAGCCAAGCGACCTAGAATCATGAGTCTTTATACAAATGATGCATATGACCCAAGGAAGTGCCCTAATGTTTTTGGGTCACATAGGTCAAAAGTCTAGGTCACAGTCAATTTTTGTTAAATATTTGTTAGACCTTTTCATTTCCAGACTCTAACTTAAGAACCAAGTGACCTTCAATCAATCATAGGCTATAATTTGGATTCTCAATATTTGTAACAAACACATCCTGCACTAATAGCACTTATACTTTGACAAAGAGCTGGTGGGGGTGGGGAGGTGTATTAGTTCGATTTGCAAAGCTCTAGTTTCCATCTAGTTTCAATGTACCAAATGAAACAACAATCTTGATTGGATGAAATAACCTTCCGGTTAGAATTCAACCAATGGATATCTTTTATACAACAAGCAAATGTTTTTCTTTTCCCTGAGAGAGGTGGTATCTTAAACTGAATGCTTTACAATACTAAAGCTAGACAGTCTGGGTCTTAAGTTTGAAATAATATGTATTAAGCAAATGAGAAAGAAGCACACATTAGAAATTTCATGACATTAGAGATTTGTCACATCTTGTAGTTTATTATTTGTTTATTATTTTATTTTCAATATCTAGTGTCATTTTCTTGTTTATAATTTTATTTCAGATATCTAGTGTCATTTTCCATTAACTTTACCCTGTTTGGTGTTGGTGTTGTTTTCTTGCTGTTGGCCTCAGAGAATATTGCAGCTTTAATCAACCAATATAATGATTCTAACTGGAGTTTTTGCTATGTGTGTTTAGTAGTAGCAGCAGCATTAACACCTGTGTGCTGGCTGGGGACTCCAGCAGATTTCTGGTAAGTTCCACACTGATTATCATAAACATTTAAAAACACAGGCTTACTGTCATTTTACCAAAGAGTCTGTTTACCATATACTGATTTCTCAATGATAATGAAGGATATTTATATAATATCCTTCATTATCTTTAAGAATTCAATCTATGGTTTGAAACAAGAGGCAGATGAGGGCCTGGACCACTCTACTGACTCCTTTGAAAAACCTATGGCATAATATGTCTATAAGATATAATCCCATGCTATTTGAAAGGATTAAAGGAAAAGCTATTGCTCCACTGGCAATTAAAGGTCAAGGGAATGTACACAATATAATTTCATCAAATTTTTTAAGGGCCCTTTTCCATTGGATTTTGACAAATTTTAAAAAGAACAATCTTTTCATTGGTACAATCTTTCTGTGAAACTATGCAGCAAATGAGATGAATACAGTGGACACTATTACAACAAAAAGGATATATTAATCAAATTTCCATAAGGCCCCTTTTCCTGAGATACTTAACAGACCTGACCTATTTTTCATAGGATCAATCCGTATATTGGTACAATTATTTTGTGAGAGAATGAACCAAATCAGTTGAAAACTCTGGACTCTACGGTGATCAGGAAAGAAAGTCAACTGACGCATGGATGCAAAGGCAGACAGGAACCACGCCATAGCTAGCGCTCCTGACCTTTAGGGATTGGTAAAACAAACTTTTGCATGTGTCTACTATTCTTTAGGCACTTACAATAGTTTTGCTATAAGCTCTTGATATCCCATCTGACATTTCACTATCCAACAATAATTGATATCAACAAAATATGAAACTAACTTTTTTTCTAGGTTTATGGCAGTGGGAACTATGTGTGCATGGCTACAACTTGAGTCATTCTGTTGGGTAACACAATATACCACAAACAACATAATTCATCAACACTACTACATTTGGAAATTCCTCTGATTTGAGTAGAAATTTCAAAACTTAATATGAACTTGACTCTTTTTTCAGGTTTGTGGCAGTTGGAGCTACATGTGCTACGGCTACAGCTTGTGTCATTTTGCTGGGGAACATAATATACGACAAACAACATGATTCATCAACACTACTACATTCTGAAGTGACCTTCACCTCATTTTTCATGGCATTCGGAAGTATTTGTTTTGCTTTTGGCGGACATCCTGCCTTTCCAACATTTCAAGCTGATATGAAGAATCAAAAGAAATTTGGGTATGCTGTCCTTGTAGGATATTTAAGTAAGTTTACTTAAAACCATTATACTCATTTTCTAAATAATAAAAAATCTTAACATGTATTTCCAATGGATACCAATTATTCAGCTTCTAAAGAATATAAATATCTTTGTTTATTTTAAGATTATATTTACAAAATTATTTTAAAATAGGGTTTGATTGTCTTCATTGATTTTTAATTGTGTAGATATAATTTCTTAAACATAAATGGCACTTTCAAAATTCTATTAGTCAACCCAAGTAAATCATATAGCAATTCAACTATTTATCTTTTCAGTCTTATTTCACCATATCATACTCTGGTTATTGCAGTTGTATTAATGATGTACTTCCCAGTCTCAACCGCCGGTTATTTTGTGTATGGTCATCGTGTATCCGACAACGTCCTAAATTCTGTATCCGACGGCCCGGCAAAAACTATTGTAACAGTGATGATCGTTCTTCATCTACTCCTGGGCTTCACCATTGTGATAAATCCATTCTGTCAAGAGATAGAACATGTCCTGAAAATACCAGAAAGTAAGTAAATATATAGAAGGATAAGAGCAAAATTATACTTTGACATTTTCAATAAATTTTGAATACATTTGTGGTAATCCTTGATCAATTGATAATGGCGCAAAAATGGTTGCCTTGGGCATCCAAAAAAAAAATCTCTAAACTTGTCTAAGAAACCATAGAAAGGAATATGCAAATATGCCAGGTAAAATTTCGCCAACAAACTGAAATTAAATTACATGAAAAGAACTTTGACAAGACAAGTCTAAGTTGATAAAACTTTTTACCAGTACATCCAAAAATACTGGCCCTATGCTTGAATTATCAAAGTCAAAAAGGGAGAATTAATCAGGCAAATTATGATTTGTTTAGTCTCTCTTAAGAGTATGGAATATCAATTCTAAGTTTCAAGTAAAACACCCTAAGTGAAAGAAAAGATATTGTCGATGGGATATCAAAACATTGTATCTACAGCTTGAATAAGTTTTGATTGCCTTGTCACAGTATAACTAATTCTGCTAGATACAAACAATGAATGCAATGCTCAATTTAAAGTTATAAATGTCTTAACTATCTTCATAATATGTCCTGATGATTGCTCAACATGATGAACATCCAATCATTCATCTTTATTTCAGGATTTAATTGGAAGCGTGCAGTATCCCGTACATGTATGGTTGGCATTGTCTTATTTGTAGCTGAGACAGTTCCTCATTTTGGGGCCATTCTATCTCTGGTGGGAGGATCTACAACAACCTTATTGGCATACATCTGCCCGCCCCTTTTCTATCTTAAATTAAGTAGTGCAAAACCAACTAAAGAAGACAACTGGGAGGCAAAGTAAGTTTCTTCTAGAATTTTTCAGACGCCTTAAAAGTTCATGTCATTTTGTGAGGTACATAGGAATTCTAAGGGTGAATCCTTTAGTTGAAGCTAGACATCATATTATTTGTTATTTGGTTTTGTGCATCAAGTGTCAATAATTATTCAATTGAAATTTATTTGATTCAATACCTTGCTTAGATTCTACAAAAATTTGAAGAAATTTTAGATTATGATTTTGATAAACTGACTGCCTTACAAGTTAAATTATCAAAAACTTATATCTTGATGTCACAATGATGTCACAATGTTGCATAGCAATCACGTGCAAAATGACGCACTTTAAGAAAATTTATCCTTAAATTAACATATTTTGTCTCATTTTGCATTAAAGAAAGAGAACAATAATTGTTTTTTTTTCAAGTAAGATCAATTGGTATTTCATTTTGTTAGCAACAAAAGCTATATTTTCATTATCGTGAAAATATAGCTTTAGTAACTGACTCAATGAAATATAAATCAATCTTATACTGGAACAAATGATTTTCCTCTATATAATTTCAAGCCACTATACTTCATATCCTCAATTTTTTTTTTTCCTTTCAGACCTGTGCCATTCTGGATCAAAGTGTTAAACTACGAGATTATTTTAGTTGGACTAGTAGCTGGTATAGCATCAACATATTCTGCCTTTAAAGATCTCATATCTAATCAGTTTACAGTACCATGTTATGTAGATCCAGTTAGGGCTGCTAATTAGCCTTTTACTCTGTACTTCAGTTAGGGTTACTAATTATCTTTTATACTCTTTACTTCGGTTAAGACTACTAATTAGCTTTTATACTCTGTACTTCGGTTAGGACTACTAATTAGTTTTTATACTCTGTACTTCAGTTAGGACTGCTTATCATACCCCAACAAACAAGTTATGGGGGGGGGGGGGGGGTATACTGGAATCAGTTTGTCTGTCTGTCAGTGTCATAATTTTGTGTCCTCATCTCCTCAAAGACTATTATAGACTTCAGTTAAGACTGCTAATACTTTTAAGCTTCTAAGCTTTTATACCTAGTACTTCAGGGGTTAAAACTCCCTACAGATAATCAGGAATCCCTTTCTTCTTTTTAATATGTAGCATTTTAAAGAAAGAGCAAGGAAAAGCATTTTTTATTGAAATACTCTAATAACTTTGCAAGCCCAGGATACTAACTCCACTTTATACCTTACAAATGTAAGGAACAAAGTGGAGTTGGAACCTTGGCTTGAAAGAAATGGATCTCGATTGGAAAAATATCAAAATGTTCAAGTCATAGATGGATTCCAACAAATCCCTTGCTTTGAACTAATAGGATTCCTCCCAAAATTTTGGGATCCACTGGAGGATCCCAGTACGCTGGTAGTGTCAAACCCTGAATTGGCTTATCCTATTCTCTTGAAAATGACCATTTATCAGAGTGCAAAACTATTTTAAGTCCCTGTAAATAAATAAGCACTCACAATAGTTATGCACTGAAACATTATGGTTGAATAAAAGTATTAAACGCATGTATATGACAGAAAAGATTGTTTGATAAAGGATATTTTGCTTGTTATAAGCAAACAGTCCTCTTCTCTTTAGTTTTCACTTTTTTCCATGCTTGTACATTTATAAGAAATTGCTTATCTAATTACTAATGACTAACATCTTAGCAAACAAGATCTATTTTCTACTCGAGGATAACATGATAAAGGGTCCAAAGACTCTTATTTCCATCATGGTCCTTACTCACCATATTTTATCATATATATTTAAAGAGGTAATGGATTCTAACCACTGCTACCCTCTTTTACAGCTGGGCGGGCTGAGGCTCTGTCTGTTCAAATGAACTATTTTGGTGAGGCTCTAACCTGCCAACATCAGATTTAAAGTCAAACATGCTAACTACTAGCCCAATGAGCCAGACTCTGTACCAGACTAAAAGATTCAATACTGGTGTACAATATCAGGGTTCTAAGCAAAAACGATTCAATGAGCAGAAAAGTATGTATTTTATGAGGAAGAAAGTGCTGGAATATTTGTATAAAGAGGAATTGTTTTGTATACAAGATTTCTCCATCCACATTAGCACTAATATACTATGTTATCTTTTTTTTCAATCAAACTAACAGAATATATACATGTCCTTGTTAAACAGTGATTACAATCCACGATTTTTGATGTGGCAGGGCGGCGCCTAAGTATTTGGAGTACAGGTAATAAAGCTCTATGTAACTTACTACCTTCTATAGACAGTCTACAATATCAACATGAAATGTCAAACTGTCATAGGTTAACCAAACCCTTGTAACTTCAGCTTTTACAAGCTGAAGTTACAAGGGTTTGGTAACCTAATAATAAAATGTGATAACTTTTGTTAAGCATGTTAATCCTTTGGGTTTAAGGATACCGTTGAGTTAACAATAATTGTTGACTATCTTTTGTAAGAACCCAAAATATTGAAAAGCAAACTCGCAATATTTCTTCACAGCTAAGCCACACCCTGCAAGGTAACGCAAAATACTATCATGTGAACAGTAATAAACATAAAAGTTTTAGTAGGGGAAAAAATGTCTACAACACATGTTAGTGTTAATGAATTTTTTCATTAAAATTGAATTGTCTGTGATCATATTTATAATGTGCAATATTAAAGCCATATGAACATTATTGTCTTTTTTATATTTCCCTGCTTGACAGTACAGTGTTTTCATAATCTCTTTGTGCAACCAAAACTTTGTAACTTCAGCTTTTACAGGAATCATTTTTGGAGTGTGATATTGTAATTGAGAGATAGTCTCATTTTCAGCTAGAAATATTAAAATATAGAAAAATGTCAAAGAAAAATGAAATTTAGAGAAGGCTTTGGTAGAATTCCTTGCCTGAAATTTTCAATTTTCTAATTTTCTAAGTAGAATTGGCTAAATGAGATATTTCTGCATGTGATATTCTGAGCCAGAGTTATCCCTACTACTTGTTCAAGCAATAGTAACAAAGTTGTGGTCTCCAACCACAATTTTCCAGATGCTCATTCACTATTGCTGATGGGCTACAAAAATATTGTATCTACTTCTCAAATACAGATATGACCTGAGCCAGTGTGTGACATTTCCAACAATTTCATATGTGCGCATCGCAAAGCCTCTGGCTAGTCTGTGCATCTGCACAGTCTGATCAGTCTTCACTCTGACCAGTCTTCACTATACAATTTGGAGATAAATAAGGTATCAAAGTATTCATAGACAATTAGGCAAACTTCTCATTACACTATGTTACTGTCTCGGCTTCTAAATGTTTGCACCTCAAGGTGTCAAATTGTTGGAAATGTCACGCACAGGCTCATATGATATTTGTATCAAAATTGATGATTATCCACCCATTGGTGGCAGAATACATGTTTCTTCCACTAAAAGTCCCCATATTTTCTACATAATATACCTACCAAATCAGTCTATCAAGTATCCATATCTGCTGACGTTTCCGATTTCCACACATACATTTTATCCCCAGAGCCTGTGAGTAAACATGTCTCTGTTGGGTGGTAGCTTAGAGAATGAACCACTTTTTGACCCTCGTGTTTTAATGTGTGAAGCAGTTTAGACTGAAAAGATTTAATATTGGATAATTGATAAAAAAGGTCACATCTATACGCAAAGCTACACTCGGCTGAAGGATGCTGGATAAAAATCTGATACCCACAGGTACCTACACTGGGCTGTTGGATGCTAGATAAAAATCTAAGTAAAAAAAATGGCAAACTTCTAACAAATTGTATCTAGATTTATTGTCCTTGATAAAATAGGTTGTTCTTCTGATGGTGAACATATGTGCCCAGTTCCAAGTGAATGCCTTCAATAGAACCAGAGATAAAACAAAATATTTTTTTTTTCACAAAACGAAGACGATGAAAATAATGATTACTGCAACAACAACGCCAATGCTTTACAGTGACAGATCCAGAAGGGATTTGGGGGGTTTGAACTAACCCACTCTGTATACAAATTACTTCATTGTAGTGGCTAAATTCAATCAAATCTTTGCAACACAAGAAATACTGCCCCCTTTTTTGTAGTGTTTGAATCACAGGAACTTGAAATTCTAAGAATAATATGTATTTTATGTACAGAGTTTGAGCAATTAGCCCCATAGTATCCCTATCTATATAGATAGGGATACTATGTGACTCATAAATCGAATCATAAGCCGATATTGAACCCCCGTTATAAAAACCCTGGATCCGTCGCTGTTTTAGCAATATCTTGGGTTTTCTCTAAATACAGTATAGGACAAGTAGATTGGCTATTCTAGATTCAGAAATCAGCACATTGCAAAAAGTTTTGACCTTTGTCAGCCTGTGAAATGTGTACAGTCTGAGTAGGGTTGACATGTTATAAACTACCCAGATGGTTCCTTTTTGTGTGATGGGTCAAAAATTTAGTTACATAGGAATAGGGAAGAATTTCCGTGAAAATTATCTTTCAAACATAAGGTCTGAAGTGTTTAATGCATACAAAAGAATATTTATTGCTCACCAGTTTGCATACTTAGCCAAAAAATCTAAATTGGTCAGTCAGCAGACAAAGTTGTGGTTAATCATTCAAATTCAATGAAACATACCTCAATCAGATCCCATATATAGACCATTCCATCCTCAGAACCACTGTATATGTGTGTATCTTTGTCATTCAAACAGCTGTCTATTCTATAGTCCTCGTTCTTATGGCCTGTATATCTGTAATATAGTAAAATTTACATGCATTGAAGTTAACCAATCTCACAAAAAGGGGCCAACTGAACTATTTAGACAAGTCAAAAATAAGAATTTTCCACACTTGGCTAAAATGCTTTCCAGTAACAGCTAATTACTCAACAACAAAATTCTTGTTTGGTCCAAACTCAAAGAAGTTGCAGACGACATTTCTTAGTTGATGGAATTTTTAAGAAATCTTTGTCTTTAGTGAGGGGGAAACAATGTGAACAATAGAGAAATTGCTTGAAACAAGCAATTTTTTATTTTTTCACAATGTTTCCTGCTGCCCTTTCTTTTGTGGTACCAAATTCTGGGATGGACTTGGATAATTTTCAAACTGGGTTAGATCTTTACCAGGCCTTACTAATAAAGTAATATTTATTCCTTACTCATTTAGCATTTCTCCTGTATCCTTGTCCATCAATTTGACACTGTTATCCAATGTAGAGGTTAGCACACATTGAGCATCCCTGGTAAAGGTCACACTGGATACAGCCTCTGAAATATTTAAATAAACGATTGTCATTTTCCTATCAATTTGACACTGTTATTCAATGTAGAGGTTAGCAAACACTGAGCATGGTAAAGGTCACACATGATACATCATGTGAAAAGTATAAATTACATGGTAGTCATTTTAACATTAACTTGAGATTGTTAGAGGTTAGCACATATTGAGTATCCTTGGTAAGAATTCAACCTCTGAAATATAGAATTAGCAAACACATGTTATATCTTAATTAATTTAACACCATTACCCACAGCAAAGGTCAACATATATTTGGCATCATTTAGAATTTTAAATCAAACCTCTGGACCTTATTTTTGGTTAGGAGATTTTTCAGGTTCAAACCTTCACTAAAGTATTGGCACCAAGAATTATTAGTCCCCCACCGGTTACCGGTTGGGGGACTATAGGTTTGCTCGATTCCGTCTGTCCGTCTGTCCGTCCGTCCGTCCGTCTGTCTGTCCGTCCGTCCGTCCGTCCGTCACGCTTTTGTCCGGGCTAAATCTTCTAAACCATATGTGCTAGCAACTTCAAACTTGGTACACTTATAAATCTCATTGAGGAGGAGTGTCATGTTCAAGAACCGCTACTCTGCCACGCCCACTTTTTGAGTTATTGCCCTTTGTTGTTTTTACCCTTACATTCTTGTCCGGAACATATCTCCTAAACTATGTGTGCTAGCAACTTCAAACTTTGTACACTTTAAGATCTTATTGAGGACAAGTGTCATGTTCAAGATCCATAACTCTGCCACGCCCACTTTTTGAGTTATTGCCCTTTGTTGTTTTTACCCTTACATTCTTGTCCGGAACATATCTCCTAAACTATGTGTGCTAGCAACTTCAAACTTTGTACACTTATAGATCTCATTGAGGAGAAGTGTCATGTTCAAGAACCATTACTCTGCCACACCCACTTTTTAAGTTATTGCCCTTTGTTGTTTTTACCCTTACATTCTTGTCCGGATCATATCTCCTAAACTATAAGTGCTAGCATTTTCAAACTTTTTTACACTTATAGATCTCATTGAGGAGAAGTGTCATGTTCAAGAACCGTTACTCTGCCACGCCAACTTTTTGAGTTATTGCCCTTTGTTGTTTTTACCCTTAAAATTTTGTCCGAAACATATCTCCTAAACTATAGGTGCTAGCAACTTCAAACTTTGTACACTTATAGATCTCATTGAGGCGAAGTGTCATGTTCAAGATCCATAACTCTGCCACAACCACTTTTTAAGTTATTGCCCTTTGTTGTTTTTAGTCTTACATTCTTGTCCGGATCATATCTCCTAAACTATGTGTGCTAGCAATTTCAAACTTTGTACACTTATAGATCTCATTGAGGAGAAGTGTCATGTTCAAGAACAGTTACTCTGCCACGCCAACTTTTTGAGTTATTGCCCTTTGTTGTTTTTACCCTTACATTCTTGTCTGGATCATATCTCCTAAACTATGTGTGCTAGCAACTTTAAACTTTGTACACTTATAGATCTCATTGAGGCGAAGTGTCATGTTCTAGATCCATAACTCAGCCACACCCACTTTTAGAGTTATTGCCCTTTGTTGTCTTTAACCTTACATTCTTGTCCGGATCATATCTCCTAAACTATAAGTGCTAGCAACTTCAAACTTTGTACACTTTAAGATCTTATTGAGGACAAGTGTCATGTACAAGAACTGTTATTCTGCAAGGCCCACTTTTTGAGTTATTGCCCTTTCTTGTTTTTAGCCTTACATTCTTGTCCGGATCATATCTCCTAAACTATAAGTGCTAGCAACTTCAAACTTTGTACACTGATAGATCTTATCAAGGACAAGTGTCATGTACAAGAACTGTTACTCTGCCATGTCCACTTTTTGAGTTATTGCCCCTTGTTGTTTTTAGTCTTACATTCTTGTCTGGATCATATCTCCTAAACTATAAGTGCTAGCAACTTTAAACTTTTACAGTTATAGATCTAGTAAGTAGGAGATATATTATAAGAGAGGATTTTTGGTTATCCGGTGGGGGACTCCTGTATTGCATCGCAATACGACATGCACTTGTTAGAACTGAAGTGTCAATGTTTTAACCTTTTGCTGTTTAATCCCTGCTTTTTACGCGTCTGTGATTTTATGATTGAGAAAACATTGTGAAAAAAGAAGAAATTGCTTCTGACAAGCAATTTCTTCTTTTTCCACACTATTTTCTATCCTACTGAATGGTCATTTTTCAAATTAAATCCACTTTAAATTTTCGTCTGCTAAACCTTTGAAATTGGACAGGTCCAAAATTTGGTAAAACAGGAAAGGGTTAAACCTACTTCCAATCATATCAGCTATCAGTTTTCCATTCCGTAAATCATACCGCCTGATTTTTCCGTCTGCAGAGCCCGTCAAAATCTCATGGTCAGACACCTGCATACATGTAACACCATCTGTGGCCTCATCTAAAACCTGGTGAGAACGAGATAAAATCGCTTACTGGTAGCTAAAATTACCAAACAGGATCTGTTTATTAAACACGAATTGAGGGGGCAGTGCAGCGAAAAAACTATTAATCTAAAGGCAGTTACAATACTGTTGCACTGACCTCTCCAAATGCCCACTCCACAGAATTTTTGTGAAAGGGGTTCGAACATTTAAATTCTGACAGGGTGGTTACAAGGGATGCAGGTGTTAAATTGCCAGACTGTGACTCTCAAATAAGTAGCCAGGACTCAACAAAACTATCTGATGTAAGTGCGTAAGACCATCTTGAAATCAACTTCAGAATAGAAGTTGAACTCCAAAATTACATAGTGCTTATTTTATACAGTAGTCAGGTAACAGTTAATGATTCAGGACCCGGGTAGGAATGTTATCCTTACCCATCCCTGGGTACTCGAGTACTTGTCCAAGCTCTACCCACAACATAGGGTCCATTATATATGTTAACTATCATGATGTAAAAAGGAACTATCTAAATACTTCCTAACAAAGATCAAATTTGTTCAATCCAATTTGGATATTCAAAATTACTATTGGTATATTAATTCTGTGTGGTGAGCTGTGAATTTCATTTTTGATTATTGATTCATATGCCTTTTTTCGTAATACGTAAAAAAGGTTAAAACAACACCTTAAAATAATCATAATTTACTTTCCAAATTGATGTAATTACATGGTTTAATTCATAAGGTTTAATCATACATTTATTCGTCAGCCTTAGGCATTTCACATATTATATTTTTGTAATTGGTCTGTTTTCAGAATCGTTGTTAGACATTACCTGCATAGGAGTAACTAGGATTTTTGAAATTTAAACTTACTCAGGTGATCACCAAAGAATATATAGAATAAAGGTAATATGTGGTCTATGACAAAAGATGAATGTCCTCCACCCTTTTCCACTTTTTTTATGATTTGAGCATTGTAGAATAATCAAAACAATGTAACTACAGCTTGAATAAGATGTAGTTACAATGTTTAGATCATTCATTAACAATATTTTTTGAAAGAGGATTTACTCATATTATGCACTTGTGTAATGTACACGACAGTATTTACACCCTTGATTACCTGAATTGGTTCTAGTTTCCTTGACTTCAAGTCCCAGATTTTGACGGTACTATCTATACTGCCTGACAGTATCAGGGTAGATTCTTCATTAAATTTGACACAATTCACAGTCCCTGCAAAAAAGAAATGATCAGCAACTTACTATTCTCATGCCATCCCAGAATTTTTCAGCTTTTGCAGGAGGTTTGGATAAAGATCAGGCTGATCTTGGTTAAAACCACCTGATGTTTCTCTTTTAACCATCATTTTTTTCCAGAAAAATACTTATTTAAAATTGGTGCATCTAGCACTTGCTGTTTAAAGAAAGCATGCAAAAGTTTTATTCAGCAAGATAAGGGTTAAAAAGTCATATTTTAAGTTGGCATGTCCATTGTGGTATTAAAGCTGTAGATACAAACTTGGACTCTCACTGAAGACACTTGTTAAGAGAAACCTGAATGAAAGCAGTGTCTTTAATAAAACATAAATTTGAATCGAAAAATTTCTTTGTAATCACTTCATTTTCTGCATTGTTTTCGTTCTCATATTTCCTCAGAGGTGTAAAAAATAGATTTGTATAGTCATGAGTTGGTTCTTCTACATTTTACCAAACTTTTTTTTATAATATGACCTACATTGCAGGAGAGTAAAAACCCCATTGAATATTTTTGATATTACACTGCTGTTATTACACTAGTGAACAAGCTCAGAGCAAATAGCACCACTATTGTAACCGCAAAAAATGAGGTCATAAGGTGTATACTGTGACATCAGTTTTAAAAGGCATTAAGTTTTGCAGGAAATTAAAATGCCAAATTTCAAGAATTTTGAGATTTTGATGCAAAATTCTGGGTCATTTTATAAATAAAATATAAAATTTGTGCTCATAAAATATAGAATTTATTAAACTCATCATCTAAAACAGATAAAAACTCGGCACAGCCTCGTTTTTATCTGTTTATAGATGACTGGTTTAATAAATTCAGTATTCCCTGACCACTCATTTAATAACCTCTATTTATATGAGTCCTGGCCAAAGAGAGAAATGGCTTTTAAAAAAAAAACAATATGAAAAAAAAGGCAATTTTTAGAAGTTTGGCCTTGCTAAATGACCTTGTCAGACATCCTTAACATTCCAAGATGTGAATTAATGAGAAGAATCTTTATGCCAAATAAGAGCATCGTAACTTGAATAGTGTTAAAGTTATGGTAAAATGTTTAGTTCACTGGTTATGCTTTTGCAGACAGATGGACAGAAAAGTTGACACCAGCAAAACAATAAGGGCTTGAAATTTCTACTTGTCCGCTCGTCCTGCAATATTTTTTCCTTCTTTGTTTATATAAACAGGATGAGTGGACATTGAGAAATTTTTACACTAATACCAAAGCATCACTATATTTCCATTTTGTGCAAGTTGAGTCAATATTTTAAGAATTTTCAAGGCCTGAAACACTGGCCCCACACTATCAAAGCAGGGGCATAAACATAGCAAGGGTTCAGTGCAAGACTATACTAAGTGTATATACGGTGTATATACACTTAGTATAGTCTTGCACTAAACCCTTGACATGCCAGAAACCCATTGAATTGATTGATTGAATGGAGTTTAACACTGCTTTCAACAATTTTTCAGTTATATCGCCATGGTTGGAGCACCTAGCAATGGTTTCCCAGTATTTCTCTCACCAGTACAACCACCAAATCCTACCCTAGCCTTCAGCTGCTATCTCACATTAGTCTACGATTATCAACCCATTGGTTTGAGACAAATAGTCGGAAAGAATGAGTGCCACTGTCGGGGATCGAACCTGGGATCTCTACACTGACAGTCTGATGTGCTACCAACTGCGCTATGATAGTAGCAATCATAGCGCAAGAAACCCAAAAGTTACCTGCATGACCTCTGTATTTTCTGAGTGACTTTCCCGTCGCCACATCATACAGCATCACTGTTTTATCCATGCCTCCGGAGCAAATCTGACTGTTGTCGCCGGAGCTCTGGGCATCAAGGACTTCATATCCGTGACCAGAGTACTCCTTCAGCTGAACAATACGGTGTGGATTCCATAACTTGACCGACTTGTCAGAACCACAGGTAAGACAGTACGACCCATCCACTAAAATAGACATATAGCAGTAGCCAACTAGAATAAAGCAAATTGTTTAGCATTATTGGCAAGGTTTTAAGGGATGCAGGTATTATAGAGTCTGAGACTCTTTAATAGCTTTTTGCTCTTGACAATCGATTACTGTCAAATATTGAACTTTTTGATTGAGAGATGGACAAGTTTATGCCAGTGATCAAAAGTTAAATTTTTCAATTCAGATGATCACTCACTGAAACTTGTTAATCAATGGAATACAAAGACATTCCATTAATTATCACTTTTCCTGACGATACACTGATTTCGGTAGCTTTCATCTGAAAGTGTTTAGGAATTATTACCAATAAAATATTGATGGACCAGACATGCGTCTAACTAATAATTGGAATTAAAGAAGTGTGGTTAACACCTACCGGATAACAACATCAATGTAAATTATGTTTTGTCACCTGTCTGGAATACATGTACAGTTTACCTTGTTAACCCTTTCCAGATTTTTACAAAATTTTGGACCTGTCCAAATTCAAAGGTTTGCAGACGAAAATTTAAAGTGGATTTAATTTGAAAAATAACCATTCAGTAGGGTAGAAAATAGTGTGGAAAAAGAAGAAATTGCTTGTCAGAAGCAATTTCTTCTTTTTTCACAATGTTTTCTCAATCATAAAATCACAGGCACGTAAAAAGCCGGGATTAAACAGTAAAGGGTTAATTGTTAGTAGCATTTAAATTTTAGCAATCATTAATAAGCAAACTATCTGACTTTTGCTTTTGGAATTTAAATTCGAACGACGGAACATGTTGTCTGCAGAAAAGTATGTGAGGAAAGAAAATATGAAACAGATATCTCATATTTATTGCACTTTGCGGTCAATTAATACAGTGAATTTTCGACTGTTCAAAAATAAGTTGCAGATTAGTTCATTAAACTTGGCTTATATACGTAAGGTTTTAAAGTGTTGATCGTGGTAAACTACACTTTTAACACAGTACAATTTTATGTAGGATTACAGACATATTAAAACAAAAATAATAATAACTAAATCTTGGTTTGTAAATGTATTTGTGGGCACATTTTTCACTTTATCTCATCCCTACCTACTTTCTTTGCATAATAATTGATCGATGCGATTTTACAATAAAGTATAATGGTTAAAGAGTTAGAAAAAAGTACATGTAAATAAATAATTGGACAAAACATGACCTTAGTTGTTACTTTATCTAAGAGCATTCACTGTTACTTTTACTCTGAAACCTTGCCTGCGTTTAGGATGCAACAAAAAAAGTTGAAGGTTTGGAAAATTGTACCCTGCTTTGCATGACAAAGGCTGAGTAGCATTTAGTTAACGTTTTGCAACTATTTTCATCCTAAACACAGGGCTTGTTTCATTTTCAAACCAGAGGAACATTAAAGGCCACCGACATATTTTAAAATGAATACCTTTATTGGTAACCCTGTGTAGGATAATGTTAAAGAAAGCAAAGCTTGCTAATGCTCAGATCTTGAAAAACAGTTAATATAGGCGGTTCACTGGATAGCGTAGGATATGGGGCTCGTAGCCAAGTTCTTCATTGTTTTGAAGACAGGGTAAATTTAGCTATCTATCAAAGAAGTCCAAAGACTCGTACCTCTGAATTTATAAATCATAATTCATTGTGAACATTTACTTACAAATTTTAAAAGGTTGAAAACTATAAAAACATCAGTGTATTCATCTTGGATGAATAAGGTTTTTCTCCGTAATTCATTAGTTGTTGTTTTAATATTTATTCAGAAATATTCACTATGCATATCATATATAATCTTCAATGTTAAAAATTGAAGAAAAAAAAAAAAAAAAGGAAAAAACTTGCATCCATCAAATTATAATGTGTGATCATGATGAATACTTATATCTTTTGATAACCAAAGCATTCTCAGTTATACATAAAAAGTTATTTTCAAAACTAACTCTTTCTTAAAGTGAAGCAAAAATGACAATAGTCATGGATTAAAAAAAACCTTTAGAATAACTAATAAGAATATTAATTGGTTTTAAAAAATGATTGCAAATTTAAGCTCTTTGTTTTATATCGTCTGTGTAATTGCATATTGCCTCTTTACCTATGTTGTCTGTGTTTTTAAACCCCTATGGACGTCCCTCTTTATTCTGTAGTGTATGCATTACTATATTCTATTTTGTCTGTATTTTATACCCACCCCTCATACTGCACTGTGGAGCGCATAATAATCTAACATGGCGCTTCCACTGATGCTTTTACCTTACCATGCTCTTGTTGCGATTTAGTCACAATGTGATCCAGCTGTGATACATGCTCAAAGTTTGCACCATTGGATTGCAATCTGTATTCCCACCTTTGGTGTTCAAGGTCAAACAGTTTTGCGCTTCAAGTCCCAGTATGATAGATATATGCAAAATATTAAATATACCATTGCCAAAATCTACAGAAAAGATGTTGTTGTATGTCTATTTTACGGCACTATACGCTGCCAATGGCCTCAATAAGCTATTTTCTTTAAAGTGTTATCACAAAATACTTTGTCACACTATGTGTGCATGCATGACTCATTAAAATGATGATAATAATGATAATAATTATAACAATGATAATGATGATACAAAAATAATGATGATAATAATCGTTACAAAAAAAACTAATTAGCCCATTTAGTGCACTTGATGAAATTCAAAAGTGCCCAAACTAAGCTTGACCTTGTAACCTTACTGAAACCCTCAATATTGCCAGTAATAAGAAAAATACATTATTCTGCCTAATTAATGAACTGGCAGGGCAGGGCTTAACCGTGCCTTAATTTGGGGGTTTACTTTTCAATAGTTTGGGTTCTTTCAAACTCTAGTCAGTAATCATCATTAAAGCATGCAAATAACTGTATCCTTAAACCTAAAGGATTCACCTGCTTTGAGAGAGTGAACGCATTTCATCGTTTGGTTACCAAGGCCTCGTAACTTCAGCTTAATTAAGCTGAAGCTGAAGTTATGAGGATTTGGTTACCAATTTACGATTTAAGGTCTCGAGTTATTCAATTCGACTATCTTTAGGAGTAGATTATTTTAGGTAAAATCTGATATCCCTTAACCTAAAGTGAAACGACCCGTTACTTAGGCTCCGCCCTGCCAGGGCATTAATAATGGATAATACCAAATAAAGACTGTCATAAACAAAACCTCAATACTGTTAATAGTGTCAAAAACAAAAACCTGGAACGCAGACAAAATATAAATCGAGACTAAGAAGAGATGTAGAAGACCAGTTTTTCAGAGCTCAAGATCTACTATTACCAGTGCTAGTAAGTACCAATACCAAAGTGATTGCCTGATTGCAGGGTGTTCAAACTACCCTACTTTGTGAAGAAAAACAAACCCTTATTTAATTGGCAGTTTATCCAGCTTGTCATGTATCACATCATTAAAATAAGGAAATTTACCATTAAATCTCACTGCTCGGACTGCTCCCTGCTTACAGTTGACAACATGAACGAGTTTACCCGGTAAATTATCAGACATCTTCGGTTCGAATGTACGATCGTTTTTAAGTACGAGTTATCTGACAAGGTACTCGTCCTGGGAATAAAACGTAGACACCAAGCTGGTAACCAATCAAGTACCGCACTTTACGAGATTTCAACGAATTACTTCCTGACTGGACAATCCGGGCCGAAACAACCTAAACAAAGTTGTTATTATGTGTTTTATTTCGTGTTTATGCTGAAATAATGAGTTCTTGATAAAGAGATATTGTTCAAGGTAAGAGAACCTTATTCAACATTGTCTTAACAGAGATCGGAAAACTTCATCTTACCTGTTCATATCCAATCAACAGGTGTGATATACGAGTGCAATGAACCGCGAAGTTCTAACAATTTCTCGATATCTGAGGTTTGAGTATTTTAATACAGACGTTTAAGGTGAGAATATTTAGTTTTTTAAATAGCTGAAATGAAGAGCAAGTCCCAAACCAACACTGTCAACCTGGCCAAGTACTAGTAGCCTGGGACCCCACTGTATCGATCTAGTAAGCATTAAGTGATAAATGCAATGATAATAATTGATCTTGCCTAAATTAGAAAATATGTCCACATGGTATTATGTTTTGTCTTCCCACAAAGCACAAAATAGTAGTCGCAACACAATTATTTGGCACGAGAATGCAAACAGCAGGCATCCATATCAAAATTCGTGAATTGTGAAGTCACTCCATTGTATCAATGTATTATGAGAAGTAATGTCGAAACTTACGATACAGAGACCCACTAAGACCAAGATGATTAAATTTAAATAGAATGCAATGTTTTTTTAGGGATAACGATCGTTCTTTTTCAGGAAATAATAATTTTCCATCACTTTTAAAATCCTTTTTGCTACCACTAGTTCTGAAATTTCTACAAGAACAATTTTACAATGATGTTTGTGAATGAAGACAAAAACATATCATCATTCTAATATTTAATAACATTAAAGGCATTTTAAGTTTCTGGTGGCCTAGTAATTCATGTAAACGCTGGAAAGGTAGCATTTGGATGTAAATATCCCAAAATCTGTTAATAGATCGATACAGTGGATAGATCGATACAATGAGGTTTGAGTATACATTTTATAACGGGTGCATAGAAATACTGAAACGCAATAAACGCTGAAACGCAATGTAATTACTGAAACGCACACAAAAAAGTAATTTGTTGTTATTACAGGACATAGATGTCTTTTAATTTTGTTTTCATACACTTTTTCAATCTTTTTGATCGCTGTTGTTGTTGGTCGTGGTCTAACCATCATCAGACCAATATTTAACCCATTACCAGACCACAAATATTAGACTATTACAGTTGGAATTAATTGTATACAACAGTTGCACCATTTCTTTTTATTTTCTTTTCATATACATATAAATAAAAGACGAAACATACTGAATCAAATTTTAGTGAACAAAATTGATTATTTGAAACTGTTAAATTCGTAAGCAGATCTCACGATAAAGTGATGTAGGAAAAAAGTTAAACACACCGGAACGGGAACAAATGGACCATAATGAAACTTAATTAGTTAGCGTTTTTAAAGAAGGGTTTTAAGTCGTAATAACCCAACAATTCTTCCGTTTTCAAAATTTTTGATGTAATCTACAAATCTTTTATCTATGATTACTGAAAAGCAAAGTTTAATTGGGAAAGTAATCACTGAAACGCACGTCGACATGAAAAACGATACACGGCGATATTGATTAACTGAAATCAACACTGTGCGTTTCGGTATTTAACATCTCGGTAAAACTTTAAAGAGTTCAAAGGCAGAAATGAAAGCAAAAATAAGTTTAACAAATTACGATATGAAGGACCAAAAGAAAAAAAGAATAGTTATAAATGTTGTAACAGTTCTCAATAAAGTATAAAAAACATTGACATTCTTTAAACCATTCATAGAGCCTGATTAATTAGCCCTGAGATGTAGATATAAAACATTTGCAGACGGTTTGCACTGACATAAAAGAATAGCCATGTCAAGGTTGGAACACTAACACTGAAACGCACGTTGAAATGAAAATCGACACACGGTGATATTAAATATATTGAAACGCTCATACACTAACTCTAACTAGAGACACTTCGTGCGTTTCAGTCATTAATCTCACCGTACCGATCTTTTTTTACAAACGCAGGGCTAATTAACAATATTATTCCAACAATAAGATATGGTTTGTGTATAAAATGTTAATATAAATCACAATACTGTAAGCTAACAAAGAAAAATGTTCATGTATATGAAAAGTGGGTAAATGTCGTCAATTGAATTATAACAAACATTCTACCGTAAAACTCCTGTATAATTTTCACATAAGTAAATATCACATGCTATCCTTAATGCAGCCTTAACGGCGGACAAACCTACCTCTATTCGTTGACAAATTTCTCACTTTATATGTATCCTTCCTACCATTATAAGAGCGCTCAGTAATTGATTATCTTTGACAGAAAAGGACTTGTGCGTTTCAGTAGTTAATCAAGATTACTATTCATGCAAACGGCCTTTATTCCTTAATCATTGCGTTTTCGTTATTTGCTTTTCAAATATACAAATTAAACACATGTGCGTTTCAGTATTTCAATAAATGGGCACACGATCCCTTTCTATCAGTGCGTTTCAGTTATCGATTTCTATATACATGTAGGAGTGTTCTATTATATCGGACGTGTGCGTTTCGGTATTTCTATCTTAATACACACGTGTCAACACTATGTGTCTTTATCAAGGCATTTGGGTGATATATATCTTATTCTGTCGTATGGATCCAGCTAAATGACATGTGGACTCCTAGCAAGAAAAGTATTACAGTAAAACCCCTCCTTCCGACCACCCCGGAAAAACGGGCACCCCGCTATTACGAACGATTTTCGACAGAACGGAATTATTTGTTCTTTATTTTAATGGTCGCGAACCCTTCTAATGCGAGCACCCCGCTATTCCGAATTACGACCACTAATTTCAGTACAAACGCCGAATATTACACTATTACGAACCTCGCTAAAAAGACCAGTAACTTCACACCTCCGGATCGACCATCCATATTTCACGCTTAGTAAGTATGACACTAATTGGGTACGAATGGATCAACAATGGAGTATCGAATTTTTCGATATCGTGATTAAACCTCTATTGTGTTTTGGTGTTATTTTCAAACAAACAACTTTAAGTGGTCAATTGTTTTGATACACTGTGTACGTCTATTAATTAAAGATGTTACCTGGTTAACTGGAGTAAAGAAACCGAAAGTAATGCTAATTATGGAAACATACAGGAAATCCTTTTCGGCGATCTGCTGACCGTTTGTAAATTTGCCTATGATTGATAGGTTTCGTTTTTAGGATTTTACTGAATGTATGCGCTACATTTACAGTTCGACAATAATTGACCTAATTTTAATATAAATAATCCGAGGTAGGTTTTCAAACCAGATCAAATAAATAAACGAAAGGAGAAAAGAGCTAAATTGAAAGAAAGAATAACTTTGCAAAGAAAGCGAGGTCACTACGCCTACTCACCGAGAGTTTTGGGGAAGGGAAAAAGAGGTCCTAAGTTATGAATTGAAATCAAAACAAAAAATTTAAGACAATTTTTTGCAGCAGAAAAGTCTCTTCTATAATAGGGCATTTGTCCTAGTTTTTGCATAAGCAATAAGAATTTAACTTAGTTTATACTCTCGAATTGAAAATTTGTATCATTGAAATGAGCAACTTCATAGAATTTCTTTCTAACTTTTGGAAATCAACAATTTGGATTGGCTTGAACCAACAACAACAACAAAAATTTTACATGTAATTGCTATTTTATAGATTTAATTACGTAATGTAAAAAAAACGCGATAAAGTTTAAATCATTTTAAAATAAACTGAATTACATAGTCTCTTCTATTAGCAATAATTTGTGTAGGAAGTTTGAATGCATCCAACCAAACCTCAGAATTAAGACCACCCCGCTATTAAGACCACTTTCAAAAAGTACCCCAACTGGTCTTAATAGAGGGGTTTTACTGTATATACATGTCATAGATTAATTAATATTTTTTAAGGACAAACCGCACGTGTATTTCAACTATAAATATTTCCTTTCGTAGCAAAGGAGGTGTGCAATTCAGTATTTGTAAGTATGGGGATGCAATAACACTCCATCTTCTATGATGAGACAGTATCGCGATCATCAACACGTCGTTGTATTTAAACCTCGTAAAAAGACTAATTTGAAACCAAAATAATATGTTTCTTCTGTATTATATAATACCATCTTTCCCGTCATCAAGTTTTCAAAATTAAGAACATAATTGCGAACGTAATGTTTACCCAAATACAATAAATCCAGTGATTTATAAAAACTTGTCTATTTCCAATGATTCTTTTTTAACAAAAAAATAAAAATAATAATAACGATATAATAAATCCAGCGATCTTTCAAAACTTGTCTATTTCCAATGACTCTTTTTTAACAAAAAATAAAAATAATAGTAACGATATAATAAATCCAGCGATCTTTCAAAGCGTTTCTATTTCCAATACTTTTTAACAAAAATGAAAATAATAAGAACGATTTCAGAGTTGTCCTTTAAGTTTCGTCGTCTGATAATGGGTTAATATAAATCTAGCATTTACACATCCGTGTTAGATCCACTACGATAGCCCAGCGTTTCGGTGATTTCACCACAGGTAAAAGTAATCAGAAAAAAACCAATATCATAAGTGCGTTTCAGTATTTACATTGCGTTTCAGCGTTTATGCGTTTCAGTATTTCTATGCACCCTTTTATAACTGTTCAAATTAAACTCTTCTTTTCACTCAAATGATTTTATTTACCCCTAAAAAGTCAGGCCTAAATATTTGTTAGATGCTTGATGTTATAGTGAACAATTATTCATTTACAAGTACTTGAATTATTGAATTAGAGAATTATTTCTGAATTACGAATTTGAATAGATCTACAAGATGCACAATTTGATCTGTAGTTATGTTTGTATAATAAAATAACAATGTTAGAAATTTATCACCATTTGGCGACTTGAATGATAATGGTGCAGAAAACCTTTTCAAATGAAACTGTTGATTGTCTGTCTACCTGCCTGCAAAACTCCTTAACATTGACATGATCCTAACATCTTTTATTAGCTCAAACTTGGTATGATGATAGAACTCAATGATACATCTCTGTGGATACCGGGTCAAGGTCACCTTATTAGGTATATCATTTGCAAAACTATCAAAAAATCCTAACAATGCCAATTACTTCAAGACTGTATGAGATGCAAGGCTCAAACAGTATTTTGGTTGCATATGAAATAAATTTTTAGATCATGAGGATACAAATCTGATGATTTCAAGGGCATCAAACAAGGTCAAGGTCATCGATTAAGGGCAAAAATAGTCAAAACTTAACAATAATCTTTATATTGCCCTTTTTTATTTGAGTATCCAAGATACAATGGTCATATATATTTTGTATGATGATAGTTTTCTATGATATGCATCTGCTGATGGAGGTCATCTTGCAAGATTAATGGTCATTTATCAAAGTAAAACTTTTGAAAAATTAGATGTTCAGAATTTTGTTCAGACACAAAGACAAACAGTTGGCCTGCCTTTCAGGGTCCAAAGAATCCACTTGTCTGCTCGTATTTACGAGTGAGAAATCCCAGAAGACGAGTGGAAATCCTAATGAGGTCGTTCTCCCGGACGAGTGAAGAATGAATGGTATATAACTATTATGTAAAGTGTCAGGATAAAAACAGATTAAATACAGAAAGGACGCTTTAAAAAAGTTCAAGGTGATAAAAGATTGCAATAAATTGAACTGTAAACAGTTATTTACTTTGATTTCTAAAAATAAAACTTCCGTTTTTTTGCATGATATAACCTGGTACCCAAACTTCGTAGATACTAATCGATCTAGTAATCAAGGAACTATCGAAACTAATTAAGAATTTTTCACATGTTTTGTTCATATCTACCATTTCTTTTGTCACACATAGGACATAGCCACAATCATTGAATGTTACCTGAAAAATCCATGGTATTGTATGTTTGCAAATGAGTTTGATTTCACTTGTCCCAATCGTTTTACCAGTATTTATGACCTGGAATTAAATGTTTTGGATGTCGTTAAATTTTGTACTTTCATTTTGTCTGCACTTCAAGATGACATTTCCAGATACAAAACATGTTCTTCAAAGATCCCTAGACCTATTGTAGGCGAGTGACAGTCAAAGTAGGACATGTTTCAAGTCACTTGCCCTGCAGGGCGAGCACATTTTTCCGAATTTTTTGGACCCTTCCTTTTTAGCTCACCTGAGCACGAAGTGCTCAAGGTGAGCTATTGTGATTGTAGAATGTCTGTTGTCAGTCGTGGGTCGTCCACAATTTCTTTAAACATCTTCTCCCAGTGGGCCAATCTTGATGAAACTTGGCAGGGATGTTCCTTGGGTCAAGCTCTACCAAAGTTGTTCAAATAAATGAAATCCACCCTTAACTTTCCCTTTACCCTTAACAAAAAGGGTGAAAATATGAAAATCTTTAAAAATCTTCTTCTCTGAAACCGGAAGGCAGACAGCTTTCATATTTGGTATGTAGCATCACCTAGTGGACCTCTACTAAGTTTGTTCATATCAAGACCCTGGGGTCATATTTGGGCTTTCTCGGGCCAAACCCTTTTTGCATAGAATCAAAGAGCGAAAATCTTTACAAAAAATTCTTCTCTGAAACCAGATGGCAGACAGCTTTCATATTTGGTATGTAGCATCACCTAGTGGGCCTCTACAAAGTTTGTTCATATTAAGTTCCTTGGGTCATATTTGGGCTTTGCATGGGTGCATCCCTTTATCTCTTATGTGTTTATCTCTTATGAGCACGAAGGGTAAAAAAAACGAAAATCTTCAAAAAATCTTCTTCTATGAAACCAGAAGGCAGACAGCTTCCATATTTGGAATGCAGCATCATCTTGTAGACCTCTACTAAGTTTGTTCATATCAAGACCCTAGGATCATATTTGAGCTCCACCCGGGCGCAACCCTTTTTACATAGAATCAAAGAGTGAAAATCTTTTAAAAATCTTCTCTAATCGAAACCAGAAGGCACACTGCTTTCATATTTGGTATGTAGCATCATCTAGTGGGCCCCTACCAAGTTTGTTCATATCAAGACCCTTGGGTCATATTTGGGCTCCACCTGGGCCCATCCCTTTCCTTTCATCTGTGCATGATGGGTGAAAATAGGAAAACCTTCAAAAATCATCTCTGAAACCAGAAGGCAGACAGCTTTCATGTTTAGAATATAGCATCATCTTATGGACCTCTTCCAAGTTTGTTCATATCAAGACCCTGGGGTCACATTTAGGGTCCACCCATGTGCATCCCTTTTTACATAGCATCAAAGAGCAAAAATGCATATTTGTCTTGCTCTTTGCTGAAAACTTTCCATGGTATTGATCTTAGGCAAATATCTTCTTTTTGACATCTGCCTATCTAATTAATGTGATGTCCAAGGGGTAAACGAGACTCAGGTGAGCAATCTAGGACCATCTTGGTCCTCTTGTTTTACAACCTGAACACTTTTCTCACATGTACAACCAATAGACTATTTAAAAAGCATATAGTATGGATTTAAGAAAAAATCTTGTACAGTTGAATTTTGAAAAGATAATTTATTTTTTTCTCGTCCTGTTTATGACCATCAAAGGTGTAACTAAAATTTTGATTTTATATGTTTATGAAATTTGTTTTACCAATATGAGAAAATACAGGGATACAATATACAATGTGTTTAAGTATTATTTCTCAAATTTGATTGTCCTTCGAAAAGACAAAAAAGGGCAAAAAAAATCATTATGGAGGGACCCAGGTTTTGCAAGTCTGAGTCTCACAAACAAAATATTAACTTATTTTAGGACTGGCAAAACTATCAGATTTGAGTCCCTAGGATCCTCTGGGTATCAACTAAAAATAAGGAATTAAAGACTAAACCAGTCTCCAATTTTTTTGCTCGGCCTTTTATAGGAGAAAATCTAAGAAAGTGTGATCCCCTTGTTATTATTTGTGTCATTGTTGGTGTTGGCATGACATTGGTCATATTTCTGTTGTTATTGAAGATATCCTCATGAAACTTGGCATGGGATTTCATCATCATAAGAGCTATCCAGACTATCAAGTGCAATAAATCTGAACCCATTTTTATGCCCCTGCATATTTTTTTGCCCAGTCTGTTTGACTGTTACCAGTCTGGAAAAAAATATGAACATGAATTGTAAGTGATAGGGCCTTCATATTCACACAATGATTGCTTTCTGGTCAACAGTAAATGTAAAGGTAATTTTTTTCAAGGTCAAATATTTGGAAATTTGGACTGTTCTCTGTATTAATCATATAAGTATTGCCGTCAATTATAGAATTGAATTGCGTTTTGCTGTAGATTAATGTATTGTATCTAACTACTGTATCTGATAAAAGGCAGTGGTTGGGGCATTAGTGTTTCACAAACATATCTTGTTGTAAGAGTTATAACCCTTTTTTAGCTCGGCTGTTTTTGAAGAAAACCCGAGGCATTATGATCACCTTGGCGTCATTCGCGTTGTTGTTGTTGTTGATGTTGGCGTGACATACTTTAAGCTTGGTCAGAACCTTCAAATGGTAAGTGATAGAGCCTTCATTTTTCCACATGATTATTGTTTTGGACAAGGCCTTTCTGTAGGTACCAAGTTGAAGGTCATCAGTCAAGGTCAAGTTCATTTTTGAAGGTCAAATTTCTTTAAAAAATTTAACTTTGGTCATAACTTTTGAATGGTAAGTCATAGAGCCTTCATATTTCACAAGGTCATTGCTGTTGGACAAAACCTTTCTGTAGATACCAAGTTTAAGGTCATTGGTTAAGGTCAAGGTCATTTTTCAAGGTCATATTTCTTTAGAAAATTTAACCTTGGTCATAACTTTGGAATGGTGAGTCATAGAGCCTTCATATTTCACACAGTCATTGCTTGCAAGACCTTTCTGTAGGTACCAAGTTCAGTTATTTGCCTTTGCCTAAGAAATAATAATCAGCCGAGCATTGGCACCCTCTTGCAATGCTCTTGTTTATTATTTGCATCATCCAGCACCTGCAGCAAAGCGTTGGCACCTGTAGGCAGTACTCTTGTTCTGAAGTTGATATCAACAGGTGTATTTGTATCCAATACCTTGTGTAGGTAAATTCAGGGAATAATTCAGAATTTTCACAAAAACTTTAGAATAGCTGAAAAGAAACAGCGTTCATTTGAGGCGGGACCCTTAAACCTTGAGCAAGCTTAAGGATCCCTTTGCGCCTTAATTTTGAGACCTTGGTACCCAAATTTATTGAGGTCACATATTGACACATGTGGCACTAAAATACTGAAGAGACGTAGAAATTTCCAGCCCTTTAAGGTCATTGTTATTTTATTTTCTGGTTCTCAGGACAATTCAAACAAGACAAAGGGTTGGAGATAAGGGAATGAAAATAAAGTGCCCAAAATCCTGTAGTCATCAGTCAGAGGAAATAAAGAAATAAAATTGATAGAAGCCTTAGATAGTCATTTTATTTTCATTCAAGTTTTGAGGGAAAAAAATTGGTTAGCTATCCCAAGAACCAGAAAATAAGAAAATAATGGCCTACCTAAGCTAAGTTTCTATCAGTTAGGGATAGCAATCATAAGTCGAGGATATTGGGGATTTCATTAAAATTTACCCACAAAAAAATACATTTGCGCAGTATTACATGTTATATCACAAACATTTTGAAATATGATAGCATATAATGTCAATGAGGAAGTATGTCTTGCTAAGTTTAAATTTTCTCTCCCCCCTTCTTATAAGTTATTACAAAATTCGAAAATTTGATGCAATATATGGTGTGTTTTCACATTTAGACTAATTGGTCAGTTCAAAACTTTTGTTAGTGCGTATAATGGGCACTTAGGATGGTGTTGTACTGACCCTTAAAAATTGAAGCCATCCTGGCTGTTTCTTAGGATGACTAAGAATTTGTAAAGATTAAAAAGAAAATGGTGACTCTTCTTTGCAAACATGAGTACATGCAGTCATGCATAGTAATAGAATTTTGCAATCAGAGAGTATCAGAGGTTTAAACATCAGATATCATCTTAAGGTAGTGGACCCGTAATAGTTCCGCACAATTTTTCAGAAATAATGAACTTTATCAGTGTTAACGAAGGTTTCCATAAGATTTCATTAGGAAACCTTTGTCAACATCGTGAAAGATCTTGAGTTCTGAAATGTTGCGGAATAATTACAGGTCTACTACCTTAATCACATTATTGAAATTGGCAGGATCATTTTGAGCCACTGCTGTTACGATTACCATTCAAAGAAATCATAATTCCCTATGTAGAATTAAACTTTTGTTTGTTTGCTTTATAAATGAATTTTCTTATGACAATTATAAGTGAAACAAAACGGTATTTGAATTTTTTATCATATCATGTATTTTGGATTATGATGTACTCAATTTGTTTGTTCGTTTTTTTTCCTGGAACTATTTCTAGTTACAACTTATTATAAGTGCAACTATCCCTTGGATGTATTATAAAGTCTAAAAAATTCTGGTTCTTATTTGTCTTATCTTAAATTTTATTGCTGTAAAATATTTAACGTATTGTACCTCATTGCACTTGGATGAAATAAAAGATATGTTCTGTTCTGTTGAAAAATAAAGACATCCAGTTTTTGCGATAAGCTCTTTCAAAGTATAATGTGATTTAGATGGCCACTTATACTAATGACCTGGTGTAACAAAAATTAGTACAAAGTACTTTATTGGTGACAGGAAATGTGTTTCTAAAAGCATGGCTCCGTAAGTGCACAATATGAAATATTGTATGACTATTGTCTTCTATGTAATTTGATATAAGACCTATCAGGCAAAAGGAACAATTTGTGTGGTGCAGAGAGTATCAATTGCCAGCTGACAGGAAATGTGTTTTTAAACCCTGAACCGGTAATATTTCTGCTTTGGCAGGAGGTATAGCCAAAGATCAGCCTGCATATATATTTGCAGTCTGATCTTAGTCTGAACCGCCTTATCTTCCATCTTAAAATAGAACAGTTATAAAATACATGCTATATTTATAAAGCAAATACTGACTGACAATTAGGGCATCCGGTGCCTTCAGTTCTTTGATTTTAACACAGTTTTAATTCAGCATGATAAGGATTAAAACATGGCTTCTTGAGTGGACAATATGAAATGCTTTCACTTTTGTCTTCTATAGAGCAGCATAAATTGGTATTTGATATATCAGGCTGCTGCCTTAGTGCAGTTTGATGGCTCAGGGTGAAAGAGTTGTAACTGCCTATATGTTTATAGGCAGTTACAACTGTTTGGCGCTGAGCCATTGAAATGGAAGTGTGTTGGACTGTCAATCTAGAGGTCCCATGTTCAATCCCCTATGGCGGCACTCATCCTTTTCGCCTATTTGTCTCCAACCAATGGGTTGATGATCATAGACCTATGTGGAATAGTAGCTCGAGGCTAGGAAAGGATGTAATGGTAGTACTGGTGTGAGAAATACCAGGAATCCATCGTAAGGTGTTCCAGCTGCTGCGATATAACTGAAAGCTTAAGCTTGTTGAAAGTGAAGTTAAACCCCATTAAAACAAAATGACATATCAAACAGAAAGGGAACAGCTTTTGTGGTAAAGAAAGTATCCTCTTCTTTGCTCAAGTTCTACCGGTGAGCATAGACCCATTACCAGACCATTAGATATTGTAATCCTTGTCATGCTGTTCATGACCTATTCTCCTGAACACTTTGCTTTGCTGAAAGTCTAGAATAGTCTGATCTCAGCCTACACTGCCTGCTTTCTACTCAATGATCGTTGGGACAACTTGAGCCAGACTGACTGGGTTGTTTCAGCAGGTTAAGAGTTAACCCTTTGCTGTTTAATCCCTGCTTTTTACGTGCCTGTGATTTTATGATTGAGAAAACATTGTGAAAAAATAAGAAATTGCTTCTGACAAGCAATTTCTTCTTTTTCCACACTATTTTCTACCCTACTGAATGGTTATTTTTCAAATTAAAAGCACTTTAAATTTTCGTCTGCGAAACCTCTGAATTTGGACAGGTCAAAATTTTGTAAAATAGGACAGGGTTAAACTAGTCCTTATAAAAAAGGCTGCATTCAACAATACATGTATTGATTTTGAGGGTGTCAGCCCATCTGTAGCTTGTTTGTGTCCACTCATTTCTCAGCAACTAATCGACAGACTTCATTTGAATTTTTATAGATTTGATCAGTACCAAACATAGACGAACATGTCTTTTATTTGTTATGGTCCATTGACTTTTCATAGAGTTACGGCCCTTTGATTGAAAAAAAAAACGGACATTACGTTATGGAAAAGCACTTGTGGGGGATATTACTCTGCTTTGCTACAGTCTAGTTTACATAGAAAGGACAGAAACTAAAAAAGTATAAAGTGTTGGATGAAGTGAAATCAGGAAGATGCATTTTGTTGATGATGTTATTCATCAATATCAATTACAAGATAGCTCATCCTTTTTTGTCTAGATGATGTAATCTATAGCTTAAACCTTGTTATACTGGACCTACAATATTCCTCTGGACATAGCCAAATTCAGCACAGTTTTAGTTCATCAGAATCTTAATCCCAAGCCATAGCAAATATGTTTATATTTCTTCTAATAAGTGCTCTCAGGAGCTATACATAACATTGTTTGGGAGCTTTTATATGCATCTACTGATGAAAAAAAATAAATAAATAAATTGTCTTTAATGCCATTTCCCCTTAACTTGAGGAGAATTTGCTCTAAACAATCATATAAATGATTGTTTAGAGAATTTCACATCAAATTAGAGAAGGAGTCTAAAAAAATCTTAAAATTTAGTCATTCAATGTTGGTTTTTCATAGAAAAAATATAGGGGTGCTACTATGAGGGAGGACACTATTACTAGGGAAAATACGGTATATTGTTTCCAAGTCTTAAAAGGGTGGATAATTATAAATCTATGTGGGATGAGCAGTTTGAGACTATATTGTAGGAATGCTGGTGTATAGATGCCCTGGTCTCTACGATATTACAGAATCTTTTTAAGAATTGGCATTAAACCCCATTCAGAAAACAATTATTTCTGTATTAGCAAAAGGTAAATGCTTAGACAAAGATAAGACTCATGATATGTGAAGCCTGATCTTAATCTATTGGCCTTGGTTAACATTGTGAATGGTCATGAGTTCCAAAATGTTGGGGAACTATTCAGTGTCTATTCTAGGAAGGGTGATTGCACATTTTAGCACATACTTTTAAAAAGTCCCCCCCCCCCCCATTTTTTTTCAAGATGACAAAGGATTTTTTTACATAGAGAAAGAACAAAAATTCCTATCTTTTTAGCAATTTTGCTGATTTACAACAAAGTTCCCCCCTACTTTTCGAATCCTAGAATAGACACTGACTATTACAGGCCCTCTACCTTAACCCTTTCCTGTTTTACAAAATTTTGGACCTTTCCAAATCCAAAGGTTTTGCAGACGAAAATTAAAAGTGGATTTAATTTGAAAAATAACCATTCAGTAGGGTAAAAAATAGTGTGAAAAAAGAAGAAATTGCTTGCCAGAAGCAATTTCTTCTTTTTTCACAATGTTTTTTTTAATCATAAAATCACAGACACGTAAAAAGCAGGGATTAAACAGGAAAGGGTTAAAGTAAAGTGAATTTTCGTGAATCCCTCTTCCCTGTCTTCTGGACTTTATAGCAAGGTTATCCTTTTTGTACATTCCCTGAATTTCTAAATCACTATGGTTTTATACTTGAGGAAATATAGTGAAATAAAGAAGAAATAGCTTGTAACAATTTCTCGCAATATTTCTAACACATAGCTGAATGTGCTAGAAAACTTATTCATAAACTTACTGTTGTCCTCCTTTTCTTTTGAAAAAGACATGCAGGGGGTGTAGACTGGGAACAGACTGTCAGATGTTAAGGATTTTTTTCTTTGCTATAGTACCTATCCTTCAAAATAGAGTTATTTGGGGCTTGTAATGAATCTTTGTGATGCTGAATAAAAATCTTAGTAAAAATTACATTAGAATCAATGTGCTGAAAGCTGTGGTTGCACTTCTTGTGAGTCATTATTTATTTGACAAATATGATTTTTAGAGTCTAAACCAGGCTTGAAAATTCTTGAAATTTCTACTTGTCCTGCTATATAAGAAAATATAGTGCTACATTAATTTAATAAGTGAAAATTTTCAAAATCCACTTGTCCTGCTTATATAGACAAAGAAGAAAAAAATCATGCTGGACAAGTAGAATTTTCAATTCCTGTCAACTTTTATTAAGGAAAATCAGGTGCTACAGACTAAGATCAGACTGCACATATGTGCAGGCTGATCTTTGTCTATACCTCCTGTAAAAGCATGCATGTCCCTTGTTTAGCAACGCAAAAGTTAAAAAGGTTAAAGTTAAATTCACTCATTTCAAAGAAAAAAGGGGCTGTGTGGTAATGGTTAATAAACATATTTTTTCATCTTTCAGTGGTATGCTGAAATTCAATAGGCCATGGGGAATTGTTTGAGCGCAGACGAGAAACCCCCAAAACCGAAGCGGCACCCGCCCTCGTCACAAGATCTGAATGCATCCCACAATGCAAGTGGGGTGGTGTCACCCAGCAACGTAAATTTGAATATAAGCAATGATCCCAGTAGGCCACTACCTTCAACACCAAAAATCAAAGGTAGGTAACAAGAGAGGAGACTGTTCAAATATGAGGGGTAAAAACACAAGTCTAAAATCCATACTTCTCAATAAAAACCTATGTTGTAGATACTTATTGGAATCATCTTGAATAGACAATTCCAATAATGACTACAACATATGGACTGAGTAGGTATTATTGAAATACAAACATATTTAAATTTAACATTCAAAATACCTACTATACATGTATATGAATTCTGTTAGTCCATTTCTACAAAAATTTCTGTCAAGAAATCAGCTAAAATCAAAACAGTGAGAAAGAAGAATTTCTCCCAGGTTTTCTAAGAAAGCCAAACATTTTTTTCCGATTTCAACCAGTCTTCTCTGTTATGTTTAAAAATTGTTAAAGAAATATGAAATAATTATTTTTTTTTTAGAGATAAACATTGAAACCCTCTATTTGTGATTGGCAGCTATGAAGAAGCATCCTTATCGCAAAATTAAAATCTGTCTGTTTAATCAATTGAAAAGTACCTATAGACATGGTTTGCAATTAAAGCATTAGACAGTAAACAGTGAAATGAAAATTTTAATGCATTGTCTGTCAAATCCTAAATGATGGTTGACTTTTTAGCTCACCTAAGCACATCATGCTCAAGGTGAGCTTTTGTGTTCATTGAATGTCATCTGCCGTCTCGTGTGGCATACATCATCTGAGGACAACAAAAGTGTTTACACTCTAGATGCCACACATATTGTCCAATCTTCATGAAACTTGGTCAGAATGTTTGTCAGATCACATGGATGAAACCTATCAAAATTAGGAAGGATCTGTGCCATATCATAGGAAAAGGGGCCTTTATGACAATTTCTTGTTTACACTCTAGAGGCCACAAATGTGATCCAATCTTCATGAAACTTGGTCAGAATGTTTGTCAGATCACATGGATGAAACCTTTTAACATTAGGAAGGATCTGTGCCATATCACAGGAAAAGGGGCCTTTAAAACAATTTCTTGTTTACACTCTAGAGGCCACAAATGTGGTCCAATTTTTATGAAACTTTGTCAGAATGTTTGTCAGATCACAAGTATGAACCCTTTTGAAAATTGGAAGGATGAAAGCATGTAAAAAGGGGCCTTAATCACAATTGTCTTGTTTACAGTCTTAGAGGCCTCAAATCATAAAAGAACAATTATGACTTGCTTGAAAATTTGATAATTATTAAATGAGACAAAGATACGAAGGTGAGCGATATAGTACCATCATGGTACTCTTATAATTGTGTTCATTGTGTTGCTACAAAGATTTCTGTGAGTACTGAATAACATGGGGTTTGGTAGAATAATATCAGATTTGAATTGTCATAAAACTACCTCTTACCTGGAGATAGTAATATCAAAGTGCTAGTTAATAGCCGTACTTCAGACTTGTACCCTTCCTGTACAGTCTTGGGATTTTATATCCCATCAATTTCGTACTTTACGAAATATTGTTGGAAATAAAGAAATGCTTGTAACAAGCAATTTCTTTATTTCCCACAATATTTTCTTCCACATTAAGTGGTTTCCTTTCAAAAAACAATCACAGCCCATTGTTGTCTGCAACCAGTTTTAAGTTAGACTATTCTAAAATTTTGAAAAACAGGAAAGTAAAACCTTACAAAGTAAACAAGATGTTTGAAGCTTGTAACAAGTACTTTCTTCATTTTCCACAATATTTTCTACTATATAGAATGGTTTCCTTTTAAAAAAAAAACACCACCCACTCTGCATCGTTGTCTGCAGCCTCTTACAATTCTGAAAAGTCTGAATTTTCCAAAATCGGGAAAGGGTAAAGTTAGACTTTACAAAGTGATCGAAATATTTGTAGCATGATCATTATCTGTAGATAACAGGCCTACGGTTTAATCAGTTGGAAAGTTCATCACATTTAGGTGATATTTATTTCAGTAGATTATTTTTGTATGTTTGTTTGAATTGGGTTTAAACACCACATTCAACAATCTTTTCATCTATATTCCATGGCTGGAGCACCTAACAATGGATTCCTGGTATTTCTCTCACCAGTACTTCTATCACATCCCTTCCTAAGCTCCAGCTGCTATCTCACATAGGGATATGATTATCAACCCATTGGTGAAAGACCATAGTCCATTGTCAGAAAGGATGAGTGCCACTGTCGGAGATTGAACCCGAGATCTATTTTGTATGTTAAAAAATTCATTAGCAGTACTTTTAATCAAAACTTACAGATTTTGATCTCACTGTGTTCTGAAAGTGCAACGGCTAAGTATTGTGACAGGCCCTTTCATAAACATTCTGTGCAGTCACAAATATTTTATCATTTTAGCAGATTGAATGAAAAGCCCTTCCTAAACAGCAAGTTTATCACTGATAATTTCAGTGGTTCATATTGATGATTAAGTGCAAAACTTTAGTAAATGTCTTATAGATTTAATGCCTTATTTATTCATAGGCAGTTACAACTGGTTTTGGCTGAACCATCGATATAAGAAATTTCAAGCTGATAATATCCGATTCAAGAACTTATTATGATTATAAAAAAGGGTTTTAACATTTTTCTATACTGTCCTTCAATTTTACGTCTTTCAATTTTATACCTGAAATGAAATTTTGAATAGGAAAATTTGCCTAAATACAAGCAATTTCTCCCTTTTAAACTATTATTTTCAACCACATGGGATACGCTTGTCCTTCACAACCACTTTCAATTTGGACTGGTGTAAATTTTGGTAATATGGGAAAGCCATTTGAAAATATTCTCGGATTGTTTATTTACAGATCAACTAATTGTACGAGCCCTGTATGATTTCGATGCTATTAATGAAGATGATCTCAGCTTCCGTAAAGGTGACAAGCTCGAAGTTGACGAAGAAACCAGGTAAGGTTGAATAGCGTAAATACCCTTATATTTGTGCCAGCTTTTCAAAGTCAGGAGTTATGTGCCCTTAACTTTGAATTTGTTAGAGTCAAAACTGCTGTTGAAAGGTGTCAAGACAATAAGATATGATTGGGAAAAAAAATAAAATTGTCTTGGCCATGAAAATTGTCTTCTTTAATGTATCCTTAATATCTGTATAAGAGATTTATATGAAATATGAATCTCTTACTAAGATAGGAAGAAGACACTTAATTCTAATACATTTATGATTTGGAGCAGTATTAAGATGCATTACTAAAAAAATTAATGAGTCAAAAGGCCTTCTGACAGAAAATTCAGATATTTTAAGATTTTCAAGGATTGTCCCATGTTTAGGATTACAAAATGCGTGCAAACTATTTGAAGTGATGGTCTGCTTTGCATGTGTATGTGCATGTAAAGTGGGGTATAATTTCCAACTGTTTGCAAGCATTTTGTTATCCTGAACTCAGTGCTGATTCAAGGGTCCAAACAGGAATCCTGTTTTGTACACCAAAAGGACTGACAATTATTGTTCTGGACTTGTAAGCAAATGGAACACTTTAATGCTTGGTGAAAAGCAAACACGTTAGACCCTGATCTTACTGTTCCTTGATGAGCAATTTGATCTTGGTCTTCAGTGTTTTATTAGACCTGTCTGTATGAATGCCTAGAGTCAATATAATATTTGTTATTACACGAGAAACCACTTTTAGTACTTTCCTTATCAGAAAAGGATTATTGAACATATCTTTATGTAGCAAAGGCAGATTGTGACAACCTCATTGCAATAAAAAGTTGGGTTTTAAGCTCCACTGGCAAAAGGCCACTGGGGCTATTGTTATGGCATTGTTTCCGTCGTGCGTCTGTCTGTCAGTCCGTCTGTCTGTGTGTGCGTCGGGTCGTACACTTTTTCTTTAAAAATCTTCTCCTCAGAAACTACTGGATGAATTTCAACCAAACTTCACAGGAATGATCTTTGGTTGACTCTCTTTCAAAGTTGTTCAAGAAATTTTGATCCAATGAAAAACATGGATTTAATTGGTGTGGCTAATTTCCAAAAATGGTAAAAAGTGAGTTTTCTCAGGTTCTAAGTGATGGATACCAATTAACTTTTACATGAATGATCCTTAGTGACTCTTTATCAGTCCACCAATAATTATTGTGATCAGATGAAAAATATGCATTTTATGGGCGGAGGTCATTTCTCTATATGTTATATAGTGGAAACTTTGAAAATCATTTTCTCAGAATGTAACTGATGGATATCAATCAAATTTCACTGGAATGATCCTTGAGTGACCCTTTATCAGTCCATCTAAAATTATTGTGATAGGACGAAATGTATGGATTTTATGGGCGGACATAATTTCTCTATATGTTATATAATCGAAACTTTGAAAATCATTTTTCTCACAATGTAATGAATGGATATCAACAAAATTTCACTAAAATTATGATCCTTGAGTGACCCTTTATCAATCTACCAAAAATTATTGTGATCGGATGAACAATATGTATTTTTTAGGCGGAGGTCATTTCTCTATATGTTATAAAGTGTAAATTTTAAATTCATTTTCTCAGTATATTACTGATGGATATCAATCAAACATTATTGGTATGATCCTTGGGTGACCCATTATCATGCAGCCAAATATTATGGTGATTGGATAAAAAATTTGTCTGTTATGGGCAGAGGTCATTTCTCTATATGTTATTTCAACATAGAAATTCAGTATTCAGTAGAACCCAAATACACATGTATCTAAAAATCCAGTCAAAACTTTTATTTGCTTTTACAAGAATTTCAAGTCTGTGGAGCGACTCTAGCCATTAATGGCTTTCTAGTGTTACCCTTTTTAGCTCCACTGGCTGAAAGCCACTGGGGCTATTGTCATGGCGTTGTGTCTGTCGTGGGTCTGTCTGTGCATCAGTGCGTCCGGTCATAACTTTTCTCTTTAATATTCTTCTCCTCAGAAACTACTGGATGGATTTCAACTAAACTTCACAGGAATGATCCTTGGGTGACCCTATTTTAAAGTTGTTCAAGAAATTTTAAGGTCATTTCAAGGTCATTTCTCTTTATGTTATAAAGTGGAAACTTTGCAAATTGTTTTCTAAGAATCTAACTCATAGATATCAACCAAATTTTACATGAATTATCCTTGGGTGACCCTTTATCAGTCTACCAAAAATTATTGTGATCAGATGAAAAATATGTATTTTATGGGCAAAGGTCATTTCTCTATATGTTATATAGTGGAAACTTTGCAAATCGTTTTCTCAGAATCTAACTAATAGATATCAGCCAAATTTTACATGAATGATCCTTGGGTGACTCTTTATCAGTCTACCAAAAGTTGTTGTGATCGGATGAAAAATATGTATTTTATGGGCGGAGGTCATTTCCCTTTATGTTATAAAGTTGAAATTTGAAAATCATTTTCACTCAGAATGTAATTGATGGATATCAATCAAACTTCATTAGTATGATCCTTGGGTGATCCATTATCATTCAGCCAAAAATTATTGTGATTTGAAGAAAAATATGTCTTTTATGGGCGGAGGTCATTTCTCTATACGTTATGATAGTGGAAACTTTGAAAATCATTTCAACATCAGTAGAAGCAAAAATATCTAAAAATCTAGTCAAAGCTTAGATTTGCTATTACAAGAAATTCAAGCCTGTGGAGCGACACAAGCCATTCATGGCTTTCTAGTTTGATGTCAAACTTGCGTGTGATAGTCAGTGTATTGCATAACACAGTTCATTTGTAAGTCTATCAGAATTTAGCCAAACCATATCTATTGCAATTATTGATGAATCTAGCAATAACTTGTTTCATTTGTTTTTCTATTATGAATTAACTGTTGTAAAGCCCGAAGGTCAAGGTCACAACTCAAGGTCAATCATTAAATAATTTGGCAAAAATGTTCTCTTTCATGAGTAGATGTGCTATTTAAACAGATTTTTGAGATAGCTAAAAGGGCAAGTTGATGGCATAATATTCAAATGTTGAAATTGGAATTTTAATTGCAAGCTCAACAAGAGTGATGTTAGTTGGACAACCATTTTAGTTTACTTTTATCTATATACAAACATATATCTAGGACTCCTTGTTTCTTTTATATATACTTCCTGCTAATTTATGAGCTGTATTTATTACCTGTTCTTTAAGTATAAATGAAAGATGTGTGTAGGTTTTCTTTGATCAATTATTGAGATAACACTAAATTTTCTGTCAGACAAGAAAACTGGTCTAAACAGAAAGTATTTGCACTAGGCATCAATAAGTGAGTCTTTATGTAAGGGAAATATATTTTTTTTTAATGTAACATTGTGGGAAAAGGAAATGTAACTTGTTTTTAAACAATTTCTCTTCTTTCAACTCCATTTCTTACTTAATTTACTTTAGAAGAAGTGTTAGAAAGACATGGTTTTGAGCTGTAGGGTATATAATTATATGTGACAAGTAGGGACCAGACCATATAGGAGCTCAATAAACAAACATCCTTTAAAAAAAGTTAACTCAGTACAGAGGTCAGTCAAAGATAATGAAATATTAAAAAAAAAACAAAAAAAAAACATATAGACTGTGTTTATTCTTAGATAAATATGCACACCTGGAAGTTTTTTCAAAACATGGACAGGAAGCTTTCATTTAGTTTCCATTTTCTGGAGCAAAACATTTACTGAATTAATGCTTTTCAGCTTTGCCCCCAAAACTAACAAATGAAATAGAATAGATAAATGGTTATTTAAATGTATTCACAAACATTTCTTAAGATGAGTTGTGGACAATTAATTCAAACTGACTGGCATATTCAGGAAGTAAATAAGATTTGTGAAGAGTTCTACTGTTCATGGAAAAAAATACAATTAACCCTTGTCATGCTGAATAAGGACCTAGGCAAATTTGCATTAAGGTAGTGGCCCCATAATTGTTCTGCAATGTTTTGGAAGTAGTGAACTGTAATAGTGTTGACCTAGCTAGGTTTCCTTATGATTTTCATTAGGAAACCTCAGTCAACATTGTGAAAAGCCATGTGTTCAAAAATGTTGCGGAGCTATTAAGGGTCCACTACATTAAAATCCAAGTATAGAAAGTACTGGAAGCTTCACTAATTGTGAATCAGTTATTATTTTAAGGAAACTTTAGACTTTTCTTCTTGTTTAAAAATGGAAATCTGGTACTATATATTAAGATCAGAGTGCACAACTGTTCAGACTGATCTTTGGCTATACCCTCTGCCAAAATAGGAATATCCTGAGTACAGCATGAAAGGGTTAAGTCTTAATTTAACCTTTTCTTTTTTAATCCTTAAGTCCATGTGAATTTATGCTTGAGAGAATATTGTGGAAAAGAAGAAATACACATGTAGCTTGTTCATTTTAGAGGCTTTTAACTATTTTCTGACAGAGAAATGCTAGGTTAAAGTTTTATGTGCAATTATATATCTGTAATATCTCTATTAACCAAGCATAAGGCTTTGGACTTTGGATTGCTATGGTGACCATTATACCATTTTCTAAGCAAAGATTCATTACTCTGACATTCATTTTAGTAGACTTGGACATTGGAATTTTGCCCAACATTGACATGTATCTGTATCTAACTAGGGGTCCAGATAAGAGGGAGTAAAACAAGTCTAAAATATTTATTTCACTATAAAACCCCATGATGTAGGTACTCATTTGAACAGTCTCTATGAGACATTTCAAATGAGTACCAACACAATAGGGTTTGAGAAAGGATTAATGAAATATTTCAATTTGAAAACCAAAATACCCCCTCTATTCCTTGCTCTGCTAACCAATTTTAGGAATGGTACTAGTGCTGCCCTGTGTTCAGGATGTAAAAACGTTTCGTGAGCGCTTTGAGATGATACCCCAATTTGCATGTGCACATACATGCAAAGCGAGGTATCATTTCGAAAGCTCTTCGCTAACGTTTGCATCCTGTATGCAGGGCTGTTCACTTACAACTCTTGTTGTACAGATCACTAGTTCAAAACATATCTTTTCATTGCATGATAGATTTGAGTAGAATGATGTTTCCCTCAGAGTCTGAGTGCAGTGGTTGCTGAGGATTGAAGGCCAACATCACAATTAAGGTAGTGGAACTGTAAAAGTTCTGCAACATTTCAGACCACATGTTCTTTCACAATGAAATCATTAGGAAACTTTGGTTAACACTGTTAAAATTCATTTCTCCATGAAGGTTGCTGAAGTATTACGGGTCCACTACCTTAAGGTCAACATTTGCTGGCTTGACAAAAGTTGTCCCTAATGATATTGTCCTTTTGTTTAGCCATCTTGGCAAGATCTTTTCAAGTGATCACTTCAATGTAAATTCTGAAAAAAGAATATTATTCATTTTCTCAATGTGGTTTCTTTCATTTCAGCCAAAACTCTGACTGGTGGGTTGCTCGTCATTTGAAGACCAATCAGAAAGGTTATATACCCAGTAATTATGTGACCAAGGATGACAACTCTCCACAGTCTCAAGAGTGAGTATACAGGAGTTATCTTGTGTCAACTTGTTTTTAAATGATTGACTTGTGTCCCATTTGGATTATAACCCTGTGTGGGAAAGCAGCTGGAGGCTTGGAAAGGATTTGATGGTAGTACTGGTGAGAGAAATACCTGGGATCCATTGTTAGGTTTCCAGCCGCTGCGATATGACAGAAAGAATGTTGAAAGCAGCGTAAAAACCCCATTCAAACAGACAAACAAACCCATTTGGATTAATTGTAGACGTATGTGAGATAGCAGCTAGAGGTTAGAAAAGGATATGATGGTAGTACTTGTGAGAGAAATACCAGGAATCAATTGATAGGTGCTCCAGTCGACGCAATATAACTGAAAGATTGTTGTAAGTGGCATAAAACCCAATTTAAAACAAACAAATCCAATTGGACTGACAAATACAAAACATGCCTGTCATTGAAAGGATCTGGAGAATACCAGTATATTTGACTGGTGTAAAACCAGATTTTTCATCTGTCTGTCTGTCAAACTTTAAACAAAGTAAATTGCCATTTCCTTCAACCCTTTCCAGGAGTTATTTTATTGCTCATATTTGGGATGATAATAAGCCTAGTCTCTGGGTCTCTGCAGATGTCAAGATCAAGGTCATCCGTCAAAGTAAAACTTCTGAAAATTTTGCTGCTTAGGTGGCATTTCACTGCACTTATTATTTGATCCATCTTTGTAAATAATTGCTCGAATTTAATTTCTTGTCTTTAAAGACAAAAGCATGATAAAAGGGGGTCAGTGCAAAACTATTGTTAGTGCCTATAAATATTATTGGCACTTACAATAGTTTTACATTGACCACTCAAATTACTCTAACTTATTGGACTGTTTACTCTCTTTCCCAGCACAGTTATTTTTGGCCAAAAATGCTTTGTAGTAGAGATGAGCATGAACTATTATCTATATTTTCAATCATTTCATTATAGTTGGTGGTATAATGTAGAAAGAAAGGAAGCAGATAAACAGTTGTTATTACCCGGAAATCCAACAGGCACATTCTTGGTCAGGGAAGCAGGAGGTAAAATGCTTGATCCCTTAACCCTTATCCAGCTGAATTTTAAAATTTGTTTTTCGGACATTATTCCCCCTTAACTATGTTTTTTGGGTATAAAGGAGTCAGCTTGTTGGTCTGTCGGTTGGTCTATTTGTCGTTCCGTCTGCAGCTTTTTCATGTCCGCTCTATTTCTCAGCAACTAATGGGCAGATTTCATTCAAACATTAAAGATGTGTTCAGTATCAAGCAGAGATGTGAAAGTGCTATTGTGTATATGATCCGTTGACTTTTGAAAGAGTTATGACCCTTTTATGGAAATTGGCATTTCATTATTGACACACTTGTAAAGGGGGGGAGGGGGGGTGTAGTAGTTTGCTTTGTGATAGTGTAGTTTTCAACCAATTTCTTTTCACAATAATTAAGCACAAAGGAGACAGAGTATACTGCTCTTAGTCTACTTTCTACCAAAGCTTTGTGTACATTAAGAATATGCTGTGAACTACGTAAGTAATGATAATGCTTACTTGATAACAGTTGACCACAATATATTGAAGGAAGTAACAGACAATATGTGACCAATCATGTGAAAGGGACCATCTTGGAACTCTGTAAAATGAAATCCCAAAAAGAATTTTTTTCCAGGAGAGGTCGACAAGAGGCTCAGTCCTTTGTGAATGCTGAATTGTATACAGTCGATATTGCTACCACGTCTATTAAGCGACCAATTTCATTAAGCGACCACCATACAAAGTTCTGTCACTGTATGCAAAATATCTGAAAAATATGACATTCGTAAAGAAATAATGGCTATTGTTGAATCTAATGTTGTTGGATCCCATTAGAATCGTCTCAATAAGACGATTCTAATTGGTTCGAACATCATAGGATTCAGTAAGACTTCACCGACAATCTATAAATGCTAACAAAATGAACTGTCACATTTATCACGGCATTTCGTATTAAGCGATCATTCCCACAAAAGACCGCTTTTTTGTGGTCCCATAAGGGGTCACTCAACACAAGTTTTAGTGTACATATCTAAGTTCAATTCAAGCTTAATGCCTGAACATTTTGTTGCAGTTTAAGTCTCAAGGTTTCAAGTAGTTTTTCTCCAGAGATTACTTTCTGAACCTATCAATCTTTGTTCCTTTAGAATTTTAGGAATGTACAGTCAAACTTGTGTTGGCCGCCACCTGTATTAATCGCCGGGTTCCCAAATGAACCAATTCCACTGAAATTGACCTGAATTTAGCACTTTTTGAATGTCCCTTTGGTGCTTGCTGAAGACAGGTTAGACTGTATATCCTTTAATTTTCAAAAATTTGACTAAAAATCTGAAAAATTATTCCTTTGATTTTGACAGATAAAGCATCCTGTGTACTGTCAGTGCGTGACTTTGATCCACGAACAAGTGATGCGTGTGTTAAACATTACAGAATTCGGAGACTTGATAATGGGGGATATTATATCAGCCCAAAGAGGACGTTTGACAACATGCTGGACCTCATATTTCATTATAGTGGTAAGTGATTGTGTTTAAGGTGGTGAAAATGTGAAAGTCAAACAGCAATATGGCAAGTTATTCAATAATTCCAATAAGATGCATTGGAAAATTTATGGTGGTGGACATAAAAGCAAGGGAAAATCATTTTTAGGCAATCTAGAAACAGCATCTACAACTGAACTTATGACATGCAAGTCACACACCCAAGAAAATTGTTGTCTTTGGAGAAAACGATGGAGGTTAATACTACACTTTGGGTCAAAATGAACTAGTTTATTGTCCTAAGAACAATCCCATCAATATCAGAAGTACTAAGTATAGAATTCAAATGGTAAAGTCATCATTAAAGATGTTTAAAGGTGTAAAAGATGATGTTTAATTTATATCAACAAAGTATGTATCTTAATTAAAATCTTCTTTACTTTTTTCAAATGAAGTGTTAACCATAAACTTTCACCTCTTGAGGACATTGCACAAACAGTGGCCAATAGTTTTGGAGAAAAGTTGGGCTAGTTGTATTTTCAATTCTATAACAACAAAAGGCTAACCTTACTATGTTATCCATTTTTCAGAGGCAGCAGATGGGTTGTGTTGTAAACTAGAGATACCCTGCCCCAAAGTTCGACCTTTAGTGCAATTTAGAGAGTTAGAGGTGGCCAGAGAGTCTGTCAAACTGCTGAGAAAATTGGGGAGTGGATGTTTTGGAGAGGTGTTTGCTGGTAAGAAATATTTCATACACTTTTTCTCACTCTGTAAAAAGCCATATTTGAAGAAGGTATATTGATTTGTTTTATATGACCCTTTCATGTCCCTTTCCTAGATTTTTCAATATTATGCCTCCAATCGTAGATGAGGCGATATATTGCTTTGCACATGTGATTCCATAGGTAGTTCAGTCCATCAGTCAATCGGTCCATCCATAGACCATTTTTTTTGTTGGGAGCATGTGTCAAAAAGTAAGCAAGCTAGAAACATGAAACTTCACAGGTGGATAGATCTCATCAAGGAGAAGTGCAGTGTTTAAGAACCATAGCTCTACTCATCATATTTTGTAAGTTATTACCCTCTGTTCATTGACAAAGAATAGGCTATTGACCTGCTCTTATGGGGGTATGTTTAACAAACATATCACATTTTATACATGAGAAAATACATGCAATTCCCTCTTTTTCCACAATATTTTCTACCAGATGGAATTGTTTCTTTTCAAGTTGCACCCTCTTTCCAGTGTTTTGTGCAATCACTTTCAATTTGGACTAGTCCAGAATTTAAGAAAATGGTAAATGACACTGAATACAAGTTTTGTCTCTGGTCACTAGTATAGTTAGAGTTAATGAGCTTATTAGTTTAAACATCAGCTTACAATAAATGTTGAACTATTTTATTATCTATGGAAAAAGCTTCACATGTAAGTTCATTTAAATAAGTTTTCTTGGTATTTGAAATAAGCTGTATAACAATTTTTAGGTAAATGGCGTAATACTGTTGATGTTGCTGTAAAAACATTGAAGCAGGGATCCATGACGGTTGAAGACTTTTTGGCAGAGGCCAAACTTATGCATCACTTACGACACACAAAACTGGTCCAGTTGATGGCTGTATGCACAAAAACGGAGCCAATCTGGATCATAACTGAGCTAATGGTTAATGGAGCTTTACTAGACTTCCTGAGGAAGGATGAAGGGAAGACTTTACAGTTTATACAACTAGCTGATATGGCCGGTCAGGTAAGAATTTTTTTGGAGAAATATAGATTTATTATAATTCCTTGGTTTAAACCTATTTATTTTACATCGATTGGGAAACAAGTTCTTACAACTTAGATTAATCCCTCTCGATTCTGCTTCCTGGAAAATTCACCAGTACTCGCGCCGAATGTGTGGGCCAATGAAAGAACCAAGATCGATAGCCGCTCCCGGGAATCGAACTCATAATTCCTTATTTAAAATGATGAATTTGCAGTCCTTGGCTTTTACATTTTTGCAGTTCTAAATTTGTGAATATATTGTGGAAAAATAAGTTATTGCTTTAAACAAGCAATTTCTCTTTTTACACAATATTTTCTACCACAAAATTGGTTAGATTTTAAATGGCATTAACTTTTCACCTTCATCTTTATGCTAACTTTTTCTTTTTGGATAAGTCTGAAATTGTGAAGAAAAAAAAACAGGAAAGGCTTAATAAATAACAGAATCAATCTGGAGCATAGAAAAGCTCATTTAGCTCTACTGGACTTCCTGAGGAAAGACGACAGGAAGACAATATATATTTTACAGCTAGCTGATATGGCTGGTCAGGCTAGACTTATTTTGGAGGAATATAGATTTATTCTTGACTCCTAGTATAAAGTGATTAATGGCATTGTTCAACCCTTTCTCTATAGTTGTGGGATTGTATGTATTTGTAAGTCTTAACTAAAAATTGTTGAAAAAGAATAAATTTAAGAATTCTATCACACAAATTATTGTTTGCAACTAAAATTATCAAATATTATATCATTTTTTCACTCAGGAGCTATGTCACCACCCTGATACTACAGGGATAAAGATACATAACTGGAAAAGCTTTGTTTTTGTCAAAATTATGAGTAAACTTTCTCCAGAAAATATAGCCTTAAGATGTTATTGATTTAATGCCATTGAAATACTCTGCAGAAAAAAATCTTACATTCATTAGTGCGAGAAAAGTATCTAGTACAGAAATATTACAGTAATAATTAAAAAGAACTTTTCTACAGAATAGCTAATGTACTTACAGATAGCTGACGGCATGGCGTATCTAGAGTTAGAAAATTTCGTACATCGTGATCTCCGAGCTGCCAATATCCTGGTGGGCGAGCATAATGAGGTGAAGGTTGCTGATTTTGGATTGGCTCGACTTATACAGGAAGACATCTATGAAGCTCATGAAAGTAAGTGTGTTATTGAAACTTCTTTCAATGGTTTTCAACGGTGAATTCTCAGTAAACCAGTGCAATTTTCAAAATAACAAGTTAAGGTACTGGACCCATAATAGTTCAGCAATGTTTGGGGAGTAATGAACTTGAACAATGTTACCATAGGTTTCCTAATGATTGATGCCTGTCATCTGTTGTGTATTGTCCATTATCAACATTTACCTTGTAGACAGTTTAAGTTTTTGCTCAATCAACCAGAAAATTGGCCAGAATCATAATCTTGATAAAATCCAGGCCAAGTTAGAAATTGGGTCAAGTAGGGTCAAAAATGAGGACAAGGGGTCAAATATTAGAAACTCTTTGTAGACACACTAGAGGCCATATTTTTTGACAAATCCACCTGAAAATTAGTCAGATTGATTATCTTGATAATAATCTTGTCAAGTTCAAAATTTGGTCAACTGGGGTCAAAAATGAAGTCAAGGGGTCAAATTTTAGAAAAACATTGTAGACACTCTAGAGGCCATATTTATTTCCAATAACTCTGAAAATTTGTCATTTGTTGGTCCTATGGATGAGTAGGTTTATCCTAAATGTGGGTAATAAACCCACAAAGAGGAGATAAAAGTAGTGCATTTCATGATGAAATCACTATTCGAATAGTAACAGATTTTCCATGAACCAAATAATTGCAAATGTGGCCTGTCTCAGATATGATGAATTCTTCTTCCATGAATAACTAGCAATTTATCTAATCTCTAGATACCAAATTCCCCATAAAATGGACTGCTCCAGAAGCTGCGTTTGACAGAAAGTTCAGTATAAAGTCAGATGTTTGGTCATTTGGAGTACTGCTGTATGAATTAGTTACATTTGGTAGAGTGCCTTATCCAGGTGAGTTTTTAGCTCACCTGAGCACATCGTGCTCAAGGTGAGCTTTTGTGATCATTGGATGTCCGTCGTCCGTCGTGCGGTGTGCGTCGTGCGTCGTTCGTCGTCCGTCGTGCGTCGTCATGCGTCAACAATTTTAGTGTTTACACTCTAGAGGCCACAAATATGATCCAATCTTCATGAAACTTGGTCAGAATGTTGGTCAGGTTACAAGGATGAACCCTATTGAAAATGGAAAGGATCCATGCCAAATCACGGGAAAAGGGGCCTTATGACAAATTTTCTTGTTTACACTCTAGAGACCACAAATATGGCCCAATCTTCATGAAACTTGGTCAGAATGTTGGCCAGGTCACAAGGATGAACCCTATTTAAAATGGGAAGGATTCGTGCCATATCACGGGAAAAGGAGCCTTATTGACAATTTTCTTGTTTACACTCTAGAGACCACAAATATGGCCCAATCTTCATGAAACTTGGTCAGAATGTTGGCCAGGTCACAAGGATGAACCTTATCGAAAATGGGAAGGATCTGTGTCATATCACGGGAAAAGGAGCCTTATTGACAATTTTCTTGTTTACACTCTAGAGACCAGAAATATTGCCCAATCTTCATGAAACTTAGTCAGAATGTTGGGCAGGTCACAAGGATGAACCCTATTGAAAATGGGACGGATCTGTGCCATATCACGGGAAAAGGGGCCTAAATGACAATTTTCTTGTTTACACTGTAGAGGCCACAAATAAGGCCCAATCTTTATGAAATTTGGTCAGAATGTTTTGCAAGTCAGGAGGATGAACCCTATCGAAAATGGAAAGGATCCATACTATATCAAGGGAAAAGGGGCCTTATTGACAATTTTCTTTTAAATTGTCTAGAAGCCACGAATATGGCCCAATCATCATGAAACTTGGTCATAATTTTGGCCAGGTCACAAGGATAAAACCTATCGAAAATGGGAAGGATCCATGCAATATCACGGGAAAAGGGGCCTTAAAGACAATTTTATTGTTTACTTGCTAGAGGCCACAAATATGGCCCAATCTTTATGAAACTTGGTCAGAATATTGGTCAGATTATAAGGATGAACCCTATTGAAAATGGGAAAGATCCATGTTAGATCACAGGAAAAGGAGTCTTTATGATAATTTTCTTGATGTAACTCTAGAGGCTACAAATTTGGTCTAAACTTCATGAAACTTTGTTTTTTGTAGAAATTATCTCCTTTATGACATCTGCCTATTTGATTGATGAGATGTCGGTCAAAGAGACTCAGGGGAGCGATCTAGGACCATCTTGGTCCTCTTGTTTCAGTTAAATTTTAGTTTTTCTTTTCAGAGAAATGTAATAACCCTATGCCAGACACCAAAGTTTCTGTCTTCTTGCAGTTAGCAAGACAGATGTCGTAGAAACAGTTTCAAAATAACTTGCATAATTGTTCCCCATCATTAGTAGGTGTACCATTTGAAATTGTTTTTACAGTTAGTTTAAAGTTCATGGTCATAGCTCAAGGGTTGAGAGAAAAAAATAGCATAGCAGCTACACAGATGGATGGACTTCATAATGATTTGGACAACTTATTCTCTGTAATTAAAAATGGTGCCATGTTAAATTAATGTTCAGCTTTTCCAAAGGTCAGAATCAAAATTCATTGTAAATTGTTGAATTTGATATCTGCTGCAAATTGTGCAGATTTCAAAGGTCAAGTTAAAGGTCAAAATATTGTCTAAGCTGAATAATGTTGAAAGTGGCATTAAACCCTAAGTAATCATTAATGATTTTGTAATTTCTAATCTTTATTAATTTTTCCTAAGAGATAATAATAATTTCTACTATTCAATACAGCAACAAAATTTTACTGATACAACTGAAATCAGACATTTGCTCAAGTCATTCACAAAGACCTTTATTTTCAACTCATTACAGGTATGAATGGCCATGAGGTCCTGAATCGTGTCGAGAAAGGATTCCGAATGCCTAAGCCGACTGGAGGCCCATTCCCATGTCCGGAACATTATTACGATATCATGCTGAAGTGCTGGAACCGCGTCCCAGAAAATCGACCAACATTCGCATACTTACAAGATTTCTTCAATAATTACAGCGTCTCCACGGAAGGAGAATATAAGGATACTGATTGAACAAATTGAGCATCGATCATTTCATCGATTGCAGACCATTTATTTACGATGTTTTGGTCGCCCTCTGACGGTTTGTCACTTGTGATATAAAAAGGAACCATGTTTGATGGGGTAGAAACAATTCATACTTTATTTTACCGACCATTTATTTACGATATTTTGTTTGCCCACTGATCGTTTGTCACTCATAATATAAGAAGGAACCCCATGTTTGATGGGGTAGAAACAATTCATTCTTTATTTTACAGCCCGACTATAGTTCAAACATATAAGATTTATCTTTACTTTTCTTTTTTAATGTAGTGGACCCGTAATAGTTCCGAAACATTTTGGAATTCTTGATCTTTCACAATGTTGACATAGGTTTCCTAATGAAAAACATTAGGAAACCTCTGTTTACACTGTTAAAGTGATTACTTTCGAAACATTGCGGAACTATTACAGGTCTACTACTTTAAAATTTTAACCCTTGCCATGCTGAATTAAAATATCTGCAGAATTTCAATAAAATCAAAGAGCTGAAAACAATGGATGTACTAATTTTGAGTCAGTATTTATTTGAAAATATAATTTTCAAGCTTTTCCTGTTAAAAAGGAAAACCAGGTGGATTTGACTAAGATTAGACTGCACATTTATCTCCTGCCAAAATATTCCAGGTTCAGCATGATAAAGGTCAAGTCCAAGTGCTAGGGTGTGAGGGTCTATATAGTGTATCGGGAGGTCAGCACAACACTATTGTAAGTGCCTATAAATATATAGGCACTTACAATAGTGTTGCTATGACCCCTTGATATAGGCATTTACAACTTTTTAGCATTGGGATGTTTCAATACTCTCCCTTTTCTTCCTGTGCTGGGAGAGTGATCTTATTTGTTTTATAGATTTCTTGGATGGTTCCTTTTCCTGTGACAAGTCACTCGAAGCAAGCCAGCTTTTGCTGTGTTTTTTAATGTTACTGCATGCTTGTATGGTAGTGATAGTCCTTTTCCACTGGACTTTAACCAAAATATCTGAATATATGTGTCTGTAGCGATTTTGCCTTTTTAGAACTTTTTTATCTTTAAAGTGATTCTAAGTGTGGGTCTAAAATAACGAATATTGTCATGTGGGTTAAAACTCAAAAAAATAGAACAATTTTGTATCATTTTAATTCATTAATCATTTTAGATGGAACGTTATAATTTCTATAGGGCAATACCAAGCAATAACCCCAAACGAAATATTCCATTCATTAACATTCCAATCAAAGTCTGAAAAATTTCAAGTTCTTTTGTTATCCATTGATAAAAATGGGAGCAGCGTCCATCCGACAAAATGTCAGTTCACATTAAATGTGATATGAATACAAGGGTTCTTTAGGACAGTAGAATTGTAGAAAGAAGAAATGACTTTCTTTCTTCTTACAAATGATTTATCCTTTTTCTCTGCCGTTTGATGATGCTTATACACAAAACTGTGTGCAACATTTCCAACAACTTTGTGATCTCTTACGGAAACTTAGGGTTAATAGCTATCCAATGAGCACATAGTACATCAGACTGGTCAGAGTCTTTACTTAGTGCATATTTGAAATTGTTTGGAATCTCACGCACAGGCTCAATCACTTCTTGACAAACCCACTTACAATGAGAGAAATCATAGTTTTCACATTGACACTTCAGTGTATGTACCTTAGTGCTTCAGTCTTCAGTTTTCCAGGCTACAATTTTTACAGTTATGCTCATGTAAATGATTGATTTCCATAAAAATTGCCAGTAACTGGAAATACTATTTTAAGGATGCGTTTTCTGTGGGATATTTGCCTCAAACTAATGGTTGGCTAGTTGTAACCAAAGAGGGGTAGCAGCTTGAGGCTTTGGAAGGATATATCTATTTATGGTATTACTTGCGCAATAAATACCAGGAATTTATTTTTATGTGCTTCAGGCACTACAACATAACAGAAAAAGTGTTGAACCCCACAAACAAACAAATTTATTTTGAAAGTCTCACTCAAGGCTGTTGTCATATTTTTGCCATTTGAATTAGTTTAAGCTGCAGGTCAAAGTTCAAGGTCACAATTACTGGTCAAACAATACAAGTGCAGGCTAGATTGTTATTTCCATTGACAATTATTTCTATTGTATATAAGATTCTATGTCTTGTTAGTGTTTTAATGATTTGAGTGTCTTAGATTAGATATATTCCTTGTTTATTTTAGTATGAAATATACACAAGTTTATATTTTGTAAATCAAAACTATCTCTGAGGGTGTAATACATATCAATTCTTTTATTGCCTTGATGAATAATTTCTCTGATGTTAGCAGGTAAGGTATTGGACCCAAAATAGTTCGGCAACATTTGGTAACTCATGACCTTTCACAATGTTGAAAAAGCTTTCCTAATGAAATCATTAGGAAACCTCTATTAACACTGTTAAAGTTCATTTTAAGAATTATTACAGGTCCACTTTCTGACAGATGAAAAATTTAGACTCTTTCAAATTGAAGTAAGATTCAGGTAACACTGATTTTTGGTTGTTATTTGAAAAAATAAATGCAATGTAGATATAAAAATTATGAGAAAAGGAGAAATGTGCTTTCATTGTCTTGCAATATGTTCCCAAATTTGATTTTTGAGTTTTGAAAAGATTGAGTGATGTGTATAAATAGTTTAACTTTTTATTACATGACATAATTTCAGATTTGCTCAATATGGAAATAATTTCAGGTAAGCTATCAACATCAGAGAAAAGATTCATAAGCTCATTTAACATTCCACTTGTAAATATATTTTATTTGCATGAAAGAAATTTTAATACATTCCAAATAGATCTTGTTCCATCAATATGGCCTATATATTGTATTCAAAAAACATATTTTATTACATTCCAAAAAGATCTTATTCAGACAATATGGCCCATATTGAATTTTACCTAAAAATGTTTCTATATTTGATGGGATAGGGAAAAATGAATCTGCCAGTGTTTGTGTGTGTCTAACATAAGTGTGTTTATCGAAACTTTATCAACCCTTCTCCTGTTGTGCTGTACCAAATATATAACTTTGGTAGACATTGTAGACAGAATGATGTAGGTGTTCTTAGCATACACTTTTTGCTTTCTACATATCATTGTGGGAAAAACTAAAGCCAGACTGTTTGAAATGTAAAAAGATTTGGCAATTTGTATGCAACAAAATTTAACAGGAAAGGGTTAAATCTTCACACTGTTACGGAAGTATTGAAGTTAAACAATGTTAACCGAGGTTTCTTAATGATTTTCATTAGGAAACCTCTGTCAACATTGTGTTAGTTCATGAGTTCAAAAATGTTGTGGAACTATTTCAGTTCCACTACCTTAAGCCAGACTGTTTGAAGTGTGAATAGAATGGGCAATTTGTATGAAACAAAATTTTAATGTAACTGTTCGAGGATTAAAACTTCATATTTTCCTTTATTGACAGAATACCCATATTTGGCATCAAGGTGCCTTTTATTGGTATACATGCAACAATGTGAAGGGGTTTTATCTAACCAGGGCTCCTACATAGTCATAGGTTTGAATCCTGTTTGAATCACTGGTCATGTGGGTATGTTTTGGGCAAGGCTTATCAGAGCTGAATCCTAGTACTGGTGATGCCCAAAAAGCATGTAAGTGAATTTAACTGTAATATGACTGAAAGATTGTTGAAAGAGGTGTTAAACACCAATTAAAAATTCTATCTAGGGCATGCTTTTTGAAAATTTTCTGTTTATAGTGCAACAATGTTTACCACACATTGTATTAAACATATCCAGAAAACAACCACCAATAAATTTTGTTTACTGAATTAGACATTTCATTGCAGACACAACAAATATAGCTTTAATGATTTTACAAATTCATAGAGTCTTCTTTCCACAAGTGAATGGTATATTGAATTTCTTTTTGTTAATCTTTAAGTTTGTTGAAACAAAAGCCAGTATATTATTATCAAAAATATGTAATATTTCGTTGATTCACAAACAATAAATCATTTATGTGAAAATGGGTCTTTTGCAATAGTTTTTCATTGGAGAACATGTTTTTACTCTTGAAAATGGGGAAATAAGCTACATGCTATTCTTTGCTTGTCAACATGATAAAACTTGTGAGTGGTCAAAATTGTTGGAGACAATCAAGATTTCGGTTTAATCTTAAAATCAAGCATAATTTGAAATAGAAATCACTGTTGAGATTAAAGAATTCTATGACATGCATGTTAATAAATATTATCTGTATATATAATCAATTTTTTACCAAAAACTCAAAATTAAAGCTGATGTTGCTTCGATACATATGAATATACACTAACAAGCATTGCTCTGACTCATTAATTTGTTCTCTGTAGCATTTGTGGAATTGTTGCTATTCACGATCAAATCAGTTATATTTTATGCTTCATGAGTAATTTTCAGCTTGATTGTTAGTGGAGAAAACTAGATATTCCTATAGCCTTGGCGTCATCAGTGTTGTGGTCATTCAATGAATATGACAATTTTGTAATTTATCTTATAACTAAACAAATATCCCTGTGATAACACCCAATATGATATTTTTTATAACATCAAGGATAACAAGGCAAATCGATGTTATAAGATAAATATGATACATACTTAATGTATTTAGAGCCTCGACAATTATCAATTCCCCCACCTCGTTAGATATATTTTTTCATACAAAACACTAAGTATGTATTTTATGTATCTCTTCTTTAACTGAAAGCAAAATAACGTTCACTATCAAGAGACCTAAACTACTAAGAGGGATAAGTTGATGGCTGGACACAAAACAGTTGAAACTGCCTATATGTTTATAGGCAGTTACAATGATTACCTGATCTCTTATATAAATATTTATAAACCATTTCGAACTTTTCATAGTTTATTACAATAGCTGTCTGGTGACCAGTCAAAAGTATGAACTGTTTCATCTATGCACACTAAGCACCGAACTTTTTACCCCTTCCGAAAAATGATGTCATTTAGTTGCATTTCTAATAAATGTGTGAAGTGAAGCACTCATAAGTGATTTTATCCAAAATTCTACTTTTCTTCTCTCTATGTCAATTTTATTAACAAAAACATATTTACACAACATTGATCACGTAAAAAAACAATTATTTCATGGTAAATTGTTTAACAGTGAAAAACTGTTGCCCTCAGTGTCGAAATTGACATTCTGAACTGTTGCCTTGGGCATCAGGCAACAGTTCAGAATGTTGCCTTGGGCATCAGGCAACAGTTCAGAATGTTGCCTTCAGCATCAGGCAACAGTTCGGAATGTTGCCTTCAGCATCAGGCAACAGTTCGAAATGTTGCCTTCAGCATCAGGCAACAGTTCAGAATGTTGCCTTCAGCATCAGGCAATAGTTCAGAATGTTGCCTTCAGCATCAGGCAACAGTTCGGAATGTTGCCTTCAGCATCAGACAACAGTTCAGAATGTTGCCTTCAGCATCAGGCAACAGTTCAGAATGTTGCCTTCAGCATCAGGTAACAGTTCAGAATGTTGCCTTCAGCATCAGGCAACAGTTCAGAATGTTGCCTTCAGCATCAGGCAACAGTTCAGAATGTTGCCTTCAGTATCGGGCAGCAGTTCAGAATGTTGCCTTCAGCATCAGGCAACAGTTCAGAATGTTGCCTTCAGTATCAGGCAACAGTTCAGAATGTTGCCTTCAGCATCGGGCAACAGGTCAGAATGTCATCCCCTCCACCTGGGAGACAATAGTTTCACCGTTTAACAAAACACAATTAAATAACTGTATACTGTTTAATGCTGAGCTATCAAGGTGCAATTTATGCACCTTTTTCAACTTGGGGTTCTTCTTAACCCCTTTGCTGTTTAATTCCTGCTTTTTACGTGCCTATTATTTTATGATTGAGAAAACATTGTGAAAAAAGAAGAAATTGCTTCTGACAAGCAATTTCTTCCTTTTTCCTCACTATTTTCTACCCTACAGAATTGTTATTTTTCAAATTAAATCCACTTTAAATTTTCGTCTGCAAAACCTTTGAATTAGGACAGGTCCAAAATTTTGTAAAGCAGGAAAGTCAGGGGTGTGGAAATACGAGTTTTCTCTACTTGTCCCTGGACAAGTAAAAGCGGATTTTCTACTCGTCCAGGATCAAAATGAACTTGTCCGCTAAAGAGTAAATAGAAAAATTTGAAAAAAAGATTGCCTTTTGATGAAGAAAATGCTGGTATCCAGCATTTTCTTCATTAAAAACAATGTTTTCTACCCTATGATATGAACATTAGGATGATTTCTCTCTTAATTCTTTTAAGTAACATTTCAAGATTTGCCCTGGTATTTACTTGCCCTTGGACAAGTGGCTTAGAAAAATTTACTTGTCCTCAAGTACAAATGCCCGAGTCGGACAAGTCGGGCATGGGAATTCCACACCCCTGGGAAAGTGTTAAGTATCCAGCACCAGATTGCCAAGTTTAAGCACCCACATAATAATGATGGTCTTGATATTAGCATGTGACCATCCACATAAGCAAAATCAAGTGTATTTTACAAAAGTTTGTACATAGTGGAATAATCAGAGGAGTTTCATCATTGTAAATAAAATCATTTTTATATTCATACCAAAAATTAAATAATATCTGTACATCATAATTGTAAATCTTGGTTATTGTTATTTCTTAATTCCAAAAAACCTATTTTCAGTTTTTGAATCTTCACCTAAGTTCAACTCATCATTTCAACTCACTTGAGCTTAAAGTATGAGAGATATATATGACCCATCATGGGAAAACAGACCATCTTGGAAGTGCAAAAAGTATCGACCCAAGTCAGACTGCTCCATTTGCGCTGACTGACCAAGATCAACACTTTGTAATTTACCATTTTAATGATTTTAATAATACGCAGCTGGAGGTGGACATATATCATCTTCTCTGTCTGTCCGTCCTGTGCCTATTAACATATAGGCAGTTACAGCTGTTTCCCGCTTAGCCATAGAAATGGTAATTGTACCTATCTTTATGATTATTTTCAAAATCTACTTTCTGGTTGACTTTAATGGATACAATCCCATTTTTAGCTCACCTGAGCACATCGTGCTCAAGGTGAGCTTTTGTGATCATTGAATGTCCGTCATCTGTCGTGCGTCGTCCGTTGACAGACGTCAACAATTTAAGTGTCTACTCTCTAGAGGCCACAAGTATGGACCAATCATCATAAAACTTTGTCGGAATGTTCTTTAGGTCACAAGGATGAACCCTATCGAAAATTGGAAGGATCTGTGCAATATCAAGGGAAAAGGGGCCTTAATGACAATTTCCTTGTTTACACTCTAGGGGCAACAAATATGGTCTAATCTTCATGAAACTTGGTCAGAATATTTGGCAGGTCAAAAGGATGAACCTTATTGAAAATGGGAAGGATCTGTACCATATCACGGGAAGAGGGGCCTTAATGACAATTTCCTTGTTTACACTCTTGAGGCCACAAATATGGTCCAATCATCATGAAATTTGGTCAGAATATTCCTCAGGTCACAAGGATGCAACCTATTGAAAATCGGAAGGATCCATGCCATATCATGGGAAAAGGGGCCTTAATGACATTTTTCTCGTTTACATTCTAGATGCTACAAAAATGGTCCAATCATCATGAAACTTGGTCATAATGTCCGTCAGGTCACAGGGATTAAACCTATTCAAAATGGGAAGGATCTGTGTTATATAATCGGAAAAGGGGCCTTAATGACAATTTCCTAGTTTACACTCTAGAGGCTGCAAATATGGTCCAATCTTCATGAAACTTGTCATCATATTCATCAGGACACAAGGATTAAACACTATTAAAAATGGGAAGAATCAATGCCATATCACTGGAAAAGGGGCCTTAATCACAATTTTTGTTTACACTCTAAGGGGCACAAATCATAAATATGCAATTATGACTTTTGCTGGAAAATTTAATAATTATTAATTGAGACAAAGAAACGAAGGTGAGCGATATAGGACCATCATGGTCCTCTTGTTAAAGATCTTACAGAGTTCTGAGATGGTCCCTTTTTGCAAGACAGGTCAAATATGAGCCTGTGCGTGACATTTCCAACAATTTGAAATGTTCGCAAAGAAAAGAATCTGACCAGCCTTTGCACCCGCACAGTCTGACCAGAGTCTTCACTATGCGCTTAGTAGAAAGATAAGGTCTTAAAGTATCTGTAGATAATCAGGTAACTTTATATATACAGTATGTGGCTGTCAATGTTTGCATCCCACCAACATTTCAAATTGTGGGAAATGTCATGCACAGGCTCATATGTGACCTGTCTTGCAAAAAGGCACATGTATTCTTGAAAATTTTCTTTGAGACAAGCTGATCTTTTCATAGCCTAGAAATAAAAAGCTATCAGGTAGGCCTTGGGCTGCCTTTTGACTTTTCTATCCTAGACAAGGTAAAGATTGGTTTGTCGCAATAAAATCTGGTGACAAACTTTTTCGACATGCCCATGGAAACGGGAAATATTATGTGATCACCTGTGGCGTTGGGCAGGCAGTTGGTGTCCATTTCTTTGTCCAGAGCATAAATCTATCACCTCTATGTTAGATTGACTTGAAACTTGGCACTTATTTCCTCTCATAATAAGGGAGTGCAGTGTACAAGAACCGTAAATATAACTAGCTTGATTTTTAGCTCCACTGGCCGAAAGGCCAGCGGGCTATTGTCATGGCAGGGTGTCCTTGCGTCCGTAAACATTTACTTTAAAAATCTTCTCATAAAGTACTTGATGGATTCTAATCAAATTTCACAGAAATGTTCCTTGGGTGACCCTCTATCAGATTCCTTCAAAGAAAGTGAATCAGAGCTTTTATTCAAATGTTGGGAAAGCCTCAGTTGAGTAAAGGAAAAAAATTAATAAACTCTATCCCAGATCATTAGGTTGAAGTCAAGTGCTCTACTGACAGAGATCTTTAGTTTTACTTTACGGTATAAGGGAGATAACTGATTGACTAGTAAAACATTAAGTTGTCCCCCTTTGACCATAAATGAAATACAATATACAGGTGTATTTTGTAAACTGAGCTCTGACGTAGGCGCCGAGTCCATTATCATGGGTAAATCGGGTATGATTAACAAGAGGGCCATTGGCCCTTAAGCGCTCACCTGAGGCATAATAGTTTACAAAGGAAGCAAAGTGCCAACACTACTTATTTGAAATTCATTACTGGCTCTACAAAAGTCAAAGATATAGAGACGACATACATTTGAGTTAGAGTGCACACAACCTTTTTCTAGAATTTGACCCCTTGATCCCATTTTGACCCAGCCTGACCCAATTTTGATCTAGACCGAGATTTGATGGAGACAAACATTCTGACCAAGTTTCAAGACATTTGGGCCAAAAATGTGCCCTCTAGAGTGCACACATGGTTTTTCTAAAATTTGACCCCTTGACCCCATTTTTGACCCCACTTGACCCCATGTCAAACTTGGCCGAGATTTGATGGAGACAAACATTCTGACCAAGTTTCAAGACATTTGGGCCAAAAATGTGGCCCCTAGAGTGCACACATGGTTTTTCTAAAATTTGACCCCTTGACCCCATTTTTGACCCCACTTGACCCCATGTCAAACTTGGCCGAGATTTGATGGAGAAAAACATTCTGACCAAGTTTCAAGACATTTGGGCCAAAAATGTGGCCCCTAGAGTGCACACTAGGTTTTTCTAAAATTTGACCCCTTGACCCGATTTTTAACCCCACTTGACCGAATTTTGAACTTGGTCAAGATTTGATGGAGACAAACATTCTGATCAAGTTTCAAGACATTTGGGCCAAAAATGTGGCCTCTAGAGTGCACACAAGGTTTTTCTAAAATTTGACCCCTTGACCCATTTTTGACCCCACTTGACCCCATTTTCAACTTGACGGAAATTTGATGGAGACAAACATCCTGACCAAGTTTCAAGACATTTGGGCCAAAAATGTGGCCTCTAGAGTGCACACAAGGTTTTTCTAAAATTTGACCCTTTGACCCCATTTTTGACCCCACTTGACCCCATTTTCAAATTTACTGAAATTTGATGGAGACAAACATCCTGACCAAGTTTCAAGACATTTGGGCCAAAAATGTGGCCCCTAGATTGCACACATGGTTTTTCTAAAATTTGACCCCTTGACCCCATTTTTGACCCCACTTGACCCCATGTCAAACTTGGCCGAGATTTGATGGAGAAAAACATTCTGACCAAGTTTCAAGACATTTGGGCCAAAAATGTGGCCCCTAGAGTGCACACTAGGTTTTTCTAAAATTTGACCCCTTGACCCGATTTTTAACCCCACTTGACCGAATTTTGAACTTGGTCGAGATTTGATGGAGACAAACATTCTGATCAAGTTTCAAGACATTTGGGCCAAAAATGTGGCCTCTAGAGTGCACACAAGGTTTTTCTAAAATTTGACCCCTTGACCCATTTTTGACCCCACTTGACCCCATTTTCAACTTGACGGAAATTTGATGGAGACAAACATCCTGACCAAGTTTCAAGACATTTGGGCCAAAAATGTGGCCTCTAGAGTGCACACAAGGTTTTTCTAAAATTTGACCCTTTGACCCCATTTTTGACCCCACTTGACCCCATTTTCAAATTTACAGAAATTTGATGGAGACAAACATCCTGACCAAGTTTCAAGACATTTGGGCCAAAAATGTGGCCTCTAGAGTGCACACAAGGTTTATCTAAAATTTGACCCCTTGACCCCATTTTTGACCCCACTTGACCCCATGTCAAACTTGACCGAGATATGATGGAGATAAATATTCTGACCAAGTTTCAAGACATTTGGGCCAAAAATGTGGCCCCTAGAGTGCACACAAGGTTTTTCTGAAATTTGACCCCTTGACCCCATTTTTGATCCCACTTGACCCAATTTCGAACTTGACCAAGATTAAATAGAGACAAACATCCTGACCAAGTTTCAAGACATTTGGGCCAAAAATGTGGCCCCTAGAGAGCACACAAGGTTTTTCTAAAATTTGACCCCTTGACCCCATTTTTGACCCCACTTGACCAAATTTCGAACTTGACCGAGATTTGATGGAGACTAACATTCTGACCAAGTTTCAAGACATTTGGGCCAAAAATGTGGCCTCTAGAGTGCACACAAGGTAAAGTTTGATGACGGACGACGGACGACGGACGCCGGACATCAGCCCATCACAATAGCTCACCTTGAGCACTTCGTGCTCAGGTGAGCTAAAAAAGCAAATGATGGGAATTTAACCTGACCCCTTCACTGCAGTTATGAAATTACATGTTTGAGTGAACCTTACGTTTTAAGACAAGCAATAACGTTGGTTTACAAGGTAAATTGTAAACTTTTTTAATGCGCTATATAAACCTGGTTTATCTATTTCGAACAAATGGCACGAGAATCTAACAGTAAAAAGTTGATTTTACGGCTCACCGTGCAAAATCTACCTATACTGGTTACCACTATATTCACATGTGATAGATAAACCTTATAACAAATATGAGCATTGAGCAACCTCAAATAGTTTAAGTTAAAGGAAAATGTTTAGTTCACAGGTCAAGTTTTGGGTTTAGGAGTTAAAAATTTGAACTTGAATCTAATCATGCATATTGATAGATGTAACTCCATACACAATGAGCACTGTACATCAAAAAGCTTAAAAGTTAGAGAAAAGTGTTTATTTGCATGGTATTGGACAGAATTTGAAGGGTCAGTGCAACACTATTGTAAGTGCCTATAAATATATAGGCACTTACAATAGTGTTGCTCTGCCCCCTTGAGATTGACATCAGTAAAAATGCCCCCACATAAAACAAGAGGGCCATAGTGGCCATAAATCACTGTCCAAAGATCTGACCTCTTTTTCTAGTTTTAAACCACACTTGACCCAAATTCGAACCAGATTAATATTTCATAAAACGCCCACTGTCTAAAGATCTGACCTCTTAACCTACCTTTAAACCTCATTTGACCAAAATTCGAACCAGATTAATATTTCATAAAAACAATCATTCTGACAAATTTTCAGAATGATTGGGCAAAAAATATGTTTTTAATCCCAGTTGACCCAAATTCAAACTTGACCTTATTTAATCAAGACAATCATTCTGGTCAATTTCAAGGATGATTGAGTAAAAATATGGCCTCTAGAGCGGCTACAAGGTTTTTTAAAAGATTTGACCAAGTGACCTCAATTTTGACCCCACCTGACCAAATTTCAAAATTGATCTAGATTTCATGAAGACAATCATTCTGACCAATTTTCAGGTTGATTGGGAAAAAAAAAATGGCTTCTCGAGTGTCTACAAGGTTTTTTTAAGATTTGACCCCATGACCTCATTTTTGACACCACTTGACCCAATTTCAAAATTGACCAAGATTTTATCAAACTGATGACAAATCTTCAGGCTGATTGAGCAAAAATTATGGCCTCTAGAGTGTCTACAAGGGTTTTTCTAAGATTTGACGTTTGACCTAGTTTTGACCCCACTTGAAGCAATTTGAACCTTGTCCGAGATTTCACAAAGATTATCAATCTGACCAATTTTCAGGCTTATTGTGCAAAAAATGGCTTCTAGAGTGTTTACAAGGTAAATGTTGACAACACACGACGGACAACACATGACCGGCACGGACATCTCACAACCCAAGAAGCTCACCTTGAGCACTGCGTGCTCAGGTGAGCTTAAAGGACAACAAAGTTTATTAGACTTAAATGAAATATGAGATTTAATCATAGAAAAATAATTTAATACTTGATTATAATTGCACAATTGAACAGCTTTGGCACTCGGAATAATCAACATAGAAAAAAAGCACACACAAAATATCAAAACATTCTTTGAATTTTGATGGCATGATAAACTAAGGCATAGGTTAATTTTAGGAAAAGTTTCCTTTACATGACCAATACTGTTATCATGAATATTGATCAATACACAAAATATATTATAGTCAATAAAGTATGAACACCCTAACAAACACAAACAAGCAAAAATATTGTTGATGGTAGGTATAACATTAATGATAAATACTTATTCGTTGGATAAAATGAAAATTTTGTAAATCAATCAAAGTTCTAATAGCACTGAATGCACCAAGAGTGAGACAGTATTCATTTTAAAAAAAAATGTGGTATTGACAATAATCAGACTGCAGGAATATTCAGGGTTCAGCAAGACAAGGATTAAGGTATTGTTTAGTTAGTTATTTGCTGGTGGGCCATCTTATCAAAAACACTCATACAATTTATTCTTATTCTCAACAAACTCATTCATTTATATACAATTGAAGACAACAATTCAAAGCAATACATTTGAATGAAATTCATTTTGTGTCGATAATAAATAAATTTAAAACATGAAATGAAACATCACTTGTTTTCGTAAAATTGTCTTGTTCTTCTGTCTGTCACTTTTTTTAACGGCATGTCGCTGTTCCAACTTCCCATGTTCTTGCAAATCTGTTACTATTGGCGATGACCTTGTTAAATGATGTCATGCGATCATTTGATGGTTCATTGTCGTAGATACCCAAAAGTCCTCCAGTTTTCCCGAAATACCAGCCGTTGATATTGATAGTGATAAGATCTGACGCAAGGTCAAATGTCATGGAGAAGTCGGTTCCCGTCACAGTAATGACATTGTCTCGTTCATTGACCTGTAATTCCATGTTTGATATAGGCAGTTCAGCCATTTCTTCTCCCAGATAAACCTGAAACAAATAGATATACAAATTTCTTTAAAATTCTTTTGAAATTTTATGTTATTATTAGACGATAATGAATGAGTAGTCATTGGATACAGAATTTATTAAAAGAGTCATCTAAAAACAGATAAACACGAGTCTGTGGCAAGTTTTTATCTGTTTAGATGATGAGTTTTATAAATTTGGTATTGAATTATCACAAATTTGATATTCTATTTATAATATGACCTTAATATTTGTGATAAAGCCAGGAAATTAAGATGCTTATCAATTCAAGTTATTCCGCAAAACATATAATACCATTTGCGAAATTACGTCAGCAAATCCATAATGACGTCAGTTTCACAAGGAAAATATGATGTTGATGGCGGTTTTGAGCTCATTTGCATATATATTTCACCAGTGTAATAACACCTGTATAATATCAAAAATATTCAATGGGGTTATTTCACTCACGTGACATAAGTCATATTATATTGTAATTTATTTGTTAACCTTTCTCATACCATTCATGACATATTCCTGTTGTAAACCAAGCTTTAGCAGAGAGTATAGACCAAGACCAGCCAGCACAAATATGCAGACTGATTTTTTTTTAACTCGAGGATAACATGATAAAAGGTCGTATGACTCTTATTTCCATCGTGGTCCTAACTCATTCCAGATCTTATCCTGCACTTAGAGAGAGAGGCAATGGTTTCTAACCACTGCTACCCACTTTTACAGCTGGGTGGACTGGGGCCCTGTCTGTAAAGTGTCCTGCCCAAATACACTTCCCGCCTCCAGTGGGGATGGAACCCACAACTACAAGGCTACGAGTCGAGCGGGCAAACCACTCGGCCAACAAGCCAGACTAGGCCATCTTAACCTACACTGCCTGTTTTTTACTCAATCATCTATAGATAGATATGAAGTAACACATGTTTCAAGTACACAGGTAATTATACCTCTCCATTCAGTTTCAGCTGTAATGGTTTCCCCTTGGTAAGTATTGTCACAGTAGGGTCGTCTCCATTAGATCGTATGATGGTAAAGTTTCCGTCATGATAATCTCTCGTCAAGATGAATGTACAGTCGGAGTCTAACTCGTAGGTTAATCCATCAAAAGTTGTGATCTGGCGTCCTTGACTGACTGATGCAATACCTGAATTGGTATGAAACAGATAAGTTACATGTGATACAAATTAGAACAAATTGTAGCATCTGTAAAAATTAATTTTTGAAGAAGAGGTCAAGGCAGAGGTTATAAAACTTTTCTCATTCTCAATTCAAAATTTTCTCAAATTTCAATTGAAGATTTAAGCTGTAATTCTAATTTAAGGCTCATTGTAATGTATAAACATAAAAGATAATATTAATAAGTTGTTATGAATAACAACTTATTAATATTTTCGTTTATCTTCATACCTTTTTTTAAACATAAAATTGAAAAGATTCTCAGTTGAGCCTGAGAAAAGTTTTATAACCACGGGCCCTAATCAAGCAGTAGTCAACTTGAGATAACATTTCAACAAGAGCACCGCCTACGGGTGCGAAACACTCAGCTGTAGGTGCTGGATAAACCAAAAATTCCATGTTGAAAAAGAGACATAACTCTTACAAAAATTCTTTCAGAGTAATCCCCTTAACAGTCTGGAAAGCTTTTGTGATGGTGAACGCGCATACCAAGTTTCACAAAGATATCTACAATAACAATCGATATGACCAAGGTTAAAGTTTGTCACGCCAACCCTAACAACGCCACCAAGGTGATGAAAATACCTCCATAATTTTTCAAACAGCCGAGCTAAAAATAATAAATCTTGGCAAATAGAATGATTAGATTTCATTCTAGATTTAGTATTTCATTGCTATTTTCAACGTCTCTAAGAAATATTTTTGTCTTGCATAGTCAAGCAAAAACACCTTCAGAGTAGAAATAACATTTTTTCTCATATGAATGTGAGAACCTTTAGTTTTGAAACAGCAGTCCTTTGGTTAGGGTCAAAATTTGCATTAAATTTCAAAGTACTGAATAATAAAATCTAGCTACATCAGATGAATTATGGTGAAAGAATAAATTTATTCTCAGAGAAAGTTCAAGTTAAATACCAGTCTAAAATTGTGAAAAATGTAAAATGACTAATTTGATAAGAAATAACCTACCAGTAAATGGGGGCATCCATTCTCCTCTCATATTGGGAACTCTGACCGAAACATCTGCACTTTTGATCAATTTGATGAGTTTTACAAAATTGAACACTGGCATAGCATCAAGGGATTGTAGTGGGATTGGTAGGAAGAAATCAACCTGGATCTCACCATGTTTTGGATCAAATACTGTTATCGGAGAATTTGCCATATTCTTCAATTTAAGAAGTTCTTTCATGACTTCTTTCTCAATGACTTTGAAAATGGCTTCCAAGATTGATTCAAATCTCTCCTCTAGTTCAAAATTTTTGTTGATGGTCACAATCTGTAATAAAATCCATTAGTTCACATCAGAGTTACAGAAAGAGGGGGGATTTTAGATTAAAATATTTCAACAATAACTAACACAGACCCTGTGTGGTTGGTACCCATTTGAATTGTCTCAATGAAATGATTCAGATGAGTACACACATTAGGTTGTGTAAAGAAATAAGGATTTTTGACTGGCTTTATCCCCTTGCTCCTACCTGAACCTCTGTCAAACTTACTTATTTGAGCATGTGCAGGACATTTCAAACAAATGTGCCAGGTACAGGTATTGAGCAGATTGGACAACCAAACAGTGCAACAAGAATACTTGCTGAACACATATTTTGGAGATAATGCCTAATTAATCTTAAGAATGCAGAGTGAAGACTCTCACGAGATTTGCGAGAGCCATTGCTTTGCACACATGTGAAAATGTTGGAAATGTCAAACACAGGCTCATTTTTTAATTGTCTCAATTTCTTTAAGTTTAATTTTGAGATGAAAAGTGTTTGTTGATTTCATGTAGGGTATGAAACTATAAGCCCAATCAAACCATACAAGTACATTAAGTGGATTCATACATAAATGTGATATGGTTTAGTTTCATACCTCCGTGAAATCAACAAATACTATCTTCATATCTTTTAATGAATATCATGAAGCCATAATGTAAAGACTTATCCATTATAAGATAGATTCATTGATTGGACTTCTTTCAGAAGCATACAAAATAGCTGTGTACTCAAATTATTTTCTTTGAGGAATGAAACCACCTTTTAGGCAAATCAGAATGCATTGATGGACACAACTAGAATTAAATCATTTTGAATTGTTGTCTGCAACTCCTTTCTTTTGGACCAGATGAAACATTTTGCTAATTTGAATTGGGTCATTAACCATTACTGTATGTTGTTCACAGTATTTCATTAGGCCAACTTTTATTTTTTTATTTCTTGGTTCTTGGGAGAGCGAACCCAATTTTTCTCAAAAAATGGATTAAAAATAAAACTACCTTCCATCAATTTCATTTTCATTTATTTCCTCCAATTGGCTGCTATTGTCTTGTTTCTATATTGGTATTGCTTAAAGATTTTCTATAGAACTAAATCCCTAAAAAGTGATTTGGTTCTTTAGAAAATATCTAAGTACATGTATGCCTCATGGCTTATCAACAATTTCTACAAGATGGAGAGTTGTGTTTTTGGAAGAAAAATCTAAGACAAACAAGATGTGTTTGTGAAACACGAATGCCCCCGTAACAGCATTTTTTTTCAAAGTTTGACCATGACAGATGACCTTGACCTTGTCACATGACCTTGACTTTGGTACCAGCGGACGCGGATCATTGAGATCTTTCATCATGCCAAATATTAGCTTTGTATCTTGAATAGGCTTGAAGATATTGGCAAAGTTAAGTTTTCGGGTTAAGTTTTCGGACGGACGGACAGGCAGACAAACGGATGGACGGACAGATGGACAGACAGACAGACAGAAGGACATGAGTAAAACAATATGCCCCAGATCTCTCGATACGGGGGCATAAAAAATATAAAATAGCATAGATTTTTTTTCAGTTTTATTTTTGTTTTTATTTTGATTACAAGATTTAAGGCATTTTATTTTCATTTTTATTCCCTCCTTCGACCCTTTGTCTTGTTAGATTTGTCCCGTGAACCAGAAAATAAAATAGCATTGACCTTGTGGACACAAAATTGTAGATTGAACTTTTCAAAGTGATGTGTCAGCACTAACATAAAAGGGACCATCTTGGAGTTCCATTAAACAATCATTTCAAAAAGAGAAAACAAGATGTGTTTTTGATTAGCATATATCAACAAGAGTGCCATCGTCACAAAATACGCCGCCACTTTGCTGCTGTTTCACGAAAATCATTGTAGACACTACTTATTTTGACAGAACCAAATTGAAAATGACCAAGTTTCATTTAAATCAAGACAAAAAGTTTGGAAGAGTTGCCTTCACAAGGCTGCAATTTCAATAAGCCCCAGGCACTAAGTTTTAAGGGGGCATAATTCAGGGAAATAAATGAGCCATAAAATCCTTGATCCATGTACATCTACAAATTATGGTGATGACATTGACCAAGTTTCATTTAAATAATGACAAAAAAGTAAGGAGGAGTTGTGTTCAAAAGGCTGCAATTTCAATAAGCCCTAGCTACTAAGTTTTTAAGGGGCATAAATCAGGCAAAAATTAACGAACCATAAAATCCTTCCTTCATGCACAACTTCCAATTGAGGTGATAACATTGACCAAGTTTCAAGAAGATCCAGCCAGAAACTTAGGAAGAGTTGCATTCACAATGCTGCAATTTCAATAAGCCCCAGACACTAAATTTTAAGGGGGCATAACTGAGGCATTAAGCCCCACAGAGTCTAAGTTTTTAAGGGGCATAAATCAGGCAAAAATCAACGAACCATAAAATCCTTCCTTCATGCACAACTTCCAATTGAGGTGATAACATTGACCAAGTTTCAAGAAGATCCAGCCAGAAACTTAGGAGGAGATGCGTTGACAAGAAAAGTGGACCCAGAGACTAAGTTATCAAGGGGCATAACTCAGGCAAAAATCAACGAACCATAAAATCCTTCCTTCATGCACATCTACCAATTGAGGTGATTACATTGACCAAGTTTCAAGAAGATCCAGCCAGAAACTTAGGAGGAGTTGCATTGACAAGAAAAGTGGACCCAGAGACTAAGTTATCAAGGGGCATAACCCAGGCAAAAATCAACTAACCGTAAAATCCTTCCTTCATGCACATCTACCAATTGAGGTGATAACATTGACCAAGTTTAAAGAAGATGCAGCCAGAAACTTAGGAGGAGTTGCCTTGACAAGAAAAGTGGACCCAGAGACTAAGTTATCAGGGGGCATAACTCAGGCAAAAATCAACGAACCGTAAAATCCTTCCTTCATGCACATCTACCAATTGAGGTGATTACATTGACCAAGTTTCAAGAAGATCCAGCCAGAAACTTAGGAGGAGTTGCATTGACAAGAAAAGTGGACCCAGAGACTAAGTTATCAAGGGGCATAACTCAGGCAAAAATCAACTAACCGTAAAATCCTTCCTTCATGCACATCTACCAATTGAGGTGATAACATTGACCAAGTTTCAAGAAGATGCAGCCAGAAACTTTGGAGGAGTTGCGTTGACAAGAAAAGTGGACTGACGGAGGGACGGACGGACGGACGGACGGATAGACGGAGAAGATGACGCCAATATACGTCCGCCTCCGGCGGCGTATAATAAAAACAGTAGAATTGTTACATTTTGTCTCATTTTGCATCAAAGATATAGCACAATTATTTGTATTGCAGGTGTAGCTTGTATTGTTCACTCAATAAAATATAAATCTATCTTAAACTGAAACAAATGATTATTCTCTATATATGGTTTGCAAGTCCCATTAGCACAGTCTGAAGGGTGATGGACTCCTAGATTATGTTATTCTTACCTGTGTATTAACTGGTTCAGGTAGAACATACTGGGCATATTTTAGAGCATTTATAGCTTTGGCTGGAATGTGCTTAGCTGGAAATTTCACCATTTCTGAAAAACAGAATTTTCCAGTTTACGAAATGTAATTCCACACTGAATTAATCAAACTATATTTAGGAATTTAATAAGAAGTTAAAATATATGCTAACTGCCATCTGTTTTAGACAAATAAATTTGGTATTCTACGAACATTGCTTTGATACCCTACCAAAAGTATTATCTTTTAATTCATGATCAACTGATAAAATTCTTGAGAATATTCATCTAAGATTACAGCACTCTTTCTAATGTGATGTCATTTCCTGCATTATGACATCATTTTCAAATTTATGAAAAGTAGGTATCCTAGGTTTTTTGGTTCTTGTAGATAAGCTTTACATTAGTTTAATGTAGCCAACTTAATAGCAAAAACATTTATCAAAATCTTATCTAACAAAATAACCCTTGGAAAAATATAAAAAAACCATTTAATATAAGGAGGGGTCAGTGCAACTCTATTGTAAGTGCCTATAAATATACAGGCACTTACAATAGTGTTGCTCTGACCCCTTTATATTAAGTAGTGCTGCTTTTAATATTGCAGTTTTGAGCTAGCTGCATCAAACTTTTATCACAAAAGGATTACTTATTTGCATACCAATAGCATAGTTGATCGACTTGTCCAAAGGAGTTTTCATGATATTTGAAGACTTCAGGGAATTCTGAAAAACACAAAATATATGTATTGAAATGTTGTTCAAGATTCCTTCTTTTTCAACCCATTCCTGGACTATTTTCATAAGACGACATTTAATGTCGTCCTAAGTTTGGGTAGAAAACATTGTGGGGAATTAAGAAATTACTAATCACAAGCTATTTCTTCATTCTCAAAAAAAATTTTTTCCAGCTAAAAGTTGATTTTAATTGATATAACTTGAAAGTAAACCTACTGATACATTGCCTGCTGAGCTTGAAAGCTGAACTTAACACTAACAGAAGATTTCCTAAGAGATATGGAGAGTATTTAGTGGTTTCATTGATTGTTTCCTTATCCCACTGTATCAAAATGCGAAGTGGATTCATATGTGAGAGTGCTTAGGTTTTTAGTCTCATATCTTTATGAAATCACTCTCTTCATGTCTTCATGAAGCAGAAATGTTTAGATTTATCATTAAAGAAACTGATTTGATATGGGACTACTTTATGTGGGCACTTTTAAAAAAGCTGCATAAATCTGTTTAATTGAGGAATAAAACCAACTTTTCAGCCAATCAGAACATAACTCAAATCATATTATTTTTGAATAAAGGTACCTTCTTACAAATTTTGATTACATCTACAATTATCGCAATGACAGAGTTGTTTGAAATTCCTGTTTTTAAACAACCAATCTAATTTAGTAAGCATTTCAACAAGTGCAACACCTATTGGTGCTTAGCTTGACCTTTGGGTGCTGAAAGGGGCATATTTCAGACAAAATGCATTTAGAGTTATCCTTCTTGATAGTATAGGTTGCTCTTATTACATTGAACAGGTATGCTGTTTCATGTGTGCCTTTAGTAATACTAGATGCCACAAAATGTCAAAGTCTTTGTAGAAAGATGACAACACCAATGATATAGTATCACTTTCGGTATTCTCCTAAAACAGGCAAGCTGAATTGTTCTCATTTTCTGCTGTTTGCTTGAAAATAATTCTAAACATTCAATATTGCACTAACATCTTAGATAATATGTACAAACTTACCAAAGATTCTTGAGCTTTTGTAGACAATACTTGATATTCATTCAGTACATTTTCTCTAGACCTGAAAATAAAATTAAACATCCACCATATTCAATTACAAATACCCTTTATAGCAACTATTCTCCTATTCAAACAAGTAATTCAAGTTTAATAATAGTAGATTGATCCAGTATCTTTCATTCTTTCACTCAGCCTGTGGCATTTGTTGATAGAAAAGAGGGCTCTTGGTAATGTTTGAAATAGAGGGGTCATTGATTCCCTAACCATGAAATTCTAGGGGTCAAAACTAATTTTAAAGGGGGTCAAAATAACAGAATGAGCTAATAATAAGTAGAATTTTGCAGGTTTGTGAGTCAGTTGACATTTTCTTTTTAAATTATCAAGTAAGCAATCAATTAGTAAAATATTGAATAATGTTAAAGATACATCATTTAGGGCTTAACCAAATTTTGACCCTTGGAAATTTCTCTCAAGGGGGTCAAAATGACCCTTTGGGTGATATTTCTAAGTGTCAAATTAAGATATATTCAGATTTTTAGGGAGACAAAATCTTGGTTTAAGGGTCAAACATGAGCCCTGAGAAAATGACATTAAATGAAGGCCATTATTACTACTACCAATATGTTTATAGGCAGTTACAACTGTTTTGTACTGAGGCATCAATGCATATTTGTCAAAAATTGAAGGAGGAATTGACTAACAAGAGAAAGACAGACAGAGGGACAGATGGAGATGTTTCCAATATACGACAACCTTCGTGGGCATATAAAAACAGGAAAGCTAGGGTAAAAGAATGAAATTCACTCACCCAGCCATGTGTTTCAAAATGTGCAAGGATTTTATCAATTTGTTAAAATTGGATACAATGAAGCGTTTGGAGGGTAGCAACGACATCTCAATGGAGTTAACGTCAATCTCTCGGAACTCGTCCCTCATCATGCTGATTATTTTGACAAATTTCTCCTCGATTTCTTCAATTATTTTCTCTTCTATGAGCAACGTGGTTTTCTCAGCTTTGTTTTTGTATTCTTCCATTTTCATGTGGTAATATTCCTGCAACACAGATATACGAGTACATTCACAATGGGTCATAAATCTAGTTTTGTTTTTATATCTTTTTATTGCATACAGCGGTTTTCAAGACCCCTGAGAAATTCACAATATTCAATCAAGATTATACTTTAATTTATGAATAAAACATTGCACTAAGTATATTTTATTTAATGACCGTCTATAAATAGACATCTTACTTTAGTTCTAACTAATCTTATTTCTCCTAATAAATGCTCATGGGAGCTATTCATTATATGATCGTAGAGCTTTTATTTAGTGTGCATTTTATGATTTAAAAAATCATAAAAATATTGATGTCTTTTAGGCCCTTTATCCTTTAGATTGAGGTGAATTTCCCTTTTAACAATCACATAAATGTTTGCTTAGAGGAAATTCAACTCAAAGAAGAGAAGAAGTCTCAAAAAGCTCCTAAAATTTAGGCATTTGAAGTGGGTTTTCTTAGTAAAAACTGTAGGGGTGGTACTATTAGGGAGGGCGCTATTATTAGAGGAAATACACCACCTTAAGTTCCTGGTAAATTTCTGGTCTCCAGTGTAACCTGTTATGTAGAAGCTGGGATGTGTTGAGTCTACCAGCTACCAGAGCATCAGTGACTTTATTGAAATTAACCATGCGGTAAACCTCTGCTTTAACAGCTGAACTGTTAACATACTCTGCTCGGAAATTCAACTCATTCATGGGATTATCTGCAATATGATTAAATTTGTGAAATGTAATTTTATCAATTATTAGAAATGGAAATGAAGGAAAATTATATTTATGACCTGTCACGCAAAAAAGGACCATCTGGGAACTCTTAAAAATGAATATTTAAAAGAGAGGTTGGGCCCAGCATTGGTCAACCAGAGGTCGCATTTCAAAAAAAATTTCACTTGAAGTTAGATTGAACATTCTAGATTCAGGAAATAAGCACACTTGGAAAAGTTTCAAACCTAGTCAGGCCGCGCAAACCGTGCAGTCTGACTCGGGTAAACACCATACACACTACCCAGATAGTCCTTTTGTGTGTGCCAGGTCACAATTATTGAATTTGTTGAACTGGATCTTCATCAATATGAGCATGTCCGTGACATTTCCAACAATTTGAGATGGGCGTGAGGTGAAAACATTGAGCTTTGTAGATAGCCACATACTGTAAATATATTGTTTCCTGATGGTGTACAATTACTATAAGACCTTATTTATCTTCTAAACCGATAGTGAAGACTATGGTCAGACTGTGTGGATTCACAGGCTGTCCAGAGTTTTTGCTATGTACATATATGAAATTGTTGGAAATCTCACAAACAGGCTCATATCAAAAAAAAAAAGAGACGTTTCACTCTTAGAAAATGTCAGGAAATATACCTGGCCAAAATTCTGTCCCTCTTTTTCCAGACTTTCCTGTCTTTAAAAAAAAATCCTTAAATGTTATTCACAATATGATTACCTCATAAATACTTTCCACTTGTAACAATCTATTTCATTTTCCAAATGGTTTTTGTTTTCATTAAATACAGACATGATAATAAAGAAAAGAATTAAAACCATTCAATTTCTTACCTAGATCATAGTTTGTCTTGAAATCAATCAGACGTCTAGCTGGGTAGACGGAGAATTCTGTGTGTAATATTCTCTTGTTGTCGTATTTATTGTCAAGTGTGACTTGGAAATTGCTACCGGTCCTGGCTTTTCCAGCAATACTGATCTGTTTTTGGGGACTGGACATCTGTAACAGATATAAATAATAAATGAGCCCGTGTGTGACATTTATTACTATTTCATGCAGGGATTGACACTAACACCAGTTCTGAGGCCCGAGACTTGTTATCTTAATGCCAAATGACTGGTAAAAGTTTTAATATTGTAGATCCCTCTGGACTGAAGTCATTGGCCAATGTTTATCTATTTACATGCACTTTAAAAATATAGTTGTCTCTTTCTAATATTTACATTTTCATCACAATATGGAAGACATTATAAGAAAAGAAGATATAGTCTGTCACTCAGTCATCAGTACTGCACAATTACAGTGCTTACAGCACTTTGATTTACCTCAGCTTGACAAAGACTGAATTACCTCAAAGTTCATGGATTTTCTCTGCTGATCAATCTCTCCACCAATACTGAATGTTTTAGTCTGGCCTTTAAAGGTCATGTACTCCATGCCGATACCAGCTGAGTAACGATCCTCGGTTCTTCCCATGTGCGAGCTGATCTGGACATCCACTGTTGTGTAGGGTTGGCTCAGGCCAAATGTCATACTGAATTAGATGTTCAAGAAATATTGAAAATTGGGGTTACATTATACATTATGTAATACTATCTTTTAAACACTTTTATTTGAAAGAATGATTCATATAATAATGTCATTCGGAATTAGATGTTCAAGAAATATTGAAAATTGACATTATACATGTGTAATATTGTTTTCTAACATTTTTATTAGAAAATATGATTCATATGATTATCAGTTTGGCATTCTCTGCACTTATATTAGCCTCCGTTTAACAAATTATAATGGCTCAGCATGGCACAATTTTAACTGCCTATACATTTATAGGCAGTTAAAATTGTTCCATGCTGAGCCAACAATAGAATGTATTAGAATTGGAGGCAAGGGGGATAAGCTACTGCCTCTTTCTCAGAAACATTGAATAATTTTTTTATTGAGTATATTCTTTTTCTATCTTTTGATTGTATGGGGTAAACTCCACTTTACCAGTATTTTCCCCTTATATTTCAGTGGCTGGCATGCCTGCCCATGACTTCCTATCCAGTTCAAACATAACATTCCATCTGAAGCACCAGCTACGTCATACATAAAGGAAGTACTTAAAATTCCCCAAAGGAAACGAAATGCCTTGATTCTAAGTTAATTTACAGTCTCTTTCAATATACAGTTTATACATGTATATATCAATCATTTTCTTTTCAATTAAGTCAGAAGAAACTAACCTGTAATTCTTTGAGTATGGTCCACTGGAAACATCATCGATTTTACTGGACAAAATGATTTTCTTTCTTTCATCACGAGAAAAGGAGAAAGACATCTGACCATCAAATATGGCACGTCCTCTATTTACTGTAATGTCTGATTCCACCTTAATTGTCTAAAAAGTAAAAAATAATGTTGAGCAACTTGTATGACTACAAAATATCAGAACTATAACTTCAAATGTATTCTGTATTATTATATAAACATAATAGATATAATTCACAAGGAACATATTCAAAGAACATTTTTTTATGATTGACAATTAAGCTCATAATGATTTAAATCTGATACAGTTTTTAGACATACCACAAATTTGACTTTTTTAGGTTTTGAATATTCACATATTTTTGTATGTATATAAAATATGCAGTGATTTTTTTATCTGAAAAAAGGCAGTGTTTAGATAATTAAATCTAAAATGCAAATTTGTACTTTGATTTTTTGTATCTTAATTTAATACATTTGTTTCAAAAAAAAAAAAAAAAGGCTGGGAAAAGCGCAAAAATGCTTTTAAAAAGTAATCTCTCCATTGAAAGTAATTTCCCCTTTATATCACATTGTTTACAACATTTTGACTGTGGTATTGTTTAGTTTGTTGTGTGTGATTTTTTTTATTTTGACGTTTCATTTAAGGCCTTAACCTAAATGTTTGTGAAGAGCAAAAGATTTACTTACTTTTTTCAATACAGGAATAAATACAGCAATATCTCCCTTCAAGTTATTTGTCTTATCATTCATGGTTGTCTTGATTTCGAACGACTTCGATCTATCAACATCCGCATCCCAGAGGAATTCTCCTGTTATCATATCGTCAGCGTACATACCATTCAGCTCCAGGACTCTCTTATGTTCGTCAGGCATGATCATGATCAATTTAGCGTTGTTCTTGTTAAGGACATAACTAAATCCAGTACTCTTGGCTGTGCCCTGACCCCATGACAGATCAGCTTTTCCCTTGAATGTGGCAAGTTCGCTTGTGAACACTACATTGTCTCCTGGTCTTTTGAATTCGAAATTTGCTGTTTTAGTTGGATATCGAAGATCAACTCGAGTTTTAAGTTTGGTATCAGTATTCAAAAGAACATCCATATCAACGCAATTTGGACTGAAATCTCCATTCATTTCAATTTTGAATAAAGAAGGCTTTGTAAGACTGACAATAAAGTATTTTTTAACTCCTTTCAAGTTGAAGTCTGTCTCTAAATCAACAAGACTATTTCTATTTAAAGTAACAAGTAGAGTTTCTCTATATTTAGAAAGCACATCCTGGTGGGTAAATTCTACAGATCCATGACTAATTGCTTCAAATGGTGTCTTCAGGCTAGCGGAACCTTCAAGTCTGTTATTCATGTTGGATACAGATCCATCAAAAACAATTTGATTTTGTTGACCCCAGCGAGTATCTAGTCGAGAGCTGTAGCGACCACTTCTATCAGCTTGTAAATTTCCCTCAAAACTCATGGTTTTCAGTCCTTCAAATGGAGTTGTGGCTGCTATAACTATTGACATTGGTGATTTAGATGCTGTCAGATCTCCAGAAAACACTGAAGAACCGATGGTCAATTTTGGTTTACAACCAAAGCTATTGGCTTCCCCTCTATGTTCATACTCAATTCTATTCTCCTTGTATCCTTCAAATGGTGTTTTTATGGTTAGAGATGTATCCATTCTTTTCCATCCTTTATTGACAAGTTTGAATTCACCACTGACAGATTGCTTGGTCATGTACTGGACGTCTGCTGTTGTTAGGAAGTTACTAGAATGTCCACTGTGAGAGAATGAAGCTTTCATTTCCTCGAAAGATTTGATAGGTGTTGTTAGTTTCAGTGATCCTTCAATGATTGGTTTACTCTGGAAGGATGTGTCTAGTTTGTAGGTTGATCCCAATGCTTCAACAGTAGCTTCACCTTTAAAGTTATCCAGGTCACCATTCAGTTTGAGGCCTGTTTTTTGTACCGAGGTAACTCCACTCATTGAGGTTGTGACAGTTGACATATAGTCCAGGGAGGTTTCTCCTGATTTAAATACAGATTCTGTGATTATTTTGTCATCTTGTCCAAGGAATATCTCATATTTACAGGTGAAGTCTGTTGGTGGGCCGCTGTGGAATGCTGTCAGGACAATTTCATCTGTGAAGATGGACATGAATGCAGCCCTAGACTTAAGGACATTACCAGATAGCATGTGTTCTACATCCAGCGTCATCTCTTTGTCACCACCATAGATCGCTTTACCACCACATTGGAGGTTGTTAAATGATCCGTCATGATAAAAGGAAATGTCCAGATCCTGTAATTCTTCAATTGGTGTTGTTACAAAGACAATACCTTTGATGCCATCAGTATCTTGGTGTACAACAGATGCTTTAAACAGAATATCTTTATTTAGCTCAAAAGAAGATTTGAGTAAAGTTGAGGCACCACCATGTTCATGTTTTACATTGATTTGGGTAAAGTTTTCATGAGGAGTTTTCAGCATGAGCTCACCTTGCAGACCTGTCCACCAGTTGAGGGTCATATCAAGATCATAGACATTGTCTCTATCCAGTTGTACTACAGCTTTGGTCTCACTTCCCTTGTTTCTTGATGACTGGGTGAATGTTCCCTTCATCATGTCTTTTTCAGGTCTAGTTATAGTCACTGATGCATCCATGTTGCTTTCATCTGTGTAACTGTTTTCCAGCCTGTACACTGATTTACCTTGAGTAAATTCAGCATGTGATTTGAGCACATCTTTGCCAGTATCAAGACTGTAATCTAGGTTGATATCATTCATCTTCAAGGTTCCTGAAGTCACCAAAGGTTTTTCTGACAAGAAGAATTTTCCAGAACTTGAAAGAACTTTCTTGTGATAGTATGTGAGATCGCTTGTGAAAGAGAAATCTTTTGGTGTTCCATCAATATCAAATATGACAGCTACGGGTAAGTTAGCCACTGATTCTAGGAAAAAATCTCCTGTAATCTTACCTTCCGATTTATAAATGCCTTTCAAGTCAAACACAGCTATTCCATCACATTTCACTAAACCTTTTAGGTCAAAGTTTGATTTGTCTCCTAAAAAGTGTGAATCAAGGTCATATTTGGAGAATTTGTCTGTTGGCAGGTTAACCGTACCAACAGCAGTAACGCCTTTATCATTATTTTCAATTGTCAAATCACCAAATAGTCTTCCATCAGTGAATGTTGGAATTATGGTAGAAAAAACAATTGATGTTTTCTTTTCTGTATCAACGGAAATTTCAAAATGTCCTTTCTCAACATCATCAACAAAGACTTTACTGTCAGCACTCATTTTAGTTGATGTTTTTTCGAGATTAATCTCTAACTTGATTGGTGATGAGACAACACTTTTCACAACAAAATTACTCTCAAACATCCGTGATGGGATATATTTAACTTTCATCTGGTTTTCATTATAGCCATGATCAAACTTCATCAGAGATGTCAAGATACCATTTGCCTTATTCTTAAATTTGTACTTGGCTTTCATTGGTTTCAACTCAAATCTGGGTGTAACATCAAATGTCAAAGACATATCAGAAATATCACGTAAATCAACATTTAATGTGGCATCACTCCTACCATCCGGTAACACTAGTTCAGCATCACACTGGAAATACCTGGAACTGCCTGTATGTTTGTAACTCGCTTTCAGTGTTTCATAGTTTGCAATGGGTGAAGTCAGGTCTACACTTATGTCAACATTATCTCCAACCAAGACTTTCATTACCCCTGTGTATTTGTCCATATCATGCAACATATCAAAACTACACTGGAAGTTATCCGGTAATCCAGAGTGGGCAAGCTTCATGGTGTAACCTGGAGCTGTTATCTCAATCTTTGACTCTGTATTGTCTTTAAGATTCAATATTATGACAGCTTCTGCCTTCTGTCCATCAATAGTCAGATCTCCTGAACTCTTAAAGCCAGTGGAATCAGTTTCTTGTCTCATATTCATTGAAATGTCTTCCATGTATGGTGTTTCAAGATTGAAACTTGATGTAATAACATTACTAGAGGTTGTAAGACTAAGGTCACCAGTACTTCTATCACTTCCATACATATATTCCATGTGACATTTAAGGTTCTTGAGTCCTCCAGTATGTTTGAATGTAGCTGCAATAGCTGGGGAATTTGGTCTTGTAACCTTGACATTTGCAAATACGTTGTGAATGACATCTAGAGACATTTCAACCTCACTGCGCTCAAATCCATATGAATAATCAGCACTACTCTTAAACTTCTTGAGAGATCCCATGTGTTCAAAGCCAAGAGAAATGTCCTTTGGGATGTGTGATGATTTCAGATTCAAGTGACCTTGAAGTTTTTCTGTTGAAGTTATTTGAAGGTCAAGTTCAGAGTTGTCTGCATTAAGTTTGTAGTCTCCATGACACCTGAAGCTCTGAGGCGTACCTTCATGTTCAAAATGACCTTCAAAGTTGCCAGTTGGAGAACTTAGGATCAAAGCACCCTTGATGAAGGGCTTTGTTTCCATGGTAACCTGAGCATCATAATTTTCAGTTTTGTCGAGGGATAATTTCATGATTGTGTTAACAGGGAGTGTGTCAGAATGTTCCAATGTCAGTACAACATCTCTGGTATATGGGCTTGTTAGATCAAAAGACATTTCCAGCTTTGGTGATACAGATGTAATCTCCACATTCATGTCACTGCGGTCTGTACCTCGGATGAGCTCTACATGACTCTTGGCAAATTGTGGAGAATCCATACCTGTTATTCTGGCAGACGTTGGCAACACAAAAGGTGAAACAATAGATCCAGACAAGTCAATGTTTTCAGTCGTAATTTCTGATGAAAGATCAAGCCTATGTCTGTCGGAACCGTGGTTAATTTCACCAAATGTTGTAAATTTCTTGATGTCACCAAAGTGTGAGATTTCAAAGCTTGTGTCCTTAAATTCTGTACTAGACATTGAAATTTTGTGTTGTAGAAGACTGGTATCAATATGTGAGATAATCTCTCCAGTAATACTGCTCTTTCCGTATGAACCTTCTGTCTTTACGGCAAAGTTGTTCAGCTCTCCATCATATCTTACGTTAGCCTTTAGATTCTTCGTGAAAGCTGTTCTCAAACTGACATCACCAATGATAGAAGAGTCAAGACTGAGGGTCATCACACCATCAAACATTTCTTTTCCACCATGAATGATGTTGGCTTTAGAGTTGTAGTACTTCTGTCCATTTACATGATTGAAGGTGGCCTTGATGTTCTTCATTAGAGGTGATTTCAGTTTAAAACGTCCCTCAATGTCCCTAGCAGCATCTACTAGAATATCAACCTCTGATTTACCAATACTGCTTTTCCTGAAGTATCCATTAGCAGACATTTGGTGTCTTTTAGGTGCAAACTCCAGAGTCATCTGTGTTTCATATTCATCTGGACATATATACTCTATTTGCCATGATGATGTTACTTCTAACTTGTAAGATGGTTCCGAAGATAGTTCCATGTCATAGCCAATACGGTGTTTCCTGTTATGTCTCATCTCAAAATGGGTTCTTGGTCCATCTTGGGTCAGATAGAACTCCACATCTCTTCTTGTTGGAAGGGACAGAGTGACTGAGCTCTCTAGTTTGGAGGTTTGGTCTACTTGAACAACAAGTCCTGTGTATTTTCTGTCATCTTTATGAAGGGAAATGTCAGATCGAACAAACATGTCTCTCATTGTGTGGTCAATTTCAACACCGTATGCTTTGTCAGGGGAAGACACTCTGGCTGATAAGATCTTTCTCTCTGGTGATGCAATGTCATGGCTGAACTTCAAGGTCAAGAAACGACCTTGTAAAAATTCCAAACTACCACTTATATCAGAGTTTTCTTTGTCTACAACAGCATTAATGTCCATACTGACTCGTGGATATTGTAAGAAGATTGTATCAAGAGTAGCTTTAGCATTCACCCCACGAGTTGTGTCCAGAGTTAAGGAACCTGTCTTCTTCTTCAGGTGTGGTAGTACCTCTACAGATGCTTCAGTCCTAAAACTGTCCGGTGTTCCAGCAAAACTATAATCTACTGACATAGAGGTCATATTCTCCAATGGTGTTTTCATAGAAAAGGAAAGTCGTTTGTCCATATGCTCAAGCAAATAGCTTGTTTCTAGCTCAATAATACTTTTTGATCCATACTCAAGTTTGTTGGTCAATGTGTTCATGCGTTCCCTACGTAATTCAGAACTGTACAACACCCTTTTCAAATCATTCAAGGATGTCTGAAGACTAACAACATGGGTATATGACTGGTCCTTGGTCTGTCTCAGAACCGAGTTGATTTCCATGACGTATGCTGGTGTAAGCACAGCCTCAAAGTCAGTTGTTACTGCTCTCTTATTCTCATCAACTGAATGTTTACCAAACAATCTTGAATCAATATGGAGAGATGGGATTTTCAGAGATGTCTTTCCTTCTACATTCTTTGGTCCTTGGTCAAAGAAGGCAAGAGCATTAGCAATTTCTCCACCATTTTGTTTGATGTCAACTGAAGCCTTCATTGGATAGGAATCTTTGTTCAGACCAATATTGACATCTACATTTCCACTTGTTTTGAAAGGAGTCTGCAAGTTGATGACTAGACTGGTGTCCTTGGTGTTACCATTCATTGTGAGAGCTATTTGTTGCATGGACTTCTTACCCCACTCAGCAGTGGTAGAGCAACTTAAACTATTCACTGTTAATCTGTGGTCCCATGTCATAGCAGTACTTCCAAATGGACAGGACATGTCAATCTTTCCTGTAGTTTCATATCGCTTGTCTGAAGGAGCATGAGTGATCTTACTGTTAAACTGATACATTTTCTTATTTCTCTTAAAAATACCAGCAGTGTTGAATGTGTATCCATTATTGTCATGGGATAGTTTCAAAACACCTCTTTTCATGAAGGAATAAGTCGACTGTAATACCAAATCACCAGTGAATCCAACTTTCCTACCCTTTGTGATGTTTTTCAGTTCAAAGTTAGCCTGCATCTGCTGTTTATTCCACAACATTTTCACCATGCTGTCAATCTCTACTGAAGGGTTCAATTTATGGTCAAAATCAAGTCTCATTCGTTTCAGGGCCTTCAAGCTGGATTTAATCAAGAAATGTCCTACAAATGTTTTCAGGGACAGTGGTTTCTTCAGTCTAAGTTCAGTGTCAAAGGATTCTGCTTTATTGTAGCCGACATCTAGTTGTGTCAGATATTGTTCAAAGTCTTCATTATGGGCAAGTTTCACATCTAGTACAGGAAGAGCAGTGAAGGGGGTGGTCAGTTTTCCTGTACACAAGATAGATTTATCCTTAAGGCTCACTGTTGTGTCAGCAGTTATAGTCTGATCTTTATCCCACTGGAAATCTACCTTTGTTAAATATTTTGCCTTTTCTTGATGCAGGAGACTGAATTTGAGTTCTCTTGATGGATATTTTAGTGAGATAGATCCATTTATTTTTTCAGCTGTTGGTTTTTCAAGCAAGAACCCTGTATGTATCATCTGTTTGGGGTTCTTGTTGGCATCCCATTTTAGAGCAGCAGATCCACTGTATTTATCAGCCAACTTCTGACCATTCAGATTCAAAATGATGTGTCTTTCTGGATATTCTACATCTACCACTAAATCTGAGACAGAGTTTGAGGCTATTTCAGTTGTCTTGGAAGTCACTGCTGCAGCATATTTCTTCTTGTCCTTCTCATATGCAACATTTGTTACAAAATCTGAAGGGTTTAGGTCAAAAGTACCCTCTAGATGAACAGGTTGTTCCTTATCCATAGTGATGTCTGAGAAAACATTCCACCGACTCTTCTCTGCTGAAGGTACATTCAGCTGTGTGACCATTGTGTGCTTTTGATTCTTCTGGGGCTGAAGATCTACTGAGAAAACAAAAGTGTTGTCATCTTTCTGGAGTAACGAATCTTTAATCATGAAGTTTCGCCCTGGGTAGATAAGTTTGTAGTCTCCAGTCAGCTCAATGTTCTTTCCTGTGTTGTCTTTCAAGTGAAGGTCAGATTCTACTGCAAAGTTACGACCCAGTTTCAGATTAAAGCTGTTGTCCAAGTGTCTATCACTCTGATTGTGTTTACCAGTAAGGGCCATATTCCAGTCCTGAAAAAAAAAACATGAAATGTCTTAAAAATTACTATTGACGCGTTCAAGTTTAATAGAAAACATAAATGCTTGGTCATTGACAACACTTGTCAAGTATGCCAATGCTAAATCTTCAAACGTGACCTTGACCTACTGTAAACTTGACTAAATGAAATGAAACTTAGATTCATTGAAAGCAAAAGCTGCGCCAATTTATTTTGAAACCTGTCTAAAAATGTCAATGACAAGATTTTATTTCATTTTTTTTATTTGGTCTTTATCCTTGTAGAAAGACCTTGACTTTTGAAAAACATACATGAATAATTTAATTCTAGATTATTCCATCAGTTTTTGTGCATTCCGATTGGCTGAAAAAATAGTTTTAATGAAATCAATTTTGAGCATGCAGCTATTTCATAAGCTTCCACAAAAAGTAGTCCCTCAAGAAATACTTTTCAATATGGATGAATCTCACATGTTTGCTTTATGATATTAAATAATAAGATATGAAGAGAGTATTTGTAGGTTTTATGGAGGTATGACACTAAAAACCTTATCACATTCATGTATGAATTAGCATTGCATATTCATACAGAGTGATTAGTTTTCTAGTTTCATTACTCCATGATATCAAGAGATACTCTCTTCATCTCTTAAATATTTCAAATGGCACATATCTGGTGCATTGAATTTTCAACAATTTTACACAAACATTGATCAGCTGAAACAGTCACAAATTGCAGTGGGAATATTTGATGACAGCACTTAGGTGCAGGCTGATCTTTGTCTTTTTCTCATGCCAAAGCAGAAATATTTCTGGTGCAGCATGATAAGGGTGAAACAACAGGAAGAATCTGGCCTGACTGTGGGGATGCACGGGCTGTCCAGAATATTGGTTAATCACATGTTTTGAAAACTGTTGGAAAAGTCACATATAGGCTCATATATAAATTAATGGAAGATATTTTTTAGAAACAAGATGTGTTTGTGAAACACGAATGCCCCAGAAACACCAATTTTTTTTAAACCATGACCTTGACAGATGACCTTGTCACATTACCTTGACCTTGGTATATGTAGATGTGCATCATTAAGATCTATTATCATACCAAATATGAGCATTGCATCTTGAACAGCCTTGAAGTAATAGGCAATGTTTAGTTTTTTTGGTTCAGTTTTGTAGACAGACAGACGGATAAATGGATGGACAGACAGACAGACAATTGTAAAACAATATGTCCAGATTTCTCGAGCATAAAAATGTGGTATGTGAATTTATTTTAATCTATTTATCATAGTTACATACCAAAGCAGGGAGTTTGAGCTTAGTCTTTAGGTTGGCATTGGCTTTCAACAAATCTTTGAAATTTCTCTCCATCTCAAACGAGAAACTGATCTGCTTGGATTTGTCTTTGAAATCTTTTCCGTAACTGATGTCAGTAAACAGCTGGGATAGTTTCTTGTTGTGGTCAATGTTGCCATTCATTTTCAGGTTGTATTCTGGGTTTCTATTGACATTCAAGTTCCTAGAAAAGAAAGAAACATTGCATACAGTGGACGTTGCTTGAGCAACCATTTCTAACAAGGGACCACTTTTTTTAAGCCACCATTTTTAGCTCACCTGAGCACGAAGTGCTCAAGGTGAGCTTTTGTGGTTAGGTGGATGTCCGTCGTCCGTCGTTCGTCGTCCGTCGTGTGTCGTGTGTCGTCCGTCGTGTGTCGTCAACATTTACCTTGTATGCACTCTAGAGGCCACATTTTTTGCCCAATCAACCTGAAATTTGGTCGGAATGATTGTCTTGATAAAATCTCGGACAAGTTCGAAATTGGGTCAAGTGGGGTCAAAAACTAGGTCACAGGGTCAAATCTTAGAAAAACCTTGTATGCACTCTAGAGGCCACATTTTTTGCCCAACCAATCTAAAATTTGGTCAGAATGATTGTCTTGATAAAATCTCGGACAAGTTCGAAATTGGGTCAAGTGGGGTCAAAAACTAGGTCACAGGGTCAAATCTTAGAAAAACCTTGTATGCACTCTAGAGGCCATTTTTTTTGCCCGATCAACCTGAAATTTAGTCAGAATGATTGTCTTGATAAAATCTCGGACAAGTTTGAAATAGGGTCAAGTGGGGTCAAAAACTAGGTCACAGGGTCAAATCTTAGAAAAACCTTGTATGCACTCTAGAGGCCATTTTTTTTGCCCAATCAACCTGAAATTTGGTCAGAATGATTGTCTTGATGAAATCTTGAACAAGTTCAAAATTGGGTCAAGTGGGGTCAAAAACTAGGTCATGGGGTCAAATCTTAGAAAAACCTTGTATGTACTCTAGAGGCCATATTTTTTGCCCAATCAACCTGAAATTTGGCCTGAATGATTGTCTTGATAAAATCTCGGACAAGTTCAAAATTGGGTCAAGTGAGATCAAAAACTAGGTCACAGGGTCAAATCTTAGAAAAACCTTGTATGCACTCTAGAGGCCATTTTTTTTGCCCGATCAACCTGAAATTTAGTCAGAATGATTGTCTTGATAAAATCTCGGACAAGTTTGAAATAGGGTCAAGTGGGGTCAAAAACTAGGTCACAGGGTCAAATCTTAGAAAAACCTTGTATGCACTCTAGAGGCCATTTTTTTTGCCCAATCAACCTGAAATTTGGTCAGAATGATTGTCTTGATGAAATCTTGAACAAGTTCAAAATTGGGTCAAGTGGGGTCAAAAACTAGGTCATGGGGTCAAATCTTAGAAAAACCTTGTATGTACTCTAGAGGCCATTTTTTTTGCCCAATCAACCTGAAATTTGGCCTGAATGATTGTCTTGATAAAATCTCGGACAAGTTCAAAATTGGGTCAAGTGAGATCAAAAACTAGGTCACAGGGTCAAATCTTTGAAAAACCTTGTATGCACTCTAGAAGCCATATTTATTGCCCAAACAACCTGAAATTTGGTCAGAATGATTGTCTTGAAAAATCTCAGACAAGTTCAAAATTGGGTCAAGTTGGGTCAAAAATGAGGTCACGGGGTCAAATATTAGAAAAACCTTATAGACACTCTAAAGGCCAAATTTATTGCCCAATCAACCTGAAATTTAGTCATAATGATTGTCTTGATGAAATCTCGGACAAGTTCGAAATAGGGTCAAGTGGGGTCAAATATGAAGTCATAGGGTCAAATATTAGAAAAACCTTGTAGACACTCTAGAAGCCATATTATGTGCCGGATCAACATGAAAATTGGTCAGAATGATCATCTTGATGAAATCTAGGTCAAGTTTGAAATTGGGTCAAGTGGGGTCAAAAATGAGGTCACAGGGTCAAATCTTAGAAAAACTTTGTAATGAGTGTAGAGGCATCATTTTTTGCCCAATCAACCTGAAATTTGGTAAGAATTCATTATCCTTTCTAAATCTACTTTAAACAACTTTTGACAGTTCATTCAGGTGAGCGATTTAGGGCCATTATGGCCCTCTTGTAAATAAGATCCTTTACCATAAGCCCTATCTCTGAAAAGTGGACATTCTTAAACAAAAAATGTTAAGTATTAACCCCTGTCATGCTGGACCCGGAATATTCCTGCTTTGGCAGGAGCTATAGACAAACATCAGTCTGCACATATGTGCAGTCTGATGTTAGTCTACACCACCTGTTTCTCACTTTCAAACCAGAATCGCTAATATATTTAATTTTTGAAATAAAAATTGACCTTCTGTTTGTACTTTCAGTGCTTTTTGCCCTTTAATTTTGATGGAAATTTTTAGCCAAAATTCATTCAGTATGACAAGGGTTAAGGGTATTAGTGCAAAACTCAGTCTTGGCAAGTCACTCAGTGCCAAACTATTTCTTATGCTTCCACACCAAGAAGTTAAACTGCCTCAAAATCATAAAATCTTTTCTTGTTTTCTTTTGATCTTACTTAACCTTTGTCATGCTGGACCCGGAATATTCCTGCTTTGACAGGAGGTATAGACAAAGATCAGCCTGCACATAATGAGCAGTATGATCTTAGTATATACCACCTGAAATTTATTTTAAAAACAGAAAGGTGTAAAAAATGCATTTCCAAAATCAATACTCACTCACGTTTGGTAACTTCAAGTGCTTTTAGCACTTTGATTTTACAATTATTTTGCAAAGATTTTTATTCAGCATGACAAGGGTTAATGTAGAAGACATGAAGGTGATATCTGTTATTTTAGTCGAGGTACAAAAATAATCCACTTAACATACTAATGTATGAAGCTGTGTTAGACATTCAAACAGTATGTGTAAAAAAATCTAAAAAAGTACCCATAAAGAATTATTCATTTTATACTTACAATGATCCTTTTCCTTTTGTGAGTGAAGAACTACTAAGATTGATGATTTTCGAAACCAGTTTGATACCATTCCTTGTTACACCCCTCAGGTTATAATTCAATGAGATGTCAGTCGAAATTGTTCGGAACTTCCTGTTGTCAATCTTGGAAATCAAACTCATGTCAAACGGACTCGATGTGAAGATGATGTTACATCCATGAATGACTCGGGCACGTCTGAGTGACTGTACCCTGAAGTTTCCTGAAAAAAAAAAGGAATAAAGAAGATGATTTTGTGAAACACAGATACCCCATGAACAGCAAATTTTGCAGAAAGTTGACCACGACAAATGACCTTTACCTTTTCATGTGACCTTGACCTTGATACCAACAGAAGAATATCATTGAATTCTATCATCATCTCAAATATGAACATTGTATCTTGAAATGGCTTGAAGTAATTGGAAATGTTAATACTTTTGAAGACAGACAGACCTAAAGACTGACAGATAGACAGACAGACAAACAAAAGTAAAGCAAAATACCCCAATCTAATTGATGCCAAGCCATAAAAAGGATACATTGAGAAAAATTCTTTGTTTTCGTATAAGACCATTTAAAAGATTGCTTCTGTCAATAAAAAAGTCAATTGATCAATCGAAACTCTCATTTGTAATTAAATGACTTTTGAACTCACAGTTATCTTCTACCATTTTGTTTTAATCATTTTTGGGGATGAACAAGCTGTAGTTAGTACATTTAGATCACCCAAATAAGTTGCTTTTTGTTTCACGTCCATTACAATATATTTTTTTAGTAAAAAAACATTCATTTTTTTTTTACCTAGAGAGATGACCTTGACCCTGTCACTCGACCTTGGTGTCTGTGGATGTGATTCATCGAGATTTATCATCATGCCACATATGATGAGCATTGTTTTTTTAAATAGCCTTGACTTAATTGGCAGTGTTAGGATTTTTGTCTAAGTTTTGCAGATGACACATGGACGGACAGATGGATGGACAGATAATGGTAAAAACAATAAGGTCCCCTTCTTACTGATACAGAGGCATAATACAAATCACTACACTAATCCTGTATTCAGCCTGATATAACCTTAACAGTTGTTAAATATACATATGTGCAGTATTTCTGATATTTGTCTATAAAACCTACAAAAGTATGTCAAGGGTTAAAAACTTACCTTTCAGTGAAACTTTTTTCGTCACAATTTTGTCAAGGAGTAGCTTATAGTCAATCTTCTTTCCGAAAGTATGGGTAACAGTCCCACCAATGGCCATGACTTCTGTTTTAGGTGATCGGACAGAGAGTAAGGGCTTATAAATCCTCTTCTTGCTGTACGATGTGATGCCGAGGCTACTTGTGTACGAGTATTTCTTGTTCTTTTGTAGTTGTATGCTCCCTGTCAGACTCTTCATCTTGAGGGTATTCTTCACCTCAACTGATTAAAGATTGAAATTTATATCAGCCTGTGCGTGATATTTGCGTGATATTTCCAACAATTTGAAATGTGCGTGCATAGACAGCCTCATACTATAAATATAGAAATACCTGATGGTCTACAAGTACATTGAGGCCTAAACTACGTGTATCTACAAAACGCATAGTAAAGACTCTGGTCAGACTGTGCAGATGCACAGGCTGGTCAGAGTCTTTGCTTTGCACACATTCAAAATTGTTGGAAATCTCACGCACAGGCTCATATAAGTTCTGTCAGACAATTTGTTAAACTATAAACCATGGACAGACTAAATAAATTTTTCAGGATGACCATTATCTACATTAGAGTAGGTTTTCAGAGTAAAATATAGCTATATCTTACTCTGAAAAACTATCCTAAAATAGAAAATTGTCATCCTGAAAAATTTGTTTAGTCTGTCCATGGTAAATAGTTTAAGGATGTTGAATTACGAATTTTCCCAGGACATATAGAGGGTGATTGTCTACTTGTCCAGATCAAAATGAACCTTCCAAAAAAGAGAATACATAAATTTTGAGAAAACATTCTTTATTTTAAGAAGATAATACTGGAACCTGGCATTCTCTAAATTCAAAACAATTTTTCTACCTTCTGATACAAACAATAGGCAAATTCACCCCTTAGATCTACAGTCAAACTAGTATTAAGCGACCACTACAGGAACCACCAAAAAGCGGTCGTTCAAGAAAATGGCCGTTTAATACACGTTTTGATTACAAATAAGAAACATACTTTTTGATTGAATATGCATATATTTGCAATTTTCTCAAAATCCTATGTTGAGACAATTCTGCTGAGTTTTAACAACACAGGATTCATTTTCAATAATTTTTAGAACAACAATACCTTCTTTTGAGGAAATTCTTATTTAAACAAGAGGCCCCTGAGGGCCCTAAATCGCTCACCTGATATTTCAAGTAAATTATCATTAAGACTCCATTTCCTATGATATGGCATGAACCTTCCCATTTTCAACAAGGTTCATTCTTGTGACCTGGCAGACTTTTGATCAAGTTTCCTTAAGATTGGATTATATTTGTGGCGTTTGGAGCTCTTACGAGAAAATTGTCATTAAGGCCCCTTTTCCTGTGATATGGTATGGATCCTTCCCATTTTCAATAGACTTCATCCTCATGACCAAACAAACATTCTGACCAAGTTTCATGAAAATTGGACCATATTTGTGGCTTCTAGAGTGTTAACAAGAAATTTGTCATTAAGGCCCCTTTTACCGTGATATGGCATGGATCCTTTCCATTTGAGCAATTTTCATAAGGGACCACCTAAGGATGTTTTCTGCTAAGTTTGGTTGATTTTGACTCATAAGTTAGGAGGAGATGTCGTTTAAAGAAATTGTTGACAAAATTGTAATTAAGGCCTCTTTTTCCGTGATATGGTATGGATCCTTCCCATTTTCAATAGACTTCATCCTCATGACCTAACAAACATTCTGACTAAGTTTCATGAAGATTGGTCCATATTTGTGGCTTCTAGAGTAAAAACAAGAAATTTGTCATTAAGGCCCCTTTTCCCATGATATTGATCGGATCCTTTCCATTTGAGCAATTTTCATAAGGGACCACCCAAGGAATATTTCTGCCAAGTTTGGTTGATTTTGACCCATAAGTTTAGGAGCAGATGTCGTTTAAAGAAATTGTTGACAAAATTGTCATTAAGGCCCCTTTTTCCGTGAAATGGCACGGATCCTTCCATATTCAATAGACTTCATCCTCATGACCTAACAAACATTCTGACCAAGTTTCATGAAGATTGGACCATATTTGTGGCTTCTAGAGTGAAAACAAGAAATTTGTCATTAAGGCCCCTTTTCCCGTGATATGGCACAGATCCTTTCCATTTGAGCAATTTTTATAAGGGACCACCCAAGGAATATTTCTGCCAAGTTTGGTTGATTTTGGCCCATAAGTTTAGGAGGAGATGTCGTTTAAAGAAATTGTTGACAAAATTGTCATTAAGGCCCCTTTTTCTGTGATATGGCATGGATCCTTCCCATTTTCGATAGACTTCACCCTCATGACCTAACAAACATTCTGACCAAGTTTCATGAAGATTGGACCATATTTGTGGCTTCTAGAGTGAAAACCAGAAATTTGTCATTAAAGCCCTTTTTCCCGGGATATGGCACGGATCCTTTCCATTTGAGCAATTTTCATAAGGGACCACCCAAGGAATATTTCTGCCAAGTTTGATTGATTTTGGCCCATTTGTTTAGGAGCAGATGTCGTTTAAAGAAATTGTTGACAAAATTGTCATTAAGGCACCTTTTTCCGTGATATGGCACGGATCCTTCCCATTTTCAATAGACTTTATCCTCATGACCTAACAAACATTCTGACCAAGTTTCATGAAGATTGGACCATATTTGTGGCTTCTAGAGTGAAAACCAGAAATTTGTCATTAAAGCCCTTTTTCCCGGGATATGGCACGGATCCTTTCCATTTGAGCAATTTTCATAAGGGACCACCAAAGGAATATTTCTGCCAAGTTTGGTTGATTTTGATACACAAGTTTAGGAGGAGATGTCGTTTAAAGAAAAAGTTGACGCCGTGACGGACAGACGGACAGACAGACAGATGGACAGACGGCCGCCGGACAACGATCAATCACAATAGCTCCCTTGAGCACTTCGTGCTCAGGTGAGCTAAAAAGGGAACTTGCTTAATAGACATGGTCGCTCAAGCTAGATTGACTGTATATAGAACTATTGAAAGATTTGCCCTGGTATTTGCTTGTCCACTGAATAGTAATCATGGAAATGTACTTGTCCAAAAATAGAAAAGCCTGTTTCAGAGAAGACTGTGAGGGAATTCTCCACCCCTGCCAGTAACAAGTAGGCATTCCTGTGGTACCCCATAGGAAAACAGTAAATGTCTACCCCTTGATGATTGATTGATTGATTGAATGGAGTTTAATGCCATTTTCAACATTTTTCCAGTTATATTGCGGCGGCTGGAGCACCTAACAATGGTTTCCTGGTATTTCTCTCACCAGTACAACCACCACATCCTTTCCTAGCCTCCAGCTGCTATCTCACATAGGTCTACGATTATCAATCTATTGGTTAGAGACAAATAGTTGGAAAGAATGAGTGCTGCCATCGAGGATCAAACCCAGGACCTCTAGATTGACAGTCAAACGCACTACCAACTGCGCTATGATGGCTGCTTCTACCCCTTGATGATATTGTATAATAGACTTTTTTAAGAGCGTATTTATTTACAACTTGTTATAAATAAGCAGTTCATTTCCACTTACATTTGGCTTCTACAGGTTCATCCAACACTCCCTCAAGGTCAAGGTCAACTGACAAAACACGCATCTGTTTGGTCTCGAGGGTGGCCTGAATGTTGACGGGTTTCAATCCAGGAGCTGTGATCTGTAGTCGAGGAACATATTTCTGATACAGAGTCTTAGGATTAGCTTCCATGTCTACAAGCCCTTTCACAGAATAACTCTTGGAGTCAATGTTCAGTCTGCCCGAAAGTCCTTTTGTCTTCTTCGTATTGACTACAGTGGCTGTAACAAAAATTATCAATTACACAAATTACAACTTCATAATAAAATTTAGACCTGTCAAAATTCAGATGAGCTGTAGATGACAAATGAGTTGGATTTATAATGACAAATAAGTGTCATTTAATGGTGTAGATAACATCGTTTTTCCAATTTCAAAAAAATTGTTACTAAATTGCAATTAAACATAGAATTTAGTATTAATTTGCTAAGGTATAAATAATTATACAGAAATAAGTAATTGCTTTCATGTTTATTGTATTTCTTTCACTAAATTTCTTGAATAAATTCATCCATTTTATAAAACATCTTCATTATTATTGTACAAACAATCTTTTCATTGAATAATAAATAGGTAAAAAGCAGAACATCCCTAGAATTGAACTCAATAGACTTTGAGCCTGTTAAGTTCAAGATATGAACATTTTACACAGATCAAAAACTTTTGTTTCAAAGTTTTGACATTTACACAAAAAAATACCTTGAAGGTCAGCTTTTTTCCATGGAGAGGTCAAGGTTGCTTCCAAGGACGAATCTTTCTTGTTGAGGTTCATATTGAGGGAGATAAGCCTGTTGGTCTTGGATCCAGGGGTATCAAATGTGAAATGTACCAAATTGGATGCTCTAGTCTGAAAATAAAAAGGGGAGATAATGGTGTGTTTTATTGTATAAATTTTTCATATTATATACAGTTAAAGACATATCAAGGGGTAAATGTGAAATGTACCAAATTTGATGCTCTAGTCTGCAAATACGTAGAGGAGATAAGTGTGTGTTTTATTGTATAACCTTTTCATATTTTATACAGTAAAAGACATAATATCGAGGGGTAAGTGCAATACTATTGTAAGTGCCTATAGATATATAGGCACTTACGATAGTATTGCCTTGATCCCTCCATATGTTTAATATAATGTCAATGGGCTCTCAAAACAATTTGAATTCAAGCTGTAGTTACAAAAGTTTTGATGCCCACTGATGATTTGCATCTAAATGAAATTGTGTTTGTGGTTAAAAAATGAAACATTCTTTTATCAAAATAATTTATGCTTTTGTCTCTTTTGATACATGACAGAAAAAAATATGTACTTTGAAATAGGTTATCTTAATGTTAATTTTGCAAGTATATGTTGTAAGAATTTTATGTTCATTAAAGAAATTTCCCTCTCATTATTCATAAGCTCAGCTGTTTGAGGAGAAAACCCAAGGTATTGTTACATTCTTGGCGTTGTTTGCATTGGCATTATTGTTGGAGTAGGCAAATTTTAACTTTGGTCACATAAATGTTGTTATTGAAGATAACTTCATAAAACTTGGCTTGTCTGTTCATTATCACAAGAACTATCCAGATTATCAAGGTAGAAAACATATTTGTAAGAATGATCCCCCAATTCTACCTAATATTTTTGCATCATGCAGAACCAGCAGCCAAGCGTTGGCAACCCTAAGCAGTACTCATGTTTTACAAATGAGATTATCAATTATTTCCCTGCTTGAACAATAGAATTTTTATTTTAAAAAGATTCATAGCCATTTGGTAAAACTTAACTTTTGTTGTTCAATTAAGGATAAACTGATCTTGATATGAATCAAGATAAGAGCACTGCATGCTGGGGCACATGTTTGGCTGTCAGAGCTTCATAGTGGATAAAAAATGTTAGTCAAAAAAGGAGCATAATTCAGAGCAATTGGATTTATCAATGATGTAAACTTACATGGATTGACTTAGCATGTAGCGTGTATTTAGTATGTGTATCTCTATTGTACAAATAGATTCCGCCTGACACGGGTCCCGTCAATGGGAAGTAAGGACCAACAGTCTGTTGGGAGGCATTGGGATAGGAGATCTCGGTACAAAGTTCAAGCCCAGTGAGCGTTACTAGTTTTGTTGGTGTGCACATTTTCTTTGTTTGTCTGTTGTCTTCAATCATTTTCTGCTCCTTCTCACTTTCACGATGGACAGTGAAAAATGAGCTCCTGAAAATTTGAAAATACTCCTGGATATTTTTTTTACTTCACACCGAAACAATTTAGGCCAATGAGATATCTTATTTTGCATCATTTGAGAGTGAAATATCTAGATCTATATTGTACGACCAGAACGAGGCTACTGTGCAATACTGATTTTTTTTTTCCAAAATGAGGCAACCTATATTGGACAATGACAGCAAGGCCAGCTATATTGTAAGATGAAAGTGAGGCTTACAGTCCCGAACATCTTTTTCACCCTGTTTTGTGACCTTTTCAATATATCATCCCTCTGTTCAGAGGTATTGAAATAAGTCTGATCCAGAGAAGATTCTTGACATATACATTTGTTACATTGCTTTGCAAGTAAAAGAAGAATGCAAGTGACATTGAGAGACACAAACAATTTTGTTGTTTCCTGATTATAGAATATCATTTTGTCTACCTTAAAATGTACATTTCAAGAGACGATGGGTAGTAAACTTTTTTTGTGTTAATTACATAATATAATCAGTAAGAACTAACCAACTTGGCACTTGAAATAAACAATTCCTATTTTTGGAACAATTGTTTGTGTCAATATCATCATGTTCATAGTGACTTGCATTTGACACCCTTTTTTGCATCATTTCTGATCTATAATATATTCCTCTTGACTCTCTAAAATGTCAGACTTAATTGTGGAACTTTCAGCGTATGCCGTGAAATAAAGATGTCATTAAACGTGATCGAGTACAATCCCGGATTCTTTGGATTTGTACCAAGCAAAACCAGTCTATATTTTGACTCAGCTATCGCTTCATCAAATAGACTGCTATTGCAGGGTACTCATCCAATAGAATTCTGTATTGTACTCGATAATGTTAAATAACCTCTAATATTGCATCATTGTATAACTATGCATGTAAGCATTAATGCCTGTAGAAATGGCATATTAATTACAGTAACAATGATGTCAAAGTCCATGTGATTATGCCATTTTACAAAATGTGTTAAAATAAAAGATAAAATTCTTAATCAATGAATTTCCAAGAATGTAGCAAATATATGCATCAATATATATATAGAATATCAGATTTGTATTCATGAAATACAAAATTTATTAAACTCATCATCTAAAACAGATAAAAATCCAGTAAAGCCTTGTTTTCATCTGTTGATTCTTGACTTTTTCTTAGTTTTATAAATTTGGTATTTAATGACAGCTGATTCAAGATCCCCTATATTCTTTCAAGGGAGTCTTTAAAGAAACCACAGGTTTTTTTTTATGATGGAGATACTCACTTGAAATCGAAGACCTCCATTTTGTTCTGTGGCATTTCATATTCTGCAAGGAGCGTCCCAGACTGGGACATGTGAATTTTACCCTGGAGGGACGTGCTCGTGTGGAGGGTGGACACCATCTTGATTCCACATTTTGTTACAAACGCATCAACACTCATTACTGAGGTGATGGCAATGGCCGCACTGAAAAATATATATTGGCACCATCTATAAACACTGTTTAATCAATTTTGCTCATAAATCATAATGTTTATTCATAATTTTCAGCAGAAATTTCTTCAACCTTTTCAAACATAAATTACGAAACTTTGAGAAACATTTCTTTTCTAGTTCTTTCTCAAAACCTTTTATTCATAACATTACATGTATCATTATTTCAAAATAACTTAACATTCTGATCTTTTTCCCGCCTCCCAATTTCCCATTTTCATGGTATCTATTTCTAAAAAAGCCATTCTTTTTACTGCAACTCTTTACAATTTTTATCTGTTGAAATTTTGCAGTTGGATGAAATGCACTGAATTTCTGTATTCTGACTCCTTTCAACTATACAAGCAAGTTCTTTGCAATAAATCAAAATAGAACAAACTTAAATCCAAAGATGGTGCTCTTTGAAATTGAATTAATATTAAAGTGCAAAAACAAACCTTGGTTTTATTGCTCCAATGATATCAGCATTTTTCAGATCCATTTTACCGTTGAGTTTCATGTCAATACTGGCTGTTCCATCAACACTAAGGTTCATTGGGAATCCAGATCCAGTGGGAATTATTATGTGTGTGTCCAGGAACATTGTAGAGTGACTGAAACAGGTAGACAATGAAAACTATGGCGAAATTTCTAAAACTTTTATATGACATCAATGAATAATTCAAGGGATCAGCGTTTTGTGTTCACCTATTGAACTGAAAGAAATAAGAGCTGCATAAGAGTTAAAGGTAGTGACCTTACTTATGTATAAGTATTTTATGATACATCTTTGAAGTCATCTAAATGGAAATAGTAAAATATTGAACTGGCATGGCTACAAGAGCAAAGGCAAACCAAATAGGAAACCTTAGTATCATTGCAATTTGGTCAACCTTTCTTACATTTTCATTTGTCTGAATTTAGGCTTTATTACATGATTTCTACTTCATGGGGAAACCTTGAGCAAGACTTATTGCTAAAATGGAGGATTTTAGTCTGACTTCAAGAAAATGGAGCCCAAACTGCGATCTTAGGGATCTGGGATTTTAAGGGGTGCAGATTTTGCCAGTCTTAGACCCTGAAATAAGTAGCCAGGACCCTCAAAACTATCCAGTGAAAGTCCTAAAGACCCTCTGGGGATCAGATTCAGAAAAGATTTGAAGACTGTATAAAACAGTCTTCAAATCTTTCTTGAAGTTGAGCTCCAAATATTCAATTTATAACTACCCGGTAATTCTTTCTTAACCTTTAACCAGGAAATAGCTCAAACTCATATAATAACAATTAAGTGCTTAAAAGAAAAAGAAATGGTCTTTATCTTAAGCAGAGACTCAAAAACTTTAAGAAAGGACCCTTGGGATTCCAGTTATTGAGTCCTTTGGACCCTATTTAGTTGAAGTCCAAGTTCCAACTAATACCCTGGCAAGGGGATGTTTGTGAAAGGGTACGCTACCTGTAAGTGATGTCATTGTCCTTCTGCATCTTGTTGATCAATTCTAGGATGTTAAAGTCTGACCCTGATAGGAGCTCATCCACACCTCGGATATTGAAATGTCTCAACTCATTACCAAATACACGCATGTACAGCGAGGCTCTCAAGTCTTCCATTTGGCTTTCAAACTGATGGAAAGGAAATGATACTTATTACATGTATAAAGAACACAATTTCTAAAATATGACAAGATAAAATAGAAGAATGTGTTTTTTTTATCCAAAATTGTTTATAGAAAATATAATGCAAATTTTTTCTCCTGACTTTTGCCTTAAAGTTTTGTTCAAAACTCTTACTTAATGCATTAATTGGTCCTTTTTTTTTTAACTTCAAATTCTAAGATTGCAAGTAAGTGCAGAAACTGAGGTGCGTTTCTTAGATTAAGATTCTTAAGAATCTCATTAAGATTTTTAAGATGTTGCGTTTTTTAGATTAAGATTTTTAAGCGGCTTAATAAGAATCTTAAGATATCTTATTGAGGAAACGAAGATGGTTTTGCATTGGCTTAAAACAAGTAGCCTTGACGACGTCGAATGTTTTCACTCAAAATATTGAAAATCATTTCTTTGGACGTCTTAATAATCTTATTTAGCGGAAATTTTCATCTTAATGTAAAAAACACACCTCTGTTGTAAATGTGTAAAAAGATCAGAGTAGATTCTAGTGTCAGCAGGAGATTTGAAAGTAACCCACCCTTTTGTCAATTCTCTTTATTTTGTCTGGTTTCACAGATTTTACTGCCATCTTGCTGTCATCATCAGCACTCTTGCTGTTCACACCGCTGAAGTATCCATGAGGACCATAGAAAGCTTCCAGGAAATACTCAAGCCCTTGGACACGCCCACCAAGCTCTAACAAGTTCACTGATTGGCCAAACAGGTCCACAGTCAGGTTCAGCATACTAGCTCTGGGTACCAGAGATTTGGGGGACCAGATGAGGTCAGCCTCCATTTTCCCGCCAGTGTTGATTGGTTCAATGAACAAAGATTTCTCATAGTTTCTGGAGTATTTCATCATGTCAAAGTCAAACTCCTTCTTAAATGTTTCGTCGGCCAAAATTTCTCGAATACCCTGTTTGTGCCTGTCCGATGTTTCCATCAGATTTGTGAGGTGTGACCAGATGTAGGAGCCAACCTGGAATCAAGAAAATGGTGATTTTTTTTTCTTTTCCAAAGAAAAACATTTGTGAAATACTAATGCCTCTGAAACAGTTATTTTATTACAAGTTACACTATGATAAATGACCTTGACTTTATCATTTGCTGTTGATATTAGGTCAACAGATATGGATGGCTCAGTGTGAAACAGTAGTAACTGCCTATAAGTATATAGGCAGTTACTACCGTTTCATGCTGAGCCATCCATATGACCTGTCATCATACAAAATTAGAGCATTGTTTCTCAAACCAACTTTAAGCAATTAGATTAATTGGCTTTCAATTTCACCTTAGACACAGACATACAGCTTTACAGAATATCAGACAACAGTAAAACTAGAAAGAAATCAGTCACTAAAGGAACCACAAACTGGTAGTCAGAGAGATGAAAGACTGCTTTAGATAAGATTTAGACACTGATATCATGAAAAAGGATCTCAAAGTATAGAATACCACAAGAAACAGTATATCTTAAACCATTAGCAGTTTTCAGGAAGCCTCACTGTTTTGTTCATAATCATTCTTTTTTTAAGGTATAGAAATAAATCATATCAGTAAATGACCAAAACCTTGTAACTGCTGTAACTGTAACTTTTTACTGCCTTGGTGGCCTAGTGGTAAATGCACTCAACCCATGATCTGGAGGTTCATGGTTCAAGCCCTACTGTCGGCGAGGTGTGTTTATGGGCAAAACACTTAATAGCCAACCCCAGTTCACCCAGCTGTAAAATTGGGTAGCAGTGTGTTTAAACCACTGCCTCTCTATCAGGGACTTGAAAACATCAGCATTGAGTGTTCAAGAGCAATTCTTAAGCCTTCATTGCAATCGAACTAAAATAACTTAGTATAAACTAACTGCAACTTGAATAAGGATAACAGTTACTATGAAAGACCACAAACCTGTTTGATTTCTTCCTTTTCTAGAACCTTCCTGACAATGTTTAATGTTTCCTCACTCAGACACTCCATGATAGATTTGTAAGCTACGATTCTGATTTCTGGGTCCTCTTCAATATCTTTAAGAATCTCAAACAAGGAGTTCCGCTAAAATACAATAGATATTATTTATTAACCTTTTTTTCTGTGCAGCATCCTCTCTGTGATTTTATACTTTGGAAAATATTTTTGAAAAGGCACAAACTTTTTTTTTACAAGAAATTTCTCCTTTCACTACAAAATTTTCTTTTCCATAGGACAATTTTTCTCTATTGGACACTACATGAAAGATTTGTAAGCTACAATCCTGATTTCTTTGTCCTCCTCAGTGTTTTTTAGAATCTCAAACAAGGAAATACGCTATGTCGCAGAGTGAAATAAACCCGTTGAATATTTTTTATATTACATGGGTGTTATTACACTAGTGGAATAACTATGCAAATGAGCTCAGAGCAAATAGCAACTCTATTTTGTAACCGCAGTATTGTGATGTCAGTTTTAAACAGCGTCACAAGTTTCGCGGAAAATGGAAATGTTGAATTTCAAGAATTTTGATGATTTTTCGTAAAAAAAGGGTCTTATTTTAAATAGAATATAAAACTTGTGCTCATGAAATACAGAATTTATTAAACTCGGCATCTAAAACAGATAAAAACTTGGCGCAGCCTTATTTTCACCTGTTTATAGATGACTCGTTTAATAAATTCGGTTTTCAATATCCTCTATATATAATACAGGTAAAACAATTGCTTCATTATTTCTATATCTAATGATGAAATATATACAATTTAAAGTGATGGAATCTTATGTTTTTGTGTCTTTTTGAGGAGAAAACATTGTCAGAAATACAGAGATTTCCCACAATGTTGCCCTCTTTTATTTTAAAGAGGGATCATGTTGGAATTTTAATCTGTGGTTGCTGAATACCAATTGTCCCTTGATAGAAATGGTCACTGAATCAAGTTTCACCATACCAGCCCTATGTTCAGGATGACAATATGGTGGTAACTGTTAGCCAATTTTTACCCAGCTTTGCACGCAAACTCATGTTTTAAGAGGGGTATAATTGGCAAACAGTTTGCAACGTTTTGTCATCCTGAACACAGTGCTGGCCTCAATTGATGGATTGCTAGCCCAACTCCATGAACTCACCCAGGAAACACCCCCCACATACATAAATGTTATCAGTGTGCACAAAAAATAGTAATAGTCATGAAATAAAAAGTAAATTGTTGTAAAGCTACCCCACTGTCCTAACAACAGCTTATACTTGCAGTATTCACAATGTTTAAGTCAATCAGAATGAGTGATTCTATTAGTCAATCTATTTTTTGAGATCCATCAGCAATCTCTCATTTAACCAAACTATGAAGAGGATGAGAGAAATTGAAGAAAATATCAAAATTCAGACAACTTACACTAACTGTACACGGAATCCTTCTGAAGGCATCAGCAGCAGACAGTCTGATCTCAATGGGGTTAGATTTGATCTTCATGCATAGGTTCAGAGTTGGAACGGCAGATTGGATGTGACCAGCGTTTCCTAAAGCTCGTAGAGCTGTCAATGTCTGTGAATCATAAGAGTTCAAGGTAATTAACTAATGGTTGTTTAATTTTGCTGGTTAAATTTGGTTAGTCAAGGTCAAATAGTTCTTTATAGTTTTTTTTTCAGTTTTAGAAACTGGATTCTAATTTGATGTAAAGTAAAAAGGTTTAAATCTAAAGCCACACTTTTTTATGCAAAGTTTACTAAACTACTATTTTACATAATATGCATGTGCATAATAATTATAATTCAATATCACGATTCTGAATTCAAAGACAATTTTTGGGTGATCATAAAGATGAAACAACAGCTAGCTTGAATTGTTACTAAGTGCCTATGTTTTAATTACCCACAAACATTATCAAACTTAATACCAAGCGAGCACCCCCCTCACAGATATATCTTGATACTTACCGATTTAAAGTTGGCATCAGTCACTTTACATCTTGGGGCCATTTTGTTTTCAATGGCTGACACTAGGGCCCTGACTGTTGGGTCATCATTGCAGTTGCCATGGTAACTACAATAACTATGGATCAGAGTTCCAATAGATAGCAGAGCTTTATCTTCTTTCATGTTTACAAGGGGCTGAAAAAAATTTGAAAAATTCATAAACTATAATATTTTCTGTCAATGTTTATGTCTATTTTCCCTTTCCGTTGTTGTTTGTCTGAAATCAGAGTTTTACAGTAAAAGCTATTCATTTTTAGATGAGAGAAGACTTTCAATACAAAACAAATTTTATAATCATCCACTTTTCATAGGCAAGTTAATATTCATTCAAGATATTTCAATGGAAATCATTCATATTACTTAATATCTGTTAATGAGTTACACAGCTTATTTTTTTCTGTAAAGTTACTAAGTTGTCATTGAACTCAACACTAAAAGGCTGTAGGTAGGTATTGTGATAGTCCTAGCATGAAAAATACATATACTTTGATGGTTTTTGATGACTTTCAATACGGCTAAATTTTGTGGTATCATTTTTTGAGACTGTTCAATGTTTCTTTTACCTTGACTTCTCTCAATATCATGATGTCAGGCTTCTTGATGAAAGCAAGGGAGGTAAGCCACATGTCTGCTTCCACACCAGTAACTTCCCCTGATGTCAAAAGAGATGTCATCAGATTTAAGGCAGGTGCTGTTCCTGCTAGTGGCAGAGTGTCCAAGAAAAATTTCCTGAAAAAAAAAAAGATAAAATTTCTGGTTTGTGTAATTGACCGATACTGAGCAGTCTAGACAACCACACAATGTAATATGATTTTATTTGACAAACAACTTAACCCTTGTCATTTGGAATAAATATTTCTTAAAATTACATTAAAATCAAAGTACCAAGAGCACTCAATGCACTAGTTGTAGGTTAGTAATTATTTAGAAAATATGTTTTAACTTTCCTCCTATAAAAAGGAAAATCGGGTGGTATGGACTAAGATCAGTCTGCACACATGTGCAGTCTGACCTTTGTCTATACCTCCTGTAAGAGCAGGAATATTCTTGGTTCAGTATGACCAGGTTTAAAAGAGGTTTAAATCTTATCTGTCTAAAGAAAGTTTGCTTAAGGTTCTTGTCAGACTGTGCAGATGCACCGGCCAGCCAGAGGATTCACTTTACTTAAAAGTGAAATTGTTGGATAAAAATGTGCCAACTGTTTGAAAATTATACCCTACTTTGCTCATGCACTTGAACGCAGGACAGATTTGATATTTCAAGTAAATAAAAACAGAGAAGGGACAGTAAAGTTTGATTGTCTTATGCGAATACATACACCAGCACTGATGTTATTTCCTGAATGTTACTTAAACTTATATAAAGAAATATTTTGTTAAAGCTCATGTAAATTGTATAGAAAGTTTGATTAGTTTAGTTCATACTTATTTATTTAAGTTTGATTGCGACGAAAGCTTAAGCTTATAGACTCTCTCTGGAAAGCTTGAGTTTGATTAGATACAAGTGAGAGCATCTCGATGATTCAGTGCAAAACAGTTGTAACTGCCTATAAACATATAGGCAGTTACAACTGTTTCGCGCTGAGCCATAAATCTCTTACCTGGTTCTCTCATTATTATCCTTGCAGATGGTTCCCTTCTCCAACATACTGCGAACAGATTTTAAACTTTCTGCGTCAGCTCCCTTAACAATTCTAACAAGTTCGGTGAACAAGCGGGGAGTTTCAGGTCGAACCCCAGATTTTGTCAGCCCACATACTTCCGTCAGTTTAGTAACTAGGTCACGTTTTGCTTTAGACTCTTCACCATCTTTACTGTCATGGTTGTATTTCAGTGAAACTTTGTGAATGGCTGGTCCTGTAATATGAAGGGTAAAATTTATTAATTTACCAACCTGTACTAAATTAAGTATCATATAGAATGTTGTCTGCAAATCACTGCAAAAAAATTATTTACAGAAATAATTTCTAAATTCATGAGAATATTTCCAAGATGACATAGAGTTGAAATATTTTTAGCAAGATTTCAGTTTACCCTAAGTAGCATTAAAACAATTAACCCTATTGCTTCCTGGCAGTCTGTTGTAAATGAAGTACAATTGTAAAATGTCTTTGTTCTAGTCAGCCTGCACAGCCTTCTACGTCTGAACACCCCCCGATTATCCTTGTCAATGATGGATTCAGGATTTCTGTCAGGGGGAGGGGGGGGGGGGGGGGGGGTGTTGAAACAGACAAAGAGGGGTTTGGGGTTTCGTTTTACTGATAAAATCAAATTTCGATTGAATTTTTGCATAAAAATGAAATAATTAGGCTACAGAGGGGAAGGGGGGGTACACTTAAACTCCCAGATACGCCCTGGATCCACCACTGCCTTTTAATCTGACAAGTCATAATAACATAGTTTAAGATAGTGTCCTGTTATAGTTCCGCAACATTTCGGAACTCATGAACTTTCACAATGTTGACCAAGGTTTCCTTATGAAAATCATTAGAAAACCTCAGGTAATATTGTTCAAGTTCATTATTTCCAAAGCATTGCAAAACTATTATGGTTCCACTACCTTAACCCAAGCCACTAGCTTCTCATCTGACTTTTTGATGGCACACATTTCACAAATCCAGGGGTCAGCACAATACTTTTGTAAGTGCCTATTAATATATATAGGCAATTACAATAGTATTGCGCTGATCCCTTGAGATGTTGCAATGATTTTAGTTAAACTTCTGAGAATTAATAACGCTAGGGTTCTAACTATGAATAAAATAAATCTTTTCGGCAAATTATTCTTGGGATTTTAAATGCAAAACAAAGTAGTAATGTGTATACATTACACAACATTACCAGATCTACTAGTCCCTGATGTTGAATCAATAAACACCAATTTCTGGTCGTTCTTCGTGAGGGCACCACTGTTCTGTCGGGAGAAGGGACGGAAGAGGTGCTGTTCTACACAGTGTACTGACGTAATGTGTCTCCACTGTTTGTCAATCTTATACTGGCACTCCTGCTCACTCTTCAAAATTGGCATAGACTGGTACTCCTAAAAAAATAAATGAAATATTGAAATGATTTTCATCTGAGCAATCAAATTATCTAACTATTTAAACAAAATATGTTTGTGTTTACACCAATTCTCTGGCAAACTCTCAATTTCCATATAGAGAATAATGTGTTTGTGGATTACCATATCAATGTTATCGGGTCGAGGTTTGGAGAATTTATCATAATGAGGCTTTGCCGAGTCATTATAGTTTCTCACAGCCAAGGCCGGATAACATTGATATTTTAAGACACTTAGATGTTATTCTATTTATCATACATTCATTTTTCAGCGCTTAATTATAATAAACCGTTAAAATCAAAGAAATTCAGGTGAAATTGTATGAAAAAAGTTTCTAAATATAGACTGCCTGGTATCTTTTTATGTTAGCAGACAGGTGATATCAGGTCAATATAGGCTTCATTGTATGATAAATGATGTCACTAAACCATGGTGGCTTGACCTTGTCAAGAAGACTTTTAATCAACAGAATGGTTTTACACCAAGTATTACACATTTAAAACATGAAAGCCATAATCATTTTCGCTTCTTCTTTTTTTTCATAATTTTGATTAATCACGGAGTAAAAAATTAATCTACAGTATATTATTTCTGTAAATTATCTGGTTTAAAATGGAAAATCAAGTGGTATAGACAAAGATCAGACTGCACAAATGATCTTTTCCTATACCTCCTTAAGCAGAAATATATTATTCTCTATTCAGCATTACAATGGCTAAGTTTTGAAAAAGATTGCAGTCATTCAAATAAAAGTGTGTGATTTTATTGGTCGACCAATATTTTTGATTGACAGCTGTGAACTGTTAATACTTACAGAGTTTGCAGTGTATGGTATTCCTTGTATAGCAGAATGTAAACTGTGTCTGTCCGTACATGTGTGTAGTTTCTTTGATTTGCCGATGTTGGTGACGTAATATCCATCATCTTGTACGTAATACTCAGTGTCGCATGTACCAGATATATCAGTCTGAAATATCAAACAACCCAATATTAGTAATGCGAATCATGTAGATTTTGTTTCACTTAATTTTTGCATCTTTGTGTCCACCACAAATATCTAGGCAATTACTATTTTAGCGACAGTATGAATTTTCATGTCCCTGTACAAAAAAGTCGAAATAGACACTCCCCACCTCTTCACTGGGACATTAATTTAGGGGAGTGGGGTCTTTAGCAATACCATTCAAAATAAATCTTCTCAATAGCCCCAAGATACTTTCTGTTTGTAGCTCATTGAAAAAAGATTAAAATGTTTAATGACAACTGCTGTAGACCCCGCATTTTAATTTTTGACCTTGAGATGCGACTTTGATTTTTGAACTATCTGAAAATTTCTTTCAACTAACACATCTGCTCATAATGGTGAACATTTATCTGTGTGAATTTATTTTGAAATCCATAAATAAAGGAGTAATTGCCTGGACAAAATTGAACAGACAGGCAGACTGATTAAACAGATTGATGGACCCACTAACACACCAACAATAACTTTTTTATTGTGACAACTATGTCTTGCACACAGCAAGCGGATTTGGCAAAAAGATCCATACCTCTTTTAGAGTCTCATTCTTTGACAAATCAGCCATGCTGTTCTGGAACATTGAGAGAATTCCACGTTTGGCGTTTATAACCCACTGAGGCTCATCTGTAAGTAAGCATATCTCCTCAACATTACCGTCTTGGAATGACACCCGCAATGGATATTTTTCTAACCGGTCCTTGAACTCTCTGTCAGCCATTTTCATGATCTTGTCCTCGGCATTGTACTCAGTCAGTGAAACATCGTCGAGCTGAAAATTTAAACCATATAGAGCATCAGTGACTAATTGATTTGATAAATAAAACAATGTACTTTTCCAGGAAAAAAGAATATATTCATTTCAAGATCTGTGTTATCTATAAAATTTGATATATGTGACCTGTCATGCGAAAAGGGACCATCCCGGAATTCTGTGAATAAATATCTGCAAAAAGAGGTTGATTCCATTACCGGTCAACCAGAGGTTTGCATTTTTAAAATCCTTTCACAAGAGGGTAGATTGATCATTCTAGATTCAGAAAATTATTAAAAGGCAAAAAGTTTTTACCTTAAACAGTCTGCGCAGTCTTACAAGGGTCAACACTTTACCCACTTCCCAGTTGGTCTTTTTTTTGTGACGGGTCACAAATTATAATCTTTTTTTTCTTAAAGGATAATACTAGCATTCAACTTTTCTTACAGAAAAGGTCAAAAAGAAGAGTTCAATGTTTTAGCACATTCTCAAACCATTTTTTATCTTTTAGAAATTCAGTACAGCTGAAAAAAAATAGCAATTAAGTTTATATATTGAGGGGTCACTGCACACTATTTTAAGTGCCTTATAAATTAGCCTGTTTCATGCTGAACCCGGAATATTCCTGTTTTGGTGGGAGGTACTACAAAGATCAGCCTGCACATATGTGCAGTCTGATCCTAGTGTATACCACCTGATGCCACTTTTTTTAAACAAGAAATGTTTAAAAAACTTTTTTTATCACAATAAAAACTGACTAAGAATAAGTCTATCCAGTTTTTTTCAGCACTTTGATTTTAATGCAATTTTCCCAAGGCTTTTATTTAGCATGACAAGGGTTAAAGGCACTTACAATAGTATGCACTGACCCCTGGATATATTTTGATCAATCATGCATGGTGAAGTAGTTCTTATTTTTTTAGAGAATAAAATCATACACTCACCTTCATGACAAGTTCACATTTTGACAAAACTTCCATATGAACGTCGGCAGACATGTGAAGACCTGCATGGTCCTCCATAGCATCAAAGATTGATGACTTAAGCTCAGCATCGTATTTGTAATTGTAGGTCTTTCCAACTTGATAGTTAAGTTTGTCTGATCCTATCAATCAATGACATAGAAAAAAAATCTGTAAAGCATTAGCACTAAATATCCCATTTGCATTAGCAATATCTCAATTTCTTTAGGACTTATTCCCAATAAGATAATTAATAAGTTGAAATTTTTGAGAAGATTTCCTTGAAAAATTAATTGTACCTATGACAAACAAAATCTTTTATAGAGTAAACAAGGTGTGGCTTATCATTCTTAAAACCTTATGGTTTTCTTTAGCATATTTTTGTTGTGCACAGTGTAGCTTTAGCAAACTATTTAGACTAAGATTAGCCAGCACAGCCATACAATCAAATCTTAGTTTATACTGCTTTCTTTCAAATCAACCTCACTTATTGTAAGAAAAACCTTAAGAGAAACTCAGGTTGAAATCATTAATGTGAAAAAATATGCAATTCGTTTGGAACGAAATTAAAATTCAGCGGGAAAAATTTAAATTTTGCTTGTTGGGTTTCCCTCAGATAAACTTATATAGGTTAAATGAATGAAAGAACGGTAACTTTTTTTCTATAATTTCACTTGTTTACTGCTGATAAACTGCAGAAAAGTATTCAAAATATGTCAAAATAGTAAAAAACAAATTATTTTTCTGAAAAGAAAGTTTTAATTAATCATGCTGATCCCGGAATATTACTGCCTTAACAGGAGCTATAGAAAAACATTAGCCAGCACATATGTGCAGTCTGATCTTTGACTATATCACCTGTTTTTCCTTATTTGAAACAGAAAAGTTTGAAAATTTAATTTTCAAAAATAAGACCAAGTCGCATTTAGTGCATCCAGTGCTTTGAGCACTTTGATTTTCTTGCAATTTTGCCAACATTTTTATTCAGCATGACAAGGGTTAAATACCTGTACAAGTTCTGGCACAGTTTCCACCGGCAGGTATAGTCTTTAGTGGCCCTGAAACAAAAACAGGCAAATATTAAATCACAGATGTAACTATAGAACCAGTATTTTTTAATATACTGTCAAACCTAAATTAGCAGCCGCCTGTTTTCAACAAGCAACCTGTATTAACTTCAATTAAGAGTTCAACATGTTATTCCATAGTTCTCAAATGAGGCAATTAAACAGAAATTAAACTGTAATAAGCAAGCACCTGTCTTTAGCAAGCACTTTTCTGTCCCTTAGCTGCTTGTTTAATACAGGTTTGACTGTAAGTGATATGCACTCAAGAATATTATGTGTCAATTGGAGATAACATAAACAATAAGGAGACAAAAAAAGGAAAATGTCCTACACCTGTTCAAAAGAAATATGGAGGAATGGGGAACTCATAACATATTTTAATGTTTTTTATGTTTGAGAATTATCAAAACACCATAACTACAGCTTTTAACAGCTGTAGTTACAATGTTATGTCCAGTCACTAATGAAATTTATTTGACAATATCATTTTTATTTTGCACATGGGTAGACTACTGTATGTTGATAGTTATGCCCTTGCATATTTTCACATTTCAAAAATGCTGAAGGAATATGTACCCAGATCCGTCACATGAAAAAGGGTCAATATGGAACCATTTAAAATAAATATTTGTAAGAAAAAATAATAATGGTAGTTCATTAGATCATACAATAACGTATCCCTCCTTTGATAATCTGATGTGGGATAGGGGCCTACGTTATCAAATATAGATTCTAGATCCAAATGTAAAACGTTGTGGGAAATGGAAAATGTTTTTCACAAACAATACCCCTTTCTCACATTATTTTAAACCAGATGTGTTTTTGTTGTTGTCCTTTTAAATTAACGCCTGCAACATATTTGAACTTGGCCCACTTGGCTGCATTCATGACCGATTATTAAAAATACTTCTTAATAACTTAATAAGAGTGTTCTAAAAATTAAACTGATCCATAAGTTTTTGTCGCTACAAAAGCCATGGATTACGCACAGATGCACAGACGCGTAGATTCACCTCTCATTCAAAAAGTTCCCGCTAGTAAGAGTTCGAAACACGAACAGCAAATGGTTTCAAAATGCGTAATTTATTGGGTACGAAGTTCAGTGACGCGGGCTGTCACGTGCACAGAGCAAGGATCAAAGAACGTTGAAGTGTGTCAAAAATCACACTTAAATCTAATTGTGAACATTGCGCTGTGAATTATATGTTATTTTTATCTATATCTCGATCTTATATAAGATAGGCATACATTGGCATCACAATGACACCGGGTCTCTGTAAAGGGGTTCAGAAACATATTTAAGTGTTTACATGTCTTTATATATACATATATAGTTGTAAAGCCAATATAACCATAGCTATTTGATATGTTTCTTTGTAAAACTATGTATTTCTTTTGTAAAATTGCGAGGTTTTATGAGCCGCAGGCCTTATCGTAGGCTTGAATTGAATTGGTTTGATGTCGGCCTACAGAATTCGAGAAATCAGCCCCATAGGATCCATAGATAATATGTATAAATGGGATTAGGCCTACTTTTGAACTAATTGCTAAAAATTCTGTAAATCAGATATCTTTTATGTGTAGAATTTCAAACTCCTGAGGCTGAACACTAGGAAAGGGTTTTTTTTTTTTTGTGCCACAATTTTTTAATTGAATTTGCCCACTGGAATGAATATAATTTATATTATTATTGATATTATTATCATTGTTATTATATAAGTTACTATTGTTATTTCATTTGTATTATTTATTTCTATGATACCATATATCTGAGATCATTTACACTAGGCCTTTCTTAATGCATATACACGTTTTTTTCTTAATCATTCCCTGGTTAGAAAAGATATGGGATTGTATGAAAATATTATCTCTATGGTCAGGTTATACTCATCAAATTTGCTATTTTTCCGGGGTGATCACCCATTATCAAAGATGGTTGTATTTGAATAAATCCAACGACCTAGAATTATAACACAATGCTTTCTACATGCTGACATTAGATTAGATAGCACTTTTAATATATAGGCCTGCGTTTGATAACAAAGATAATTCACCCTATCATCTCGATTAAAGTTATCAATTTATCGGTGGATAACCGAATCTCGTAACTGCAGCTTGAATAAGATAGTTCAACTAGTATCGACCAGAAACACTAATTGACCGTTTTCAAGAAAGTATGTGTCAATGCTTATCAAGAATGAATTGGGTCTTTAACATTAAATCATATATAGAGAAGCCTGTATTGACTGATATTACCTGCCTGATGACAATGAATTGATATTAGTCTATTTTCAGAAACAACTTGCATACCTACGATCTTAACCAGAAACACTTTCGCCTGAAGTCCTCTGATCATTAAGGTTGTCATAAATTTTAACCCCCGGAAATTGAGTTCGTGATCAATAGAATGATACGTTTGTATCTTAAATAAAAATGTTTTCTGGTCTTGGTTGTCAGAAATCATCATGACTCGATAGAGCCTCGTCATGATAAATTCTGCCAACTTCGACCAGATAGCATTGATATTTAAATACCATAATATATCGTTCTCCATGCATGCAGTTGCTCATCTAGTTCGAACGGAAAGTTTGGCGGATTAATGACGATGGGATTTAACCCCTCTTGGTCGCTGCATTTGGAGTTAATTATTAGTAAAATAGACTCGGCGGATTATCAGTTGGACAAATAAAATTATCTCCAAAATTTGGCACTTTTTAAAGCATAAAATTGTTCTTGGAGTTCTCTTATTTGTATCAATAAAAAATCAATGCAGGGTTTGATTAATATTCAAGTCAATACAGGATCAGGGTTCCAGATAAAAGGGGGTTAAAAGCTTGTATAAAATTTGTATTTCACAATAAAACCCTATGTTGTGCATATCTGTTGAATCGTATCGACGAGACGTTTCAAATGATTACCAACAGCATACAGTTTAAGTGAGATAAAAGGAGATAAAAGGGGGTTAAAAGCTTGTATGAAATCTGTATTTCACAATAAAACCCTATGTTGTGCATATCTTTTGAATCGTCTCGACGAGACGTTTCAAATGATTACCAACATCATACAGTTTAAGTGAGAACTAAAGAAATATTTAAATTTGAAATCCAAAATACCCCCTTTATCTGCAGCTCTGAAGATCGGAACGATCTTTGTGCTATGGGTATCATTTTGAATAGTTTTGTAAAAAAAAAAAAAAAAAAGATTTCCAGATTTCCAATGATTTCCAACTACTAATGATCAATTTGAGATATATATATATATATATATCACAATAAAACCCTATGTTGTGCATATCTTTTGAATCGTCTCGACGAGACGTTTCAAATGATTACCAACATCATACAGTTTAAGTGAGAACTAAAGAAATATTTAAATTTGAAATCCAAAATACCCCCTTTATCTGCAGCTCTGAAGATCGGAACGATCTTTGTGCTATGGGTATCATTTTGAATAGTTTTGTAAAAAAAAAAAAAAAAAAAGATTTCCAGATTTCCAATGATTTCCAACTACTAATGATCAATTTGAGAGATATATATATATATATATCACAATAAAACCCTATGTTGTGCATATCTTTTGAATCGTCTCGACGAGACGTTTCAAATGATTACCAACATCATACAGTTTAAGTGAGAACTAAAGAAATATTTAAATTTGAAATCCAAAATACCCCCTTTATCTGCAGCTCTGAAGATCGGAACGATCTTTGTGCTATGGGTATCATTTTGAATAGTTTTGTAAAAAAAAAAAAAAAAAAGATTTCCAGATTTCCAATGATTTCCAACTACTAATGATCAATTTGAGATATATATATATATATATATATATATATATATATATATATATATATATATATATATATATATATATATATATATATATATATATATATATATATATATATATATATATATATATATATATATATATATATATATATATATATATATATATATATATATATATATATATATATATATATATATATATATATATATATATATATATATATATATATATATATATATATATATATATTTTATTATATAGTAAGGCATTTGATGTCCTTAAATAAGGACACATTTGATTCAACTCCGAAAATGTGCATCTTCCCTGAAGTTCAATATTGGATAAATTTAGATATGCATGTGTGTCAACGGGTTTCCGTCATATGACTTTGTGGACTTTCGACTTTGATAAACAGATACTTATCGATGGTCGCTTTCGATTTCATCGTGGTAAATGTTACCTTTTATGAACTCTTTTTTTGTTTGGCAAATCGGTCACTTAAAATTGCCCAAATTAACACTTTCATTGGCACGTAAGATCTACATTTATAGCCACTTACAAAATTTTGACTGACCCCTCGACAACGAAAAATCTGAGAGGATCTGTAATTATGGCGTTTTTAATCTTTTGTCTGTAACCTCAAAAGCAATCATTCAATATAAATTTAAGCATTGAATAAATAAAAAAAGGAATATTTACATTTTGATCAAATAATATTAAAAACGTATTATTCTTTTTTTTACTTTCGGCAAGGACATCAGCCCTGCGATCTGGATGACAAAACGTTGCAAACTGTTTTCAAGTTAGACCCTGCTTTGAACGCACACAAACAGTCTACAAAGTTTAGTCATCCTAAACGTAGGACAGGTAAGTACGTGTCAATTCTCAACATAGGTGTGGGGGTGTCAAATAGGTAACAAATAAAGCACACGTATTTACAACTTCCATTCTTACGCGTAAAATTTAAGTAGCCTCCAGATAGATCATAATTTTGATATTGCTAAGTCATGCTACTGAAAATCACGTTCCCCAAATTTCCAAAGTGTGTGTGCTTACTTTTTTCCAATTATCATTATATTTTTAAATCAAGTTTAGGGGAGATTTTGATTCCTAAAATTACTAAGATCCTGATTTAGAATCAGAAATATTTTTAAATTGGAGATCCAGAAAATCTTCGTTTTGTGACGTACTTTCCGGCTACTTGCTTTTACTTGTCTATTTTCTTTAATTCATTTGTAAAGTTTGTTTAATGTACCACGAGACCCCTATCGCAAAAATCTTTTCACTTGTGTCTTTAAATAACCAGTGTTATAATTATCTTGCACTGCATATTGAGGAGAGAGAACGTAACTCTAACTCGACAGTGGGTTACCAGAACGTCACAGATGCACTCACATGCTGTATTTGTGAAGTTTCAGTACTCCAGTGCCGATTTATTGAATTTTCACAAAGTTAGACAATTGAAATCAGAAGCTGATAAAAAAAATATAGATACATATGGGTTTATATAAATGAATATATCAATATGTGTATCTTATAATTTCTTCTTCATGTGTTTATGTATGTATGTATGTATGTATGTATGCATGCATGTATGTATGTATGTATGTATGTATATATGTATGTATGTATGTATGTATGTATGTATGTATGTATGTATGTATGTATGTATGTATGTATGTATGTATGTATGTATGTATGTATGTATGTATGTATGTATGTATGTATGTATGTATGTATGTATGTATGTATGTATGTATGTATGTATGTGTGTACGTGTGTATGTGTGTACGTGTGTATGTGTGTATGTGTGTGTCCATGTGGGTGTATATGTAAATACGAGGTATTGGATATGGGTGTATATATTAGCATATGTGTGATTACCCAATGCACTAATGTCTTCTTGTATCATTTATTACTTTATACAATGTGTCTTTGAGATCTTCAGAAAATGGAGGAAATAAAGATATATATATATATATATATATATATATATATATATATATATATATATATATATATATATATATATATATATATATATATATATATATATATATATATATATATATATAAGTTTAAGTTGCCTCGAAAAAACTTGCTACATAAAATATAAACGGGAATAGAGATAAAAATCGAAAAAAAGACGCGAGTTTATAATAAATGCATGCGTGTATGTCAAAAGTTCCAGCCATAATCACTAAGTGGAGTATTCCAAGTAAGGCATCACACATGCAGTGTTAGTGTATAACGATATATGAAGCGTCGAACTATACGGAAACTCGGCGATCTGGGTTGATTTAAAGTATGTACAATGTAATAGCTATTATTCGGGTTTTTTTTTGTTTTTTTCTTTATTCAAAACCCTTATTCAATAAAAAATAGTCCCAGCCTTTTTGGAGAGTTTTTGCCCATCCAGAATTTTTTCGCTAAAAAGGAGTATAAGGTATTCCGAATTATCTATCTATTTTTTCCTAAAAGTGACATTGACTTTATTTACAATTAAACGTAAGCAGGGTAAAAAAGTATTTTTTATTTACAATTAAACGTAAGCAGGGTAAAAAAAGTATTTTGTCCCCTAACGTTTTAGACATGAATACAGATCTAAGAATTCCATTAGTTAGAAAACTTGTGAGGATGCTGTATGTGCGAAATTCCCTTGGTTTCAAGTTCGAATTCAACGAAGCTATCCACTTTATGAACAACGACCTCAACAGCAACACCACCACCAACAACAATAGTTAAGTTATTTTCGGATTTAATTCATCACAAAATTTCTAGAATATTGTTTCAAGCAACCAATCCTCGAAACTACATCTTATTCAAGCTGTTATGAGTATCTGGTCGCCAAAAGAGAATACGAAGTATATAATGATACAATGATATCAAAGCAAACCAACTCACCGGCTTGAACCAATCCGACCGCGG